>LT934116.1:766080237-766122299 GCA_900231445.1 Triticum turgidum subsp. durum
TCTCCTCTCCGGTGAGCTCCTCCTCCCTCCTCTCAGGTGAGCTCCTCCTCCCTCCTCTCCTCCCATCCCCTCATGGTTTCTCCTCTCCAGCGACCTCCTCCTCCTCTTCGGC
Source organism: Triticum turgidum subsp. durum (assembly GCA_900231445.1). Lineage (NCBI taxonomy): Eukaryota > Viridiplantae > Streptophyta > Magnoliopsida > Poales > Poaceae > Triticum > Triticum turgidum. Next base: position 766,080,350 of record LT934116.1, read on the forward strand.
AAACTCCTCTCCGGCAAAAGAACACGGCAAAAGAACGTACAAGATCCAAAAACGGGAACAAAATTTGAAATAATATCATGCAAAAAAAACAAGCAAAAAATGGGCAAAAAAATCGCCATCCAGATCCAAATTCAAAATTCAAAAATAGCAATGGAGCATGGTGGGGGTTAGACGATGCGCCACTACTATTTTCCCGCCTTCAAAATTCAAAAATACTAATGGCGCACCGTGGCCTATACTAATGGCGCACCAGTGGCCTATACTAATGGCGCACCGTGGCCTACACTGGTGCGCCATTAGTAAAAAATACTAGTGGCGTGATACTAATGGCGCACCAGTAGTGCGCCATTAGTAGGCAAAACTGGTGCACCATTAGTAGGCCTTTTCCTAGTAGTGGTGTGTGGGGCTCGTTCCTTCACTTTCCTCAAAATTCGGTGCCGCTTCATGTGGGCCCTAACCACAAAGGCTCGTCCCGTGCATCACACTCACCTGGACCCACACCGTGCAAGCACACTTGGCCACATAGACACACACCGATAAACCTTGACAATAGCTAGGGTTTTATAATTATCCATTCATTTTACCTAATCGGTACATCATAGCTAGCGATGAACAAAAAAGCTAGATGCCATGTGAAATTAAATGTGCCAACCGTCCCTTCTAGTAGTATTTTTTTTCCAGTAGTTCTCCCTTCTAGTATTTAGTAGTACTGCGCAAAACAAAAAAATGTCCCTCCTATTTTGCTGTTTTTTTAACACAATATTTTGGTGTTCGGTTTATGTTGCCATGTTTGTGGACCGACATTGTGCACTTTTTCTTTTGCTTGGTTGGTTGATTGGTTGGTTCGGGCAAATCTCTGGATGTGCATGATGCCGTATACGTGCATTTTTCTACCTAAATTTCAAAAGTGACGAATTGTGCGCGGCCTTGACCTCTCTCTCCCAAACAAATTGAATTTTCACTCCCCAAATCCCGCTCCCGCCTCTAGCGTTCGATCGCCTCTGCCTATCCACCCACGTCTTCGTCGCCGCCCACTATTCGCCGCTGCCAAAAAGCCCACATTCTTGCCGGCGATGATGATCCTACCTGCTGGGGGAGGGGGCATGGCTGGTGCGCTCCATGCGGCGGATGTGGACCCCATGAAGGAACTGGTCGACAAGGACGTCGTCGCCGCCGATTCGCAGCCAACACAGCACCAACGACAACGAATCGGTTAGTGTCTGCAGATATTAAACCTAGAATTTGCCTTCTCGAGGTTAACCCCAGAAATTGCTCTCTTGTTATTCATCACTATTCGTATAGACAATCGTACTGTTCTCCTATGTTTGATTAATCGTACGTTTATCAGTCCTAGGGTTTGCAAATTTATATGAATGGATCATTTGTATTCCATTTTATGCCTGTCTTTCATATAACCAGTTTTAGGAAACCAATACAAAGAAAAAACAATCCATTTATGCCTGCCTTTGATATAATGTACAATTCGCTGGCATGAGATTGTTTTTCTTCTAATACCAGATTGCAAATTTGGAAGAATGGGAGAACTACCTACAGCTGAGGGAAGCTTTCAGAAAGAAAATCTTCAAGTGGCTCATGGCTGCAAAGATTGTGTACCAGCGTAACGGTCGCTATAAATGCACGTTCTGCAGGAAAGAGAACCAGCATTCCAAAACCACAACAATTGCAGCTTACAAAAAGTGGTGGCATCTTAAGGCAAAACCTACTGAGTTGGCCAACAAATTGGGGAGGGTGAAGACCTAAAAGCATATAGTCATGTTTGTTTTTTGTGTTCTATCGACTCCAAATGTAAAAAAAATATGGGCCCACATGACAAGTATCAATCTTTATCTCCTTTGGCGTTCAGTGCCACATTATCCAACATGAACAAGTGTTGATCTCATTGGACTTACATCCAGGCAAAATTTGGTGTCATTCTGAACCTGCTTCATGGTAGGCCTTTCGGGACGGGAAGGGTCCGTCTCGAAGCATGTTTTTGTCGACATCCTTGAAGTAGACCAACAACCTTGTACCAACATGACTAGCATCATTGCCAAGTTTCATAGCTTTTTGACGTTGTAAGGATTATCTAGGGCTTTCGCGTCGATAAATCATATAATACTTATGTTTTTTTCTGCGCCTGTTTTTTTTTCTTCGCTCGAGGGTGGGCTGCCATGCATGCGTGTCGTTGGGCTGTGTAAAGAAGCCCACCCGTTGGAACAAGTGATGTCCGCCGCTGTTGCATGCGCCAGAGCGAGCCTACGTTGCATGCGGTTGCATGCATGCGTTCGCTTCAGCCTATGTTGCATGCGTGCACATACGCAAAGGAGCACGCACCGCAGAGCCGTCCCCGGTTGACCCGACCGACGGCACATAGGGCAGCACTTAAACTTCACATTTTGATTCACACTACAGTTTCCCACGCGTGTACACTCCCGATGCCGCGATGGGTGGAAAATTTGTTCACATTTGACCCCATTACTGCCACGGTGGCTATTTAAGCCACCTATCATGTTTCTCTTCCTCTCACACCCTTCATCCATCTCCCATACTCTCCCACCTGCATTTTGTGCCTGCCCTTCTTCTTCTTCACCACAAATAGCCCCAAGAACCAGCCCGCCGCAGCCATGCAGTACACTGGGCCAACCTACCGCTTCCCCCCCACCGCGCCGGAGATGCTCTACCCCGCCAGGGTGTACGTCAAGAGCACCCTTCGTGTGTGGGCGATGTCAAGGTGTCGGAGTGGGGACGACACCTATGGGATCACGAGAATCCCTACTATGGTTGTGGGGCGCGGGGTTGCGAGAAGGGCGGATCGAACAGATAGCACACGGGTTCTTTTATCCAGGTTCGGGCCGCGAGGATGCGTAAAACCCTACTCCTGCTTTGGTGGTTCATTTATCTGTGTTCTCAGGCTAGCAATGGGGCGTGAAGAGCTCCAAAAAGCCGAATCCCCCTCCTGGTCGCCTTGGGCCTCCTTTTATAGGGAAAGGGGTTGCCACAGTGGCACACAGGAGGTGGAAAGGGCACAGTGATACGAGTTTATCCCTCGCATTACATGACAAGGCGCATTTAATGCGTCTTGCTTAGGTGTTCTTGCTTTATCGGGTACGGGGGAGAACCCAGTCTTGTCCGTCGCCGCTCCCTTTCGCGTCGACACGCGCCCTGGCCAGCGGTGCCCGTGGCGCCATGTAGGCAGGCAGGCAGCTGAGGTGGCGCAGCGGTGGGTCTCCACGAAGATCTGCCCGCCGCCACACAGGTGCCTGCCCAACTGGTTGGGTCGGCAGCTGCATGCGAACGGTGGTAGAGGTTGGAATTGGCGTGGACCTGATGGTGGCCCTACGGGTGTCCTTGGCAAGGACCTCATCGTAGCCCCGACAAGGGTCTTGCCGGGGCGCCTGCTGTCGTTCCCGGCAAGGCTCTTGTCGGGGGCCTTGTGGTCCTCCTTGGCTGGGATCCTGCCAAGGGTCGTCATCTTCTATAGTGTGTATCTGATCTTGAATGTCTTCACAAAGATCTGCATGCCACCACGGGGATGTCTCCCGAATCCTTGCCCCACGGGAATAGTGAACTCAAGGGTGACTCGCTCCGTAGGTGTGGGGCGAGCTGCCACGGCAGGGGTCTTGTCGGGTTTGCTAAAACCGTCCCCCGGCAAGGATCTTGCCGGGGGAGTCCGCTTCGTCCCCTTTGCTCTTTGTGGTCTTGGTCTTGGTGTCGTTCCGCTCTTTTCGAGCTTCGGCCTTACCTTGGCTCACCTCCCTTGCCTTGCCGGTGCGGTGGTGTCCGTGGCTCGAACTGCCCGTGCACAGTTATAGGGGTACAAAAAGTGTACCCCTCCCTTTTTGTACACCAACAGGAGCCCCCGGGCCTGGGCCACACGTAAGCGCAATCGCGTCGTTGGGGCCCAAAAATGGTGCGCGGGCAGGCGGGGTAGTTTTTACCGTGGTAAGTTTCTTCGCGCGCTGCGCTTTCCATGCCTCCTGCGCATGGCTCGGCATGGGGAGGCATGCGTGACATGGGCGGCATGCGTGGGGCTGAGCTCTGCGCGCATGCGTCACGTCGCAGTTAATGTGAAAGGAGGCGGACCGCGTTTTCCCCCATAAGAAGGAATAACCGTCTGTGCGTTACTCACTTTCTCCTCTTCTCTTGTGCCTTTTCCAATCTTAGAGTCGCCATTTCCTTTCTTCCTTCCCTCCTAAGCTTTCGCCGCCGCCCTCTGTTGCTGTTTCGCCACCCCTTTTCCTCAATCCTCTAGACTTCTCGCCGCCATGGCGCCCAAATCCGCCAAGGGCAAGGGGGTGGCTAAGAGCTCCGGGACCGTGGAGCCGCCGGAGGGCGCGCTGTCGGGGGACCGGACGAAATCCGCCTTCTTCCTCCCCTCGTCGATTGGTGTTCATGAGCTCCGGGCCTTCTTCAAGCCCTTATGGGGAGTGAAGACGGGAAGAGAGAGTTCGGGGCATCCGGCGACGCGCGTCATTCCTGCCGCTTGCGTCGATCCTGCTCCAAATCGGTATCCCTTTTTTTGTTGATTACCTTTCTTGCGGGCTATGCCCCCCTTTTTCCGATTTTTTCTGCGACATCATGCACACCTTCGTCTTTCGTCTCTTGGATTTTACTTCAAATGCAGTGGCGTGCCTGGCTCTCTTCGTGCATCTTTGTGAAGGCTTCGCCGGAGTGCAGTCTAATACGACGCTCTCCCGTCATTATTTCTCCCCGCGAATCCAGCCCGGAGGCGCTGTCTCTGGATGTGTCGCCTGGATCCCAAGATCCAAGGGGGCGTATCCGGACGGAGCCTTGAAGGAGAGGTGGGAGGAATGGCATGGCCGGTGGTGCTAGATTGAGGACGAAGACCCGCCAAAATTCTGCAAGGTCCGTCGAGTGCTGCCGGTCCGTGGAAGCGATTGGGGTGATGTTGATGCTGCCGACGAGAGGCTGACTGTCGCCACCACCAGGATCCTTCGGCTGACCCGGGCTGGGCTCACCCTGGAGATGATCGGGGCGGACTTCATTCGCCGCCGGATTGCCCCATTGCATAATAAGGGGAGGCCAGCCTGGCTTTTCACGAACCCGACTGGCATTATGCGGCTCCGCCCTGGCCTCGATCACAACTTCACGGTGATGGCGTATGCCCACTTCTGTCAGCGGCTCTTCCAGCTCGGCGTGGGTTGTGATAGCGAGGTTGAATGGACCGGCAAGGCTGCAAGGGCCACCGTGAAGGTCAGCAAGGCCGTCAAGGGGTCGTTCTTCCAGTTGCCGGTGGGGGTGGTCCCTTTGTGCAACAACTCACGTCGGTCTGAGATCATTGCTATGATGCCGGACTGCAACGCACACGGCCCTGTCCCGAGCTGGAAGGAGCCGAGGACGCAGATGTGCAGCAATTCTTCGACTCCTTGACCGAGGTATACGTCAATGTTGACGCCGAGCGGCGGCTTGTCATGGACACCACCCAGGCGGAGCTGGACTACATGGCCACCAGGGCGAGGGAGGCACAGCTTGCCATGGAGGCCGGGGGCGTGGAAGACAAGGCGACGACGGCCGCGGAGGAGGAGCAGTTCACCTTGTGGGAGGCGGCCGCCGGGGAGGTCAGCAACGCCGATGCTGGAGCTCCGCTTGTCGAGGACGCAGCCAACGAGTCGTCGGAGGAGGAGGACGTGGCGGCGGGCTCGACGCCTACCAGGGGAAGAGGGCGAGTTCTGCGGCGGGCGGGCTCCGGCGAGCCGGTCCGGCCCGGCAGGGCTACACGGCCTCAATTGACCCTGGAGGGGTCCGGGCGCCACACGAGGGATACGGTAGTGAAGGGGCTGATGAAGGCCACTGAGAAGAATAAGGCGACGGCCTCTTCGTCATCCGGGCGCGCACAAACCCCGCCGCTTTCTTCACCTCCTCCAGCAGGCGTTGACTCGGATGATGATGTGGAGCTACCTTTTGATCTCGGGCCTCTCAGCCCGGAGAGAAAAAGGAAACCGGTGGATGAGGAGGAGACGGATAACGAGTAAGTACTCTGTTCCTTACTGTCATTTCCATTTCCCCGAATCGAGTCGCTTGTCTTGATCCATTTTTGCTTTTCCAGGGAGACAGAGACGTTGGCCCAGAGGGCAAAGAGGGCGAGGACCTTGGCGAGCAGTCAGTCCCCGGCTGGGGCTTCAGGGACACCACTGGTGGTGCTGAGCAGCCCGGACAGCAGTCCCCGGTGCAGCCCCCAGCGTAAGTTCGTCACCCTCTTCTTACTCGACATGTGGTAGGCGCTCGATGCTATGATGCTGACCTCGCCGGCTTTGCAGGAGGGGAGCGGCAGCAGGAGGAGCCATAGAGGGCTATCCTAACACACCACCCCCATTGACTACTCCGCCACGGGGGGCGTCCCCGGCAAGGGCACCAGACATGGAGCCCACACCCATGGAGGAAGAGGGGGACTTGGGCGCTGGTGACTCTGCCACTGCGCCAGATGCTGGCGGAGAAGGGACTTCTGCCTCACAGCCTGGCACTGGTGAGTCACCTGTCCTTCGTCTCTGTTTCTCCTTTATTCTTTTCTTGGCTTCATTGCTCCCATCGCTGCCCAGGCCCTCCTTCAACAGACTTGGAGGACGTGGACACTGTCGTTGGTGACATTGCTGAGGAGGCCGCGGCGGAGGCCGGCAGGATCGCTGCTGAGGAGGTCGCCAAAGATGCTGACGATGCCGCCGCTGACGATGCCGCCAAGGGTGCCGCTGAGGATGCCGCTGCGGGGGCTGCCAAGGCGCCCGGCGAGGCTTCTGCCGAGGGTGCCAGTAGTGGGCCCGCCGGCAAGGCCGGCAAGGCCTCCGCCGGGGAGGAGGTGGCGGACGACCAGCCTCCCTCCTCCTCAACCTCGGGCCCCGGCAGATATCTGAAGGTGGGCGATGATCTTTTCGTCCATCTTCCGGGGGCGTCAGGCCGAACGCCCGCCGAAGGGGAAGCCTTTGACGGCGAGGTGCTTGCCGCCACCGGGCTTGAGGTGGTTGATGAGACGGGCGTTGGCGGCGACGGTTCTCCAGAAGAGCAGCTTTTCCGCGCCATGGGGGCCGACTTCCGGAAGCTCCAAGTGCTCTACCGCGCCCGCCTGGACAAGGTCAAGTCCAGGATGGCAGCAGTGGACAATGCGGAGGTGGACTTCAAGGCGCGCATCGCTGAGACGTAGATCTGGTTCCACCAGACTCGCGAGGAGCAGAGGGCCTTTCAGGAGGAATTGGCCAAGCGCGATGTGGAGCTCACCATGAAGATGGCTGACATCGAGAAGGCCCGGGAAGAGGCGACGAACCTGGCCGCCGTGGCCGAAGCTGCCCGGAACCAGCATCAAGCCGCCTTGGATTCCCAGGAAGAGGACCTCTCCGCACGTGAAGCGAATCTTACCGCAACGCTCCGCGGCAAGGATGAGGAGCTCGAGGCCCTTGTCGTGCGACGGACCCGCAAGCTGGAGCAGAGGCACAAGGAGGCACTGGATGCCCAAGCTCCAGCCCACGCCGGCAAGGTGAAGGAGCTGAAAGCTGGGAGGGATGAACTGAAGGAGCAGGCCCTCAAGCTATCCGGCGAGAAGAACATGCTCAACCGCGCCTTGGTAGAGGCACAAGGAGCAGTCATCAGCGGGACTGGGGAGCTCTCCGACGCGCAGAACTCCAGCAGAGACCTCAAGCTGAAGCTGGAGGGTCTCGAGAAGATGCTGTCGGAGAGCAGGGCTCGGGAGGAGGCCTTGACCAAGAGCCTCGAGGAGGTGAAGCAGCTACGGGCAAACGAGGCCACGTCCCACCAGGAATACGTGGTGGGCGAGAACAGGTGGATCAGCCATCTGGAGGTCGTCGCTGGCAGGGTCACCTCGCAACTGGCCACCATGGGGATGCCAAATGTGAGGTATGCCCCTGAGTGCGGCGGGACCGTCAACCCCAAGCTGACCCAGTTCTTCGAGGGCGTCCTCGGAGCCTTGGGATACCTTCACTCCAGCAAGACGGCCACGCTGGCCGAGGAGGCCCGGCGGCTTTGCCGGAGGGTCATGACCATGGTCCTCACCAAGGTGGCGCATTGGAATCCCGACCTTGACTTCGCGGTCTCGATGAAGAGCTTGCCGGACGGTGTTGACCTCACGGTACTCAAGGAGCGCATCAAGCCCATCACCGACGGCATCGACGAAATCAAGAGGGTGGAAGGCCAGCGCCGGGATTAAGCATCCCATTCATCTTCGCTGCTGCGGGTTCCCGATCAAGACAAATTCTATCTTCAGTTAGAACCGCAGCTATGACGTGATGTAATATAACTTTTAAGTACTCTTAATTTCATGTGTGTTATTTCCCCATTCAATTCCTCTTTGTATGCGTGTCCCTCCTCGATCGGGTAGGCTTGCCGGCGCGAAATCCCCTAGCGGCGTTTAGGGTACGGATCCCCAGGGCCTGCCGGGTGCACGTGCCGCCGGACGAGCCACCTTTCCGTCCCAAACGCGGCCGCTCGAACTGTCGAGCTTGACTCGAGTCAGAATCGAGGGCATTGTTGGTCGCAGAAGGTTACTCTGCCACTCTCGACGCAGCCACTCGAGCTGTTGAGCAGACTCGAAAGAGGGCAAGGGCATTGCCGATCGTGGGAGAGCCCCCTGGCGTGCAGGTCTCTGATACAAAGACGTGACATCTCCAGGGGGAAATAACATCAAATAAGAAGGGTAGCACAAACAAAGGTTCAGTGCAACTTATCTTCTATTTGCGATCGCTCGAGCGTCAATCTTCTGGCCTCCTTTCTGCTCCAAGGGTCACGAAGGTGAAGGAGAGCCGGGCTAACCGCTAGGGCCGATTCTCGCAACTGCGCCCCCTACCTGGCGCGCCAAAGATGTCGGTGCGGGGACGACACCTATGGGATCACGAGAATCCCTACTACGGTTGCGGGGCGCGGGGTTGCGAGAAGGGCGGATCGAACAGATAGCACACGGGTTCTTTTATCCAGGTTCGGGCCGCGAGGATGCGTAAAACCCTGCTCCTGCTCTGGTGGTTTGTTTATCTGTGTTCTCAGGCTAGCAATGGGGCGTGAAGAGCTCCAAAAAGCCGAATCCCCCTCCTGGTCGCCTTGGGCCTCCTTTTATAGGGAAAGGGGTTGCCATAGTGGCACACAGGAGGTGGAAAGGGCACAGTGATACGATTTTATCCCTCGCATTACATGACAAAGCGCATTTAATGCGTCTTGCTTAGGTGTCCTTGCTTTATCGGGGACGAGGGAGAACCCAGTCTTGTTCGTCGCCGCTCCCTTTCGCGTCGACATGCGCCCTGGCCAGCGGTGCCCGTGGTGCCATGTAGGCAGGCAGGCAGCTGAGGTGGCACAGCGGTGGGTCTCCACGAAGATCTGCCCGCCGCCACGCAGGTGCCTGCCCAACTGGTTGGGTCCAGCTGCATGCGAATGGTGGTAAAGGTTGGACTTGGCGTGGGCCTGATTGTGGCCCTACGTGTGTCCTTGGCAAGGGCCTCGTCGTAGCCCCGGCAAGGGTCTTGCCGGGGCGCCTGCTGTCGTTCCCAGCAAGGCTCTTGTCGGGGGCCTTGTGGTCCTCCTTGGCTGGGATCCTGCCAAGGGTCGTCATCTTCTATAGTGTGTATCTGATCTTGAATGTCTTCACAAAGATATGCATGCCACCACGGGGATGTCTCCCGAATCCTTGCGGGAGCAGTGGACTCAAGGGTGACTCGCTCCGTAGGTGTGGGGCGAGCTGCCACGGCAGGGGTCTTGCCAGGTTTGCTAAAACCGTCCCCCGGCAAGGATCTTGCCGGGGGAGTCTGCTTCATCCCCTTTGCTCTTTGTGGTCTTGGTCTTGGCGTCATTCCGCTCCTTTCAAGCTTCGGCCTTACCTTGGCTCACCTCCCTTACCTTGTCGGTGCGGTGGTGTCCGTGGCTCGGACTGCCCGTGCACAGTTATAGGGGTACAAAAAGTGTACCCCTCCCTTTTTGTACACCGACACAAGGTGGAGGGGCGCAAGGGGGTTCACCGACTTCTTCCTTGGGGCCGGCTACGGGCACCTCCCTCGGGGATCTCCAAGGATGTACCGAGTCGAGGAGGTCATCCACAACGGGGTTGTGGTTGCTATCCTTGCCCACTTCACCAACCCCTTCGATGTGTTCTACCTCCTCGGCCGCGTGTTCTGGTGTGGTTGCGAGTTCATAGCTTTCACCACCCATAACATATTCACGGACTACGACAATGTCTTCCCCATCGACGAGCGCATGCACACTCTGCCGTACCCCATCAACAACACCACGGAGGAGTAGTGAAGGGCGCCCGGAGGAGGAGCAAGGCGGAGCCTGGTGGAGAAGCGGCGGCCATCTATCTATCTATCTATCTTTTTTAGCTAAAAATCTATCTATCTATATTTGTCTTGGTGTTATTTAAGTTGTAAGCGTACTATTAATTCATGTTGTGGGCTTTGGTTGGCCCAAATTATCTATATTTATTATACAAAGTTTTACACTGGTTGGGCTTTTTTGGAACCGTTTTAATCTCGGGCATTTTAGTCATAGGAAAAAATTGTCTCGAAAAAAAGTCATAGGAAGAAAACAATCACGCGCCGCCCCTCTCATCCAATGCAGAACCGCCGCCTCCATCATCCTTCCCCTCACCCATCGCCATTACAACCGCGACATCTTCTCCCTCTCCTTCTCCTCCTTCTCGTGGCCACAACTTTGCTCGTCTCCTCTTCCACATCCCACCCCCTTCTTCCATCCACACAAGAACCTCGATGGAGGAGCAGATCACCGGCTGCGAGAACGCCGACTTCATAGAGATCGCCAGCGGCGACCAGGTCAAGATGGCCAGGTTGATGGAGATCCGTTCTTGGTTTAACAACATAAGGCAGTTGAACTATACGGCAATGGCCACTTTGAGGGAAATGACATCCAGGGAGAAGAGAAAGATTTTCCCCTCGCCCGCACAACCGAGGCACGACATCGAGATCCTCTTGTGGGCGATGGAGCAGGCCAATTCATTCAGCCCGTGGGACAGGCGCAGGTGGTGGGCGTTCAGATCCAGGGGAGAGCATCCACTAGATGAGGAACCCATGGTGCATGAGATGCCATTGCAGATTGTGGAGCCTCCAACCGAGTCAGAGATGACTCCGAAGCGCAAGAGGAGGAGGACAGTGGTCGCGACATCGCTTCCCTGTCGTTCTCCATGCTTCCCTCGCCGCTCCCCTCGTCTGAACGGCGGCGGTACCGTTGTTTAGAGTAAGCTTCCCCACTCCTAATCTTCCTACTGCTTGTGCTTACAGTTGTGGTGGTAGTGATTGAGTACATGCTTTTGGGGGCTGGATTATGATGTATATGAACCCTAGGCTAAATTTGTACTGTTGTAGTGGTAGTATTTGATGTTCACCTGCACTTCTACTCCAAAAATTTGTTATGTGTCTTTCTATTATTAAGTGCTTGATACTATATTTGAACCTTTTTTTGAGTTGTCGATTGCTTTTTGGTAGAGCTACCAGCTCTCATCGAGATGCTCATGTTATATGTCTTGTTCTCCATGATTTGTACTAGCATTCTGTGCAATTAGATGCCATGACAAGCAATGTAGCATATTTATTTATTGCCTCCAACATGTCATCATTTTACTCTGTGCATCTCAGCAAGTATAAATCTGTCAGCTATAAAACTTTGCAAATTTGCTTGATGGTTCCCACTAAACTATAAACCCCCCTTTTGTTTTCAAAGTAAGCCACTGACATCCGGGTCCCACGGCAATCACGCACACACAAATGCTCCTAGTCATGTGGCCCCTGGCCCACTGGTCATCCTCAATGTCTAGCCAACTTCAGTGTGCCTCTACCAATAACAACAACCCTTTCTGTTATAAAACTATGCAACTTTGTTTGAAGGTTGCCACTAAAAATATAACTCCTATGGCCATGCTTCCTAAAAATTATTTGCATTATGTTGTCGATACTTTCATGCCATGCCTTTTGTTGCTATGACAAGTTTATGTTGCATGGTAAAATCTTGCTCTAAAGTGGCCATGTTAATATAATTGTTTGATGTTAAAAGTAAGTTGCACTTGTGAGCTTGGTTTTGTTTGCTTGTTGTAACCATCATGTCAACACTGTTTGTCATTATAACTGTTTCAGCATAACTGTAATTTTCACTAAGTCCTTACCTGTAATAGCAACTTTGCCATTCGTGTTTCGCAGAAAAAAATTGGAGTTCACAAGGTTGGAGACCTGGAGTTGTGAGGCTAGGAGGCTGATGGCGCTGCTGCTGGCTGATCCTTCTTCTTCCAGCTTTTGTTCCTCCTTTTCTCTCTACTCGTTGGATTTCTGGGCTACATCCTTATGTGTTGTTAATGTATTTAGTTGATCCTTTGAATTTATTGTATTAGATTTAATGTGGAAGTACCTTAATCTCTACGAAAGAGATGTTGGTTCTATGACTGATAATTTCTAGGTGCATGCCTGAATTCAATATCTAGGGATTGTTTTTGAATTGTTTGGATTGCTTACCACATGTGTCACATGGTCAATATTTAGGGATTATTAACATATGAAAACAACAATTCGATCGCCTATGTAAATGTGTACAACATAATTTTCAAGATAAATTGAAACATGACACGTGCACATGCAATTTGCCAACAAGTCCAGTTGTAGTAGAAAAAGACAGCATGTGCACGTATCCAACCGTGCCTCCTACAATTTTGTTCCATGCTTTTGTCGCCACATGTCTTTGGAAGTAAAAAAAATATAAGGTGATTTTCTCATAATAAACCATTTTGGAGAGAAATTTGCAACCAACCAAAAATATCTACTGCATGCAACTTGGCCCCCGTGGGGAGATTGGATCGACTCCTAGATTATAGGGTGAGGCCATCGTGATCGTCAGAGAAGAATTCTTTTTTTCGATGGAAGGTAGGAATTTTGTGTGGTTACAAAATGGACCTTATTGTAATTAAGGAAATAATTATTTAACAGAAACCTTGCTATTTTCAAGCCATTATAAAAATAACTAAATTGTTTTGGCAAAAAAAAGTTGATTATGGGTTAGTTCATTTTGTGGACACGTACATGTAGTGGTGCATGCTGTGGGCCCAAGTGGCTCTAGGTGCATGCAGTGTATCATGCTGGCTAGGGGTGCACAAGGTAGTAACCTGGTGAATCAGGGTGAAAGCCTTGTGCTAATTCTATTTTGTGGTGTGCGACATATGAGTCTACCCGGGGGGAATGCTTGGCTTGGGGCCCGGTGTAAGTGATGTGGGTCTACTGCGTAAGTGGTGCGCCGCGTGAGTCTAGACGGCGGGGGTGCATGGTTTGGATCTAGCTACCTTGAGGTAACGCATCTGGTTTGCGCACTGAGTGCGGGCCCGTTACTCTGTTTTCACCGGTGATTTCTCTCGGGTCAACGGAGAACAATCCAAACGCGCATGCTAGGTCCCGACCTTTCTTGGGTCCCGCATGCCATATTCAGGATAGTTGCCGCATTTCTAGGGTAGTATCATCGGGAATTCATGATCTATACCGCGGCCACATGAAATCATAGCAGGGAATGGGGTAACAATCACATGCTAAGCTCTTTGGTCCATATATATGGGCCATGTGCCACCAAAGAGAAGGGCCGCCTCGGAGCCATTGTCCATTGAGAGGAAACGAGTCTGGCCTATGAACGGTGTGCGGGGCCTGCCCCTTCATCTGCTTCAGAACTCTGTGCTGCAAGATGTGGACCCTAGCAACCAAGGCTCATCCCGTGCGCCGCACGCCAACTGGACCCACACTATGCATGCACACGTGGCCAAGTAGACACTCACCGGTCAACCTTGACAATGTACACAAGACGAATGCGCACTCATTAGCCATCAAGCCCCCAGCCATGCACACCTAGCTAGCTTCACTCAAACCGTGCACCATTTGCCAGATTCACCCACACCATCCGTCAATTATTGACCCCACCTTGGTTCGTTGGACTCCGACATGAGTCCCTTCCCTTGGCATGCCAGGTATGTCAAAGCAACACGCGACTACACATATTGCACACCGAGATACGACGTGATTCACTAGTGCCAGCAAACTTGTGCACCTGAGCATCTCTACCCATGGTGGACACTAGCGCATGGTTAGGATCGAGAAGCCTAGCGACACATGATGTCAGCCCGATTGGCTGGGGGTGCATGTCATGGGTCCAGATGAAACGCATGGTATCGCATGGATCCACATTCCCCCGCCCAATACCAGACAACGGGCATATACCAGACGAATCCAAGCGGTCGCTGATGAAGCTTGGAAGCCATGTGTTATGTGCATGCTGAATTTCAATATTTAGGAATTATTAACAGACAAAAACAATAATTCAGGCGTCTATGTAAAGGTGTACAACATAATTTTCAATAAAAAAATGAAACATGACACGTGCACATGCAACTTGCCAACAAGTGCACTTGTAGTACAAAAATACAACATGTGCATGTATCCCACCATGCCTTCTACAATTTTTGTTCCATGATTTTTCGCCACATATCTTTCGAAGGAAAACCAAAAGAATGTGATTTTCCCATAAAAAACCGTGATGGCGAGATGGTTGCAACCAACCAAGATAGATAATGCGTGGAAGTTGTCCCCCGTGGGGAGATTGGATCGGCCACTCCTAGATTATAGGGCGAGGCCACCATGAACGTGATCGTGAGAGGGTGAAGAAGGATTCGTTTTTTCGAGGGAAAGGAAGTAATTTTGTGGGTTTACAAAAACGAAATGCACCCCTTTTTGAGGGACAAAAAAAATGCATGTTATAATGTTTAATTAATGAAATTATAATTTAATAGAAACCTTGCTATTTATAAGCAATTTAAAAACAACTTACTTGTTTTGGCAAAAAAATGTTGATAATGCGATAGTCCATTTTTTGGACACTTACATGTAGTGGTGCATGTTGTGGAAATCGGGGTGGAAGTCTTGTGCTAAGCTATTTTGTGGGGTGCGGCATATGAGTCTACATGGGGAATGGTTGGCTTGGGGGCCGGCGTAAGTGATGTGGGTCTAGTGTCTAAGTGGTGCACCTTGTGGGTCTAGACGGCGGGGGTGCATGGTTTGGATATAGCTACCTTGAGGTAACGTGTCCGGTTTGCGCAATGAATGCGGGCCCGTTCCTCCATTTTCGTCGATGCTCACTCTCGGGTCAACGGAGAACAATCCAAAAGCGCATGCAAGGTCCCGGCCTTTCTTGGAGCCCGCGCTTGCCATATTTGGGACATTTGCCGCATTTCTAGGGCAGTATCCTCGGAAATTCAGGATCTATACCGCGGCCACATGAAATCACAGCAGGGATTGGGGGTGACAATTCCATGCTAAGCTCTAGTCCATATATGTGCCATGTGCGACCAATTGGCAGGGCCGCCTCAGAGCCATTGTTAAGGGCGAAAAATGCCGGGTCTCGTCTGCCGTCGCTATAATCCGTGCAAATTCATGAGGGATCCAAATCTCGTGGGACCTTTCCCGGTGAGGGTGTGGTCGAACATCGAGAGCGGCATGCGTAAGCCTTCACATAGGTTGTGTGTAAACGAGACCAAAATGCATCCCGGAGGTAGCCATCGAGAGGGAACAAGTCCTGCTTGTGGATGAAGACCGGGGCTCGCCCCTTCATCTACTTTAGGACTCTGTGCCGCAAGTTGTGGGCCCTACCCACCAAGGCAAATCCCGTGCACCGCACGCAAACTGGACCCACACCATGCATGCACGCCTGGCCATGTAGACAACCACCATTCAACCTTGACAATATACAGATGACGCATGCGCACTCATTAGCCATCTAGCCCCCCAGCCATGCAAACCTAGCCACCTAAACTCAAACCATGCACCGCTAGCCAGGTTGGCCCACACCATACATCAAGCATTGACCCCACCGCGGTTTGTTGGACCTTCGACGAGTTCCTTCGGTATGGCAGGCACGCCAAAGAGACACACGGCTACACATATTGCACACCGAGATCTGACTTCATTCACTAGTGCTAGCAAACCTGTCCACATGAGCATCTCTGTGCATGGTGGACACTAGCTCATTGTTTGGATCGAGAAGGCTAGGGGCGCATGTTTTGGCCCGGTTGGCTCGGGGTGCATGATATGGGTCCAGACGAAACACATGGCATCGCGTGGATCAACATTCCCCTCCTCGGTACCGGACATCGGATATATGGCAGACGAATCCGCGTGGTTGCTGATGAAGTTTTGTCACATCCATTTGCCATTCCATTGTTTGTAAAGTTTTACAACATATTTTAGGACAAATATAAAACATGACATGTGCAGATGAAACAAGCCTACAAATTCAGTTGTCCCATTGTTTGATTTTGTTCTGTGTAATGAGGGAGCATTTGCATTACACAATTTTTTGAAGGGAAGTTGCATTACTCCTAAATCATGGCTGTGCACGATCGGGCTATTCATTTTAGTGAGAAGTGAGAAGTTGCGTTTTGACGTGCCAAGACGTGGTGTTGTGAACAACGCACGGGGAGGTGTGAACGTGGCAACAACTCCTTTTGACTGCCCAGGAATAAATCAGCGGCTCCGCTTCCCCATTAGCATTTATCTCATCGCCACCCCCTCTTCCCGTCCTCATCTCCATCCACAAATACGAGGGTTTTCTCCTCCCACGCCTCACCACTCGCCTGCCCATCCCGCCGCTGCTCCCTTCCCGCCGCTGCACGTCCGCCGTTGAGATGCCCAAGTGCACCATGGGAGGGAGGGCCGACGCCAGGGCCGACACCATGGCGCACGAAGCATCCAAGCATCGGGCGAAGCTGCACATGGAGAAACCCCTCCCCGCCGGTGAGGGGTCCAACCGGCAGCAGGGCGGCCTTGACATTGTCGACCACGTCCAGGCTCCGGTGCAGGTGTCACTTACGCTAGACCAGGCGGCTCCTCCGCCGGAGCAGGTGACTCCTCTGCCACGCCATCTTCCTCCTCTGCCATGCCATCTGCCTCCTCTGCTGCAGCCCGTGGTCAACGTCGACGGCGACAACGATGAAGAAGAGGCCAGTCTGATTTTAGGAAATATCCTAGGATTCCTTGTTCAGTCCCTTTTCTATTTTCGGGCATGGCTAGGGTTTCTTCTTTTCTTCCATCTATGAAATCCGTACCTTGATTCTTTAGATCTGGTAGGTTTCAAGGGCGGACCCACATGGGCACATGGGTGTGGGGGCCGACCCCTCATTATATAGGTTATCTTGTTTTTAAGATCTACCAACCACTCAGATCCATGGCTCTCGTGCATCCAAAATGTGTTGATGCCAAATTTTAAGATAGATCTACCAACCACCCAAAAAATTTTGCCCGAAATTTCTTATATATGGTTCTTTTATTGCTAAATGGACTAAAAGTGGTGTAGTTTGTGCACTAAACTTTATTTCAATTTGTATAAAACTAGCCTCTCACGCTTAATCCAGCAGACACATTTTGCTCAACACCAATTGCATGATTCCTGGAGTCCAATAACCATAGGCTGTAATATTTTAGACTTGTTATCATCCCTACTTGAAATATATCATTTGGTTGCTTATTTTCAGCATAATATTTTCCGCAAGTAAAGGATAACAACACCATGCCTTGTTTACGAAAATGTCATAGTAAATAATCTTCATTTTCCGTCATTCATGTGTGTACTGTCAGTATGATGGAAAAATAATATTTTCACATGAACATTTTAGATATTACTCCTAACTCTTTAATTTCTTGAGTAACATAAGCAGAGGCAGAAGAATGCCTTCTGGACTCAAAAGCCAACTTGATCTCAGCCGTTTGAAAAATATTGTTGTGGTTTTGGTTTGCAATATAAATTTTTGAACACCCAACTTTGAAATCCTGGGTCTGAAGCTGTGTTGCTAGGTTGCACTAGTTTAGGCATGTATATGACATTTTTTGATCTATATAAAATATTCTGCTATTTATGTGGGACCAGGTAGCTGCTCTGGCTCCTCGGATGGAGCAGGTGTCTCCTCTACCGCGGGTGACGCCTCGTGTGCCCGAGCCTATTGTCGTCGGCAACGTCAACAAAGAAGACGTTAGTCATCTATGTCCCTTAATATTTTGTAAAATCCTAGGTGTGCTCTGGTCAGTCCTTTTGTCTATTTTTGGGGAAGGCCAGGGTTTCTTTTTATCTTTGATCGATGGACTCCATATCAATATTCTGTAGATGTGTTAGGTAACTAGCTAGGTTATATGTGTTGAGCCCTGTATAGGCAATATTTTGATTTAGGTAAATTATTTTGCTAATAAATCCACCTATGTTTGGTTACTGTGCTAATACAAATACGTAGCTTGACCTTGGAATTGAATTGCCTACGTCGGTGATTGTGAAAATATTTTCTGCAACTTAAGGATAACAACACCATGCCTTGTTTATGAAAATGTCATATTCTATGGTCATGAAGTAAATAATCTTCATCTTCTGTCATTCATGTCAGTACTGTCATTTCGATGGACAAAGAATCTTTTCGCATGAAAATTTTAGATATTACTCCCTCCATTTGAAAAATATTGTTGTGGTTTTAGTTTGCAATATAAATTTTTGAACACCCAAGTATGAAATCCTGGATCCGCAGTTGTGTAGCTAGATTACATTTATTGAGGCATGTATATGTCAATTTTTGACCTATATAAATTATTCTGCTAATAATCCGGAATAGGTAGCTCCTCTGGCTTCTCTGCCGGAGCAGGTGGTGGCTCCTCAGCCTCAGCCGGGTGTTCGTCTGCTGTGTTTGTTGCCTCCCCTGCCCCCACCCGTGGTCGTTGCCGATGGGAACGAAGAAGAGGTTAGTCATCTCTCCCCTTGATTTATTTATTTATTTTGTAATATCCTAGGTTTTCCCTGGTCAGTACAAGGCAAATAAGGTATTAAAATGTTGAGTACATGTTTGGTTGCACTTGATCAATCTTTGGTTTAAATGTTCCATAAGTGGCTGTGGCAATGATTTTAAACATTGATTATCTCTAAGCAATGGCTATTTTAGAAAGAAATTGGATATCATCAATGTTTTACTTGAGTTGTTTTAATTAGTTCTTTTGTAGGGTTTTTATCATTTATGCCACTAGTTGTATCCCACTACTCAGTTTTTCCCTTAGAAGTTACAGCTGTTCAAATGCCATCGGTTCGTGAGATGCTTACTCAAAAATGCCATTAGATGTATCAAAAATGCCATCATTCTGTTAGATGTTTGCTCAATAATGCCATTACACATTTTTATTTTCATGTAAAACTTGTTGACCATCCAATATGAAAAAAAGCCCAGGCCCACATTTCAGTTCTCTCTATCTCACAATGATAAGTGTGGCTCCCCTTGTGAGGAGTAAGTAAGCGAATAATTTTACAGAAAAATAAGAACACTATTGGGATCAAGTGTGCCCAAACTTTATTGTAGTGAGATAGAGGGAGAGCTGGCATGTTGGTCCATAGGTATTGATGCCATTATAGCATGTCAAGATAGATTTGATATCACAATAATGATGTGCAGTGGCATTTTTGAGCATGTGCCTAACGAAGCAATGGCTTTTTTAGCAGTAGAAATTCCTAGTGGTGATACTTAGTTGTGGGACACAACTGGTGGCATAAATGATAAAAACCCTTTTTTGTAAGTACAACATTTGGGATCACTTATTGTCAGAATTCATAATAATTAACTACTTTACCTAGAACGTTCAATGGTTTAGGAACATTGATGGGTGGGGTATCGATCAACAGGGGAAACTTCCACGACGATAACATGGGGAATTCCAATATCCGTCATCATAAGCACACAAAATTCTAACCCTAAATAGATACAGCTCACGAGATATTTTATCTAGTCATGCATGTAAGTTATAAGTCTTTTTTTGCATTAATACATCTGTATGCTGCTTTGCCATGTTACATCATCAGTTCATGCATTTTTACGTAGCAAGTAAATTTTGTTGCACTAAAGGGCTGTTTGGTTTGTGATTAACTTTGCCAAAGATTGCCATACCTAAGGTTAGGCAAGTTTTACCAACTTAAGTGAGTGTTTGGTTCTAGCCACACCTTAGGCAAGCCACACTTGGGTCCCACATGGAATACACACAAAAAGTGTGGCAAGGTTCCCTTAGGCTTGCCAACTTGAGGCTCTCATTTTGATGAACTAACCTTAGGCAAGCTTGGGAAAAATGTGTGGCAAAATGTGGCAATGCTAGTGCTCTCTTCGACATGTATGGTTGATCCTTCATTTTTTTAGCTATATGGTACTATCCCATTTAGTTGCTTATGTAGCAACTAATAAGTTATGCATTTATTTTTTCAACGTAATTTGAAGATATTATACGCTGTCATCAATTATATTATGTTTCATAGACTATGTGCCTGCTGAATTATCATATTAAATATACTTACGCAACATTTTGTACTACATGTAGGTCCTAAGTGACGATGTTGACAGCGACCCAGAAACCCAGAGGATCTTCAGGAGGCAGAAGGTGAGGCAGCTGGACAGTGGTGAGCTCGAGAAAGCTGTGAGGCCTAGATTCAGAAAGGGCTACGGATGCCCTTACTGTAACAAGGTGATGAAAGGCGACCTGTCGAGTACCATCAACCATGCAGTCGGAACATCCCAAGGCAGCACCAAGAATGGCTACGCTTTCAGGGTGAAGCACGCCGCGTATGCCGACTACTTGATGAGGCTTCTTTGAGTCTCTAGGGAAGTGCGCACCCTCGCAGCTAGAACTGATGCTATTTTGGTTTTAACTATGCTAAGTACTACCCTATGCTATACTTTGTTGGTGAACGTTTATGGTCGAACTATGTGCACCACTACTACTAAGTGGTGCTTGTTTTTGTATATATGGAAGCATTGAACTAGGGTAGAACTATGTGAATTGGTGTGTGGTTTGGCATCTCTGCTTGCTAAACTCGTGCTCATTAATCATCGGCTCATTTAGATTAAGTAGCATAAAACCCTGATTAGCTCCTCCTCCCTCCTCTCAGGTGAGCTCCTCCTCCCTCCTCTCCTCCCATCCCCTCATGGTTTCTCCTCCCTCCTCTCCTGTGAGCTCCTCCTCCCTCATCTCCGGTGAGCTCCTCCTCTCTCCTCTCCGGTGAGCTCCTCCTCCCTCCTCTCAGGTGAGCTCCTCCTCCCTCCTCTCCTCCCATCCCCTCATGGTTTCTCCTCTCCAGCGACCTCCTCCTCCTCTCCGGCGAACTCCTCTCCGGCAAAAGAACACGGCAAAAGAACGTACAAGATCCAAAAACGGGAACAAAATTTGAAATAATATCATGCAAAAAAAACAAGCAAAAAATGGGCAAAAAAATCGCCATCCAGATCCAAATTCAAAATTCAAAAATAGCAATGGAGCACGGTGGGGGTTGACGATGCGCCACTACTATTTTCCCGCCTTCAAAATTCAAAAATACTAATGGCGCACCGTGGCCTATACTAATGGCGCACCAGTGGCCTATACTAATGGCGCACCGTGGCCTACACTGGTGCGCCATTAGTAAAAAATACTAGTGGCGTGATACTAATGGCGCACCAGTAGTGCGCCATTATTAGGCAAAACTGGTGCACCATTAGTAGGCCTTTTCCTAGTAGTGGTGTGTGGGGCTCGTTCCTTCACTTTCCTCAAAATTCGGTGCCGCTTCATGTGGGCCCTAACCACAAAGGCTCGTCCCGTGCATCACACTCACCTGGACCCACACCGTGCAAGCACACTTGGCCACATAGACACACACCGATAAACCTTGACAATAGCTAGGGTTTTATAATTATCCATTCATTTTACCTAATCGGTACATCATAGCTAGCGATGAACAAAAAAGCTAGATGCCATGTGAAATTAAATGTGCCAACCGTCCCTTCTAGTAGTATTTTTTTCCAGTAGTTCTCCCTTCTAGTATTTAGTAGTACTGCGCAAAACAAAAAAAATGTCCCTCCTATTTTGCTATTTTTTTAACACAATATTTTGGTGTTCGGTTTATGTTGCCATGTTTGTGGACCGACATTGTGCACTTTTTCTTTTGCTTGGTTGGTTGATTGGTTGGTTCGGGCAAATCTCTGGATGTGCACGATGCCATATATGTGCATGTTTCTACCTAAATTTCAAAAGTGACGAATTGTGCGCGGCCTTGACCTCTCTCTCCCAAACAAATTGAATTTTCACTCCCCAAATCCCGCTCCCGCCTCTAGCGTTCGATCGCCTCTGCCTATCCACCCACGTCTTCGTTCCCGCCCACTATTCGCCGCCGCCAAAAAGCCCACATTCTTGCCGGCGATGATGATCCTACCTGTCGGGGGAGGGGGCATGGCTGGTGCGCTCCATGCGGCGGATGTGGACCCCATGAAGGAACTGGTCGACAAGGACGTCGTCGCCGCCGATTCGCAGCCAACACAGCACCAACGACAACGAATCGGTTAGTGCCTGCAGATATTAAACCTAGAATTTGCCTTCTCGAGGTTAACCCCAGAAATTGCTCTCTTGTTATTCATCACTATTCGTATAGACAATCGTACTGTTCGCCTATGTTTGATTAATCGTACGTTTATCAGTCCTAGGGTTTGCAAATTTATATGAATGGATCATTTGTATTCCATTTTATGACTGTCTTTCATATAACCAGTTTTAGGAAACCAATACAAAGAAAAAAAATCCATTTATGCCTGCCTTTGATATAATGTACAATTCGCTGGCATGAGATTGTTTTTCTTCTAATACCAGATTGCAAATTTGGAAGAATGGGAGAACTACCTACAGCTGAGGGAAGCTTTCAGAAAGAAAATCTTCAAGTGGCTCATGGCTGCAAAGATTGTGTACCAGCGTAACGGTCGCTATAAATATATGTTCTGCAGGAAAGAGAACCAGCATTCCAAAACCACAACAATTGCAGCTTACAAAAAGTGGTGGCATCTTAAGGCAAAACCTACTGAGTTGGCCAACAAATTGGTGAGGGTGAAGACCTAAAAGCATATAGTCATGTTCGTTTTTTGTGTTCTATCGACTCCAAATGTAAAAAAAAATATGGGCCCACATGACAAGTATCAATCTTTATCTCCTTTGGCATTCAGTGCCACATTATCCAACATGAACAAGTGTTGATCTCATTGGACTTACATCCAGGCAAAATTTGGTGTCATTCTGAACCTGCTTCATGGTAGGCCTTTCGGGACGGGAAGGGTCCGTCTCGAAGCATGTTTTTGTCGACATCCTTGAAGTAGACCAACAACCTTGTACCAACATGACTAGCATCATTGCCAAGTTTCATAGCTTTTTGTCGTTGTAAGGATTATCTAGGGCTTTCACGTCGATAAATCATATAATACTTATGTTTTTTTCTGTGCCTGTTTTTTTTTTCTTCGCTCGAGGGTGGGCTGCCATGCATGCGTGTCGTTGGGCTGTGTAAAGAAGCCCACCCGTTGGAACGAGTGATGTCCGCCGCTGTTGCATGCGCCAGAGCGAGCCTACGTTGCATGCGGTTGCATGCATGCGTTCGCTTCAGCCTATGTTGCATGCGTGCACATACGCAAAGGAGCACGCACCGCAGAGCCGTCCCCGGTTGACCCGACCGACGGCACATAGGGCAGCACTTAAACTTCACATTTTGATTCACACTACAGTTTCCCACGCGTGTACACTCCCGATGCCGCGATGGGTGGAAAATTTGTTCACATTTGACCCCATTACTGCCACGGTGGCTATTTAAGCCACCTATCATGTTTCTCTTCCTCTCACACCCTTCATCCATCTCCCATACTCTCCCACCTGCATTTTGCGCCTGCCCTTCTTCTTCTTCACCACAAACAGCCCCAAGAACCAGCCCGCCGCAGCCATGCAGTACACTGGGCCAACCTACCGCTTCCCCCCACCGCGCCGGAGATGCTCTACCCCGCCGGGGTGTACGTCAAGAGCACCCTTCATGTGTGGGCGATGTCAAGGTGTCGGTGCGGGGACGACACCTATGGGATCATGAGAATCCCTACTATGGTTGTGGGGCGCGGGGTTGCGAGAAGGGCGGATCGAACAGATAGCACACGGGTTCTTTTATCCAGGTTCGGGCCGCGAGGATGCGTAAAACCCTACTCCTGCTTTGGTGGTTCGTTTATCTGTGTTCTCAGGCTAGCAATGGGGCGTGAAGAGCTCCAAAAAGCCGAATCCCCCTCCTGGTCGCCTTGGGCCTCCTTTTATAGGGAAAGGGGTTGCCACAGTGGCACACAGGAGGTGGAAAGGGCACAGTGATACGAGTTTATCCCTCGCATTACATGACAAGGCGCATTTAATGCGTCTTGCTTAGGTGTCCTTGCTTTATCGGGGACGGGGGAGAACCCAGTCTTGTCCGTCGCCGCTCCCTTTCGCGTCGACACGCGCCCTGGCCAGCGGTGCCCGTGGCGCCATGTAGGCAGGCAGGCAGCTGAGGTGGCGCAGCGGTGGGTCTCCACGAAGATCTGCCCGCCGCCACACAGGTGCCTGCCCAACTGGTTGGGTCGGCAGCTGCATGCGAATGGTGGTAGTGGTTGGAATTGGCGTGGACCTGATGGTGGCCCTACGGGTGTCCTTGGCAAGGACCTCGTCGTAGCCCCGACAAGGGTCTTGCCGGGGCGCCTGCTGTCGTTCCCGGCAAGGCTCTTATCGGGGGCCTTGTGGTCCTCCTTGGCTGGGATCCTGCCAAGGGTCGTCATCTTCTATTGTGTGTATCTGATCTTGAATGTCTTCACAAAGATCTGCATGCCACCACGGGGATGTCTCCCGAATCCTTGCCCCACGGGAGCAGTGGACTCAAGGGTGACTCGCTCCGTAGGTGTGGGGCGAGCTGCCACGGCAGGGGTCTTGTCGGGTTTGCTAAAACCATCCCCCGGCAAGGATCTTGCCGGGGGAGTCTGCTTCGTCCCCTTTGCTCTTTGTGGTCTTGGTCTTGGTGTCGTTCTGCTCCTTTCGAGCTTCGGCCTTACCTTGGCTCACCTCCCTTGCCTTGCCGGTGCGGTGGTGTCCGTGGCTCGAACTGCCTGTGCACAGTTATAGGGGTACAAAAAGTGTACCCCTCCCTTTTTGTACACCAACAGGAGCCCCCGGGCCTGGGCCACACGTAAGCGCAATCGCGTCGTTGGGGCCCAAAAACGGTGCGCGGGCAGGCGGGGTAGTTTTTACCATGGTAAGTTTCTTCGCGCGCTGCGCTTTCCATGCCTCCTGCGCATGGCTCGGCGTGGGGAGGCATGCGTGACATGGGCGGCATGCGTGGGGCTGAGCTCTGCGCGCATGCGTCACGTCGCAGTTAATGTGAAAGGAGGCGGACCGCGTTTTCCCCCATAAGAAGGAATAACCGTCTGCGCGCTGCTCACTTTCTCCTCTTCTCTTGTGCCTTTTCCAATCTTAGAGTCGCCATTTCCTTTCTTCCTTCCCTCCTAAGCTTTCGCCGCCGCCCTCTGTTGCTGTTTCGCCACCCCTTTTCCTCAATCCTCTAGACTTCTTGGCCGCCATGGCGCCCAAATCCGCCAAGGGCAAGGGGGTGGCTAAGAGCTCCGGGACCGTGGAGCCGCCGGAGGGCGCGCTGTCGGGGGACCGGACGAAATCCGCCTTCTTCCTCCCCTCGTCGATTGGTGTTCATGAGCTCCGGGCCTCCTTCAAGCCCTTATGGGGAGTGAAGACGGGAAGAGAGAGTTCGGGGCATCCGGCGACGCGCGTCATTCCTGCCGCTTGCGTCGATCCTGCTCCAAATCGGTATCCCTTTTTTGTTGATTACCTTTCTTGCGGGCTATGCCCCCCTTTTTCTGATTTTTTCTGCGACATCATGCACACCTTCGGCTTTCGTCTCTTGGATTTTACTCCAAATGCGGTGGCGTGCCTGGCTCTCTTCGCGAATCTTTGTGAAGGCTTCGCCGGAGTGCAGTCTAATACGACGCTCTTCCGCCATTATTTCTCCCCTCGAATCCAGCCCGGAGGCGCTGTCTCCGGATGTGTCGCCTGGATCCCAAGATCCAAGGGAGCGTATCCGGACGGAGCCTTGAAGGAGAGGTGCGAGGAATGGCGTGGCCGATGGTGCTAGATTGAGGACAAAGACCCGCCAAAATTCTGCAAGGTCCGTCGAGTGCTGCCGGTCCGTGGAAGCGATTGGGGTGATGTTGATGCTGCCGACGAGAGGCTGACTGTCGCCACCACCAGGATCCTTCGGCTGACCCGGGCTGGGCTCACCCTGGAGATGATCGGGGCAGACTTCATTCGCCGCCGGATTGCCCCATTGCATAATAAGGGGAGGCCAGCCTGGCTTTTCACGAACCCGACTGACATTATGCGGCTCCGCCCTGGCCTCGATCACAACTTCACGGTGATGGCGTATGCCCACTTCTGTCAGCGGCTCTTCCAGCTCGGCGTGGGTTGTGATAGCGAGGTTGAATGGACCGGCAAGGCTGCAAGGGCCATCGCGAAGGTCAGCAAGGCCGTCAAGGGGTCGTTCTTCCAGTTGCCGGTGGGGGTGGTCCCTTTGTGCAACAACTCACGTCGGTCTGAGATCATTGCTATGATGCCGGACTGCAACGCACACGGCCCTGTCCCGAGCTGGAAGGAGCCGAGGACGCAGATGTGTAGCAATTCTTCGACTCCTTGACCGAGGTATACGTCAATGTTGACGCCGAGCGGCGGCTTGTCATGGACACCACCCAGGCGGAGCTGGACTACATGGCCACCAGGGCGAGGGAGGCACAGCTTGCCATGGAGGCCGGTAGCGCTGGGGGCGTGGAAGACAAGGCCACGACGGCCGCGAAGGAGGAGCAGTTCACCTTGTGGGAGGCGGCCGCCGGGGAGGTCAGCAACGCCGATGCTGGAGCTCCGCTTGTCGAGGATGTAGCCAACGAGTCGTCGTCGGAGGAGGACGTGGCGGCGGGCTCGACGCCAACCAGGGGAAGAGGGCGAGTTCTGCGGCGGGCGGGCTCCGGCGAGCCGGTCCGGCCCGGCAGGGCTACGCGGCCTCAATTGACCCTGGAGGGGTCCGGGCACCACACGAGGGATACGGTAGTGAAGGGGCTGATGAAGGCCACTGAGAAGAATAAGGCGACGGCCTCTTCGTCATCCGGGCGCGCACAAACCCCGCCGCTTTCTTCACCTCCTCCAGCAGGCGTTGACTCGGATGATGATGTGGAGCTACCTTTTGATCTCGGGCCTCTCAGCCCGGAGACAAAAAGGAAACCGGTGGATAAGGAGGAGACGGATAACGAGTAAGTACTCTGTTCCTTACTGTCATTTCCATTTCCCCGAATCGAGTCGCTTGTCTTGATCCATTTTTGCTTTTCCAGGGAGACAAAGACGTTGGCCCAGAGGGCAAAGAGGGCGAGGACCTTGGCGAGCAGTCAGTCCCCGGCTGGGGCTTCAGGGACACCACTGGTGGTGCTGAGCAGCACGGACAGCAGTCCCCGGCGCAGCCCCCAGCGTAAGTTCGTCAACCTCTTCTTACTCGACATGTGGTAGGCGCTCGATGCTATGATGCTGACCTCGCCGGCTTTGCAGGAGGGGAGCGGCAGCAGGAGGAGCCACAGAGGGCTATCCTAACACACCACCCCCATCGACTACTCCGCCACGGGGGGCGTCCCCGGCAAGGGCACCAGACATGGAGCCCACACCCATGGAGGAAGAGGGGGACTTGGGCGCTGGTGACTCTGCCACTGTGCCAGATGCTGGCGGAGAAGGGACTTCTGCCTCACAGCCTGGCACTGGTGAGTCGCCTGTCCTTCGTCTCTGTTTCTCCTTTATTCTTTTCTTGGCTTCATTGCTCCCATCGCTGCCCAGGCCCTCCTTCAACAGACTTGGAGGACGTGGACACTGTCGTTGGAGACATTGCTGAGGAGGCCGCGGTGGAGGCCGGCAGGATCGCTGCTGAGGAGGTCGCCAAAGATGCTGACGATGCCGCCGCTGACGATGCCGCCAAGGGTGCCGCTGAGGATGCCGCTGCGGGGGCCGCCAAGGCGCCCGGCGAGGCTTCTGCCGAGGGTGCCAGCAGTGGGCCCGCCGGCGAGGCCGGCAAGGCCTCCGCCGGGGAGGAGGTGGCGGACGACCAGCCTCCCTCCTCCTCAACCTCGGGCCCCGGCAGATATCTGAAGGTGGGCGACGATCTTTTCGTCCATCTTCCGGGGGCGTCAGGCCGAACGCCCGCCGAAGGGGAAGCCTTTGACAGCGAGGTGCTTGCCGCCACCGGGCTTGAGGTGGTTGATGAGCCAGGCGTTGGCGGCGATGGTTCTCCAGAAGAGCAGCTTTTCCGCGCCATGGGGGCCGACTTCCGGAAGCTCCAAGTGCTCTACCGCGCCCGCCTGGACAAGGTCAAGTCCAGGATGGCAGCAGTGGACAATGCGGAGGTGGACTTCAAGGCGCGCGTCGCTGAGACGTAGACCTGGTTCCACCAGACTCGCGAGGAGCAGAGGGCCTTTCAGGAGGAATTGGCCAAGCGCGATGTGGAGCTCACCATGAAGATGGCTGACATCGAGAAGGCCCGGGAAGAGGCGACGAACCTGGCCGCCGCGGCCGAAGCCGCCCGGAACCAGCATCAAGCCGCCTTGGATTCCCAGGAAGAGGACCTCTCCGCACGTGAAGCGAATCTTACCGCAACGCTCTGCGGCAAGGATGAGGAGCTCGAGGCCCTTGTCGTGCGATGGACCCGCAAGCTGGAGCAGAGGCACAAGGAGGCACTGGATGCCCAAGCTCTAGCCCACGCCGGCAAGGTGAAGGAGCTGAAAGCTGGGCGGGATGAACTGAAGGAGCAGGCCCTCAAGCTATCCGGCGAGAAGAACATGCTCAACCGCGCCTTGGTAGAGGCGCAAGGAGCAGTCATCAGCAGGACTGGGGAGCTCTCCGACGCGCAGAACTCCAGCAGAGACCTCAAGCTGAAGCTGGAGGGTCTCGAGAAGATGCTGTCGAAGAGCAGGGCTCAGGAGGAGGCCTTGACCAAGAGCCTCGAGGAGGTGAAGCAGCTGCGGGCAAACGAGGCCACGTCCCACCAGGAATACGTGGTGGGCGAGAACAGGTGGATCAGCCATCTGGAGGTCGTCGCTGGCAGGGTCACCTCGCAACTGGCCACCATGGGGATGCCAAATGTGAGGTATGCCCCTGAGTGCGGTGGGACCGTCAACGCCAAGCTGACCCAGTTCTTCGAGGGCGTCCTCGGAGCCTTGGGCTACCTTCACTCCAGCAAGACGGCCACGCTGGCCGAGGAGGCCCGGCGGCTTTGCCGGAGGGTCATGACCATGGTCCTCACCAAGGTGGCACACTGGAATCCCGACCTTGACTTTGCGGCCTCGATGAAGAGCTTGCCGGACGGTGTTGACCTCACGGTACTCAAGGAGCGCATCAAGCCCATCACCGACGGCATCGACGAAATCAAGAGGGTGGAAGGCCAGCGCCGGGATTAAGCATCCCGTTCATCTTCGCTGCTGCGGGTTCCCGATCAAGACAAATTTTATCTTCAGTTAGAACCGCAGCTATGACGTGATGTAATATAACTTTTAAGTACTCTTAATTTCATGTGTGTTATTTCCCCATTCAATTCCTCTTTGTATGCGTGTCCCTCCTCGATCGGGTAGGCTTGCCGGCGCGAAATCCCCTAGCGGCGTTTAGGGTACGGATCCCCAGGGCCTGCCGGGTGCACGTGCCGCCGGACGAGCCACCTTTCCGTCCAAACGTGGCCGCTCGAACTGTCGAGCTTGACTCGAGTCAGAATCGAGGGCATTGTTGGTCGCAGAAGGTTACTCTACCACTCTCGACGCAGCCACTCGAGCTGTTGAGCAGACTCGAAAGAGGGCAAGGGCATTGCCGATCGTGGGAGAGCCCCCTGGCGTGCAGGTCTCTCATACAAAGACGTGACATCTCCAGGGGGAAATAACATCAAATAAGAAGGGTAGCACAAACAAAGGTTCAGTGCAAATTATCTTCTATTTGCGATCGCTCGAGCGTCAATCTTCTGGCCTCCTTTCTCCTCCAAGGGTCACGAAGGTGAAGGAGAGCCGGGCTAACCGCTAGGGCCGATTCTCGCAACTGCGCCCCCTACCTGGCGCGCCAAAGATGTCGGTGCGGGGACGACACCTATGGGATCACAAGAATCCCTACTACGGTTGCGGGGCGCGGGGTTGCGAGAAGGGCGGATCGAACAGATAGCACACGGGTTCTTTTATCCAGGTTCGGGCCGCGAGGATGCGTAAAACCCTGCTCCTGCTCTGGTGGTTTGTTTATCTCTGTCCTCAGGCTAGCAATGGGGCGTGAAGAGCTCCAAAAAGCCGAATCCCCCTCCTGGTCGCCTTGGGCCTCCTTTTATAGGGAAAGTGGTTGCCATAGTGGCACACAGGAGGTGGAAAGGGCACAGTGATACGATTTTATCCCTCGCATTACATGACAAGGCACATTTAATGCGTCTTGCTTAGGTGTCCTTGCTTTATCGGGGACGGGGGAGAACCCAGTCTTGTTCGTCGCCGCTCCCTTTCGCGTCCACACGCGCCCTGGCCAGCGGTGCCCGTGGTGCCATGTAGGCAGGCAGGCAGCTGAGGTGGCGCAGCGGTGGGTCTCCACGAAGATCTGCCCGCCGCCACGCAGGTGCCTGCCAAACTGGTTGGGTCCAGCTGCATGCGAATGGTGGTAGAGGTTGGACTTGGCGTGGGCCTGATTGTGGCCCTACGTGTGTCCTTGGCAAGGGCCTCGTCGTAGCCCCGGAAAGGGTCTTGCCGGGGCGCCTGCTGTCGTTCCCAGCAAGGCTCTTGTCGGGGGCCTTGTGGTCCTCCTTGGCTGGGATCCTGCCAAGGGTCGTCATCTTCTATAGTGTGTATGTGATCTTGAATGTCTTCACAAAGATATGCATGCCACCACGGGGATGTCTCCCGAATCCTTGCGGGAGCAGTGGACTCAAGGGTGACTCTCTCCGTAGGTGTGGGGCGAGCTGCCACGGCAGGGGTCTTGCCGGGTTTGCTAAAACCGTCCCCCGGCAAGGATCTTGCCGGGGGAGTCTGCTTCATCCCCTTTGCTCTTTGTGGTCTTGGTCTTGGCGTCATTCCGCTCCTTTCGAGCTTCGGCCTTACCTTGGCTCACCTCCCTTTCCTTGTCGGTGCGGTGGTGTCCGTGGCTCGGACTGCCCGTGCACAGTTATAGGGGTACAAAAAGTGCACCCCTCCCTTTTTGTACACCGACACAAGGTGGAGGGGCGCAAGGGGGTTCACCGACTTCTTCCTTGGGGCCGGCTACGGGCACCTCCCTCGGGGATCTCCAAGGATGTACCGAGTCGAGGAGGTCATCCACAACGGGGTTGTGGTTGCTATCCTTGCCCACTTCACCAACCCCTTCGATGTGTTCTACCTCCTCGGCCGCGTGTTCTGGTGTGGTTGCGAGTTCATAGCTTTCACCACCCATAACATATTCACGGACTACGACAACGTCTTCCCCATCGACAAGCGCATGCACACTCTGCCGTAACCCATCAACAACACCACGGAGGAGTAGTGAAGGGCGCCCGGAGGAGGAGCAAGGCGGAGCCTGGTGGAGAAGCGGCGGCCATCTATCTATCTATCTATCTTTTTTAGCTAAAAATCTATCTATCTATATTTGTCTTGGTGTTATTTAAGTTGTAAGCGTACTATTAATTCATGTTGTGGGCTTTGGTTGGCCCAAATTATCTATATTTATTATACAAAGTTTTACACTGGTTGGGCTTTTTTGGAACCGTTTTAATCTCGGGCATTTTAGTCATAGGAAAAAATTGTCTCGAAAAAAAGTCATAGGAAGAAAACAATCACGCGCCGCCCCTCTCATCCAATGCAGAACCGCCGCCTCCATCATCCTTCCCCTCACCCATCGCCATTACAACCGCGACATCTTCTCCCTCTCCTTCTCCTCCTTCTCGTGGCCACAACTTTGCTCGTCTCCTCTTCCACATCCCACCCCCTTCTTCCATCCACACAAGAACCTCGATGGAGGAGCAGATCACCGGCTGCGAGAACGCCGACTTCATAGAGATCGCCAGCGGCGACCAGGTCAAGATGGCCAGGTTGATGGAGATCCGTTCTTGGTTTAACAACATAAGGCAGTTGAACTGTACGGCAATGGCCACTTTGAGGGAAATGACATCCAGGGAGAAGAAAAAGATTTTCCCCTCGCCCGCACAACTGAGGCACGACATCGAGATCCTCTTGTGGGCGATGGAGCAGGCCAATTCATTCAGCCCGTGGGACAGGCGCAGGTGGTGGGCGTTCAGATCCAGGGTAGAGCATCCACTAGATGAGGAACCCACGGTGCATGAGATGCCATTGCAGATTGTGGAGCCTCCAACCGAGTCAGAGATGACTCAGAAGCGCAAGAGGAGGAGGACAGTGGTCGCGACATCGCTTCCCCTTCGTTCTCCATGCTTCCCTCGCTGCTCCCCTCGTCTGAACGGCGGCGGTACCGTTGTTTAGAGTAAGCTTCCCCACTCCTAATCTTCCTACTGCTTGTGCTTACAGTTGTGGTGGTAGTGATTGAGTACATGCTTTTGGGGGCTGGATTATGATGTATATGAACCCTAGGCTAAATTTGTACTGTTGTAGTGGTAGTATTTGATGTTCACCTGCACTTCTACTCCAAAAATTTGTTATGTGTCTTTCTATTATTAAGTGCTTGATACTATATTTGAACCTTTTTTTGAGTTGTCGATTGCTTTTTGGTAGAGCTACCAGCTCTCATCGAGATGCTCATGTTATATGTCTTGTTCTCCATGATTTGTACTAGCATTCTGTGCAATTAGATGCCATGACAAGCAATGTAGCATATTTATTTATTGCCTCCAACATGTCATCATTTTACTCTGTGCATCTCAGCAAGTATAAATCTGTCTGCTATAAAACTTTGCAAATTTGCTTGATGGTTCCCACTAAACTATAAACCCCCCTTTTGTTTTCAAAGTAAGCCACTGACATCCGGGTCCCACGGCAATCACGCACACACAAATGCTCCTAGTCATGTGGCCCCTGGCCCACTGGTCATCCTCAATGTCTAGCCAACTTCAGTGTGCCTCTACCAATAACAACAACCCTTTCTGTTATAAAACTATGCAACTTTGTTTGAAGGTTGCCACTAAAAATATAACTCCTATGGCCATGCTTCCTAAAAATTATTTGCATTATGTTGTCGATACTTTCATGTCATGCCTTTTGTTGCTATGACAAGTTTATGTTGCATGGTAAAATCTTGCTCTAAAGTGGCCATGTTAATATAATTGTTTGATGTTAAAAGTAAGTTGCACTTGTGAGCTTGGTTTTGTTTGCTTGTTGTAACCATCATGTCAACACTATTTGTCATTATAACTGTTTCAGCATAACTGTAATTTTCACTAAGTCCTTACCTGTAATAGCAACTTTGCCATTCGTGTTTCGCAGAAAAAAACTGGAGTTCACAAGGTTGGAGACCTGGAGTTGTGAGGCTAGGAGGCTGATGGCGCTGCTGCTGGCTGATCCTTCTTCTTCCAGCTTTTGTTCCTCCTTTTCTCTCTACTCGTTGGATTTCTGGGCTACATCCTTATGTGTTGTTAATGTATTTAGTTGATCCTTTGAATTTATTGTATTAGATTTAATGTGGAAGTACCTTAATCTCTACGAAAGAGATGTTGGTTCTATGACTGATAATTTCTAGGTGCATACCTGAATTCAATATCTAGGGATTTTTTTTGAATTGTTTGGGTTGCTTACCACATGTGTCACATGGTCAATATTTAGGGATTATTAACATATGAAAACAACAATTCAATCGCCTATGTAAATATGTGCAACATAATTTTCAAGATAAATTGAAACATGACACGTGCACATGCAATTTGCCAACAAGTCCAGTTGTAGTAGAAAAAGACAGCATGTGCACGTATCCAACCGTGCCTCCTACAATTTTGTTCCATGCTTTTGTCGCCACATGTCTTTGGAAGTAAAAAAATATAAGGTGATTTTCTCATAATAACTAAATTGTTTTGGCAAAAAAAAGTTGATTATGGGTTAGTTCATTTTGTGGACACGTACATGTAGTGGTGCATGCTGTCGGCCTAAGTGGCTCTAGGTGCATGCAGTGTATCATGCTGGCTAGGGGTGCACAAGGTAGTAACCTGGTGAATCAGGGTGAAAGCCTTGTGCTAATTCTATTTTGTGGTGTGCGACATATGAGTCTACCCGGGGCGAATGCTTGGCTTGGGGCCCGGTGTAAGTGATGTGGGTCTACTGCGTAAGTGGTGCGCCGCGTGAGTCTAGACGGCGGGGGTGCATGGTTTGGATCTGGCTACCTTGAGGTAACGCATCTGGTTTGCGCACTGAGTGCGGGCCCGTTACTTCGTTTTCACTGGTGATTTCTCTCGGGTCAACGGAGAACAATCCAAACGCGCATGCTAGGTCCCGACCTTTCTTGGGTCCCGCATGCCATATTCAGGATAGTTGCCGCATTTCTAGGGTAGTATCATCGGGAATTCATGATCTATACCGCGGCCACATGAAATCATAGCAGGGAATGGGGTAACAATCACATGCTAAGCTCTTTGGTCCATATATATGGGCCATGTGCCACCAAAGAGAAGGGCCGCCTCGGAGCCATTGTCCATTGAGAGGAAACGAGTCTGGCCTATGAACGGTGTGCGGGGCCTGCCCCTTCATCTGCTTCAGAACTCTGTGCTACAAGATGTGGACCCTAGCAACCAAGGCTCATCCCGTGCGCCGCACGCCAACTGGACCCACACTATGCATGCACGCGTGGCCAAGTAGACACTCACCGGTCAACCTTGACAATGTACACAAGACGAATGCGCACTCATTAGCCATCAAGCCCCCAGCCATGCACACCTAGCCAGCTTCACTCAAACCGTGCACCATTTGCCAGATTCACCCACACCATCCGTCAATTATTGACCCCACCTTGGTTTGTTGGACCTCCGACATGAGTCCCTTCCCTTGGCATGCCAGGTATGTCAAAGCAACACGCGACTACACATATTGCACACCGAGATACGACGTGATTCACTAGTGCCAGCAAACTTGTGCACCTGAGCATCTCTACCCATGGTGGACACTAGCGCATGGTTAGGATCGAGAAGCCTAGCGACACATGATGTCAGCCCGATTGGCTGGGGGTGCATGTCATGGGTCCAGATGAAACGCATGGTATCGCATGGATCCACATTCCCCCGCCCAATACCAGACAACGGGCATATACCAGACGAATCCAAGCGGTCGCTGATGAAGCTTGGAAGCCATGTGTTATGTGCATGCTGAATTTCAATATTTAGGAATTATTAACAGACAAAAACAATAATTCAGGCGTCTATGTAAAGGTGTACAACATAATTTTCAATAAAAAAATGAAACATGACACGTGCACGTGCAACTTGCCAACAAGAGCACTTGTAGTACAAAAATACAACATGTTCATGTATCCCACCATGCCTTCTACAATTTTTGTTCCATGATTTTTCGCCACATATCTTTCGAAGGAAAACCAAAAGAATGTGATTTTCCCATAAAAAACCGTGATGGCGAGATGGTTGCAACCAACCAAGATAGATAATGCGTGGAATTTGTCCCCCGTGGGGAGATTGGATCGGCCACTCCTAGATTATAGGACGAGGCCACCATGAACGTGATCGTGAGAGGGTGAAGAAGGATTCGTTTTTTCGAGGGAAAGGAAGTAATTTTGTGGGTTTACAAAAACGAAATGCACCCCTTTTTGAGGGACAAAAAAAATGCATGTTATAATGTGTAATTAATGAAATTATAATTTAATAGAAACCTTGCTATTTATAAGCAATTTAAAAACAACTTACTTGTTTTGGCAAAAAAATGTTGATAATGCGATAGTCCATTTTTTGGACACTTACATGTAGTGGTGCATGTTGTGGAAATCGGGGTGGAAGTCTTGTGCTAAGCTATTTTGTGGGGTGCGGCATATGAGTCTACATGGGGAATGGTTGGCTTGGGGGCCGGCGTAAGTGATGTGGGTCTAGTGTCTAAGTGGTGCACCTTGTGGGTCTAGACGGCGGGGGTGCATGGTTTGGATATAGCTACCTTGAGGTAACGTGTCCGGTTTGCGCAATGAATGCGGGCCCGTTCCTCCATTTTCGTCGATGCTCACTCTCGGGTCAACGGAGAACAATCCAAAAGCGCATGCAAGGTCCCGGCCTTTCTTGGAGCCCGCGCTTGCCATATTTGGGACATTTGCCGCATTTCTAGGGCAGTATCCTCGGAAATTCAGGATCTATACCGCGGCCACATGAAATCACAGCAGGGATTGGGGGTGACAATTCCATGCTAAGCTCTAGTCCATATATGTGCCATGTGCGACCAATTGGCAGGGCCGCCTCAGAGCCATTGTTAAGGGCGAAAAATGCCGGGTCTCGTCTGCCGTCGCTATAATCCGTGCAAATTCATGAGGGATCCAAATTTCGTGGGACCTTTCCCGGTGAGGGTGTGGTCGAACATCGAGAGCGGCATGCGTAAGCCTTCACATAGGTTGTGTGTAAACGAGACCAAAATGCATCCCGGAGGTAGCCATCGAGAGGGAACAAGTCCTGCTTGTGGATGAAGACCGGGGCTCGCCCCTTCATCTACTTTAGGACTCTGTGCCGCAAGTTGTGGGCCCTACCCACCAAGGCAAATCCCGTGCACCGCACGCAAACTGGACCCACACCATGCATGCACGCCTGGCCATGTAGACAACCACCATTCAACCTTGACAATATACAGATGACGCATGCGCACTCATTAGCCATCTAGCCCCCCAGCCATGCAAACCTAGCCACCTAAACTCAAACCATGCACCGTTAGCCAGGTTGGCCCACACCATACATCAAGCATTGACCCCACCGCGGTTTGTTGGACCTTCGATGAGTTCCTTCGGTATGGCAGGCACGCCAAAGAGACACGCGGCTACACATATTGCACACCGAGATCTGACTTCATTCACTAGTGCTAGCAAACCTGTCCACATGAGCATCTCTGTGCATGGTGGACACTAGCTCATTGTTTGGATCGAGAAGGCTAGGGGCGCATGTTTTGGCCCGGTTGGCTCGGGGTGCATGATATGGGTCCAGACGAAACACATGGCATCGCGTGGATCAACATTCCCCTCCTCGGTACCGGACATCGGATATATGGCAGACGAATCTGCGTGGTTGCTGATGAAGTTTTGTCACATCCATTTGCCATTCCATTGTTTGTAAAGTTTTACAACATATTTTAGGACAAATATAAAACATGACATGTGCAGATGAAACAAGCCTACAAATTCAGTTGTCCCATTGTTTGATTTTGTTCTGTGTAATGAGGGAGCAGTTGCATTACACAATTTTTTGAAGGGAAGTTGCATTACTCCTAAATCATGGCTGTGCACGATCGGGCTATTCATTTTAGTGAGAAGTGAGAAGTTGCGTTTTGACGTGCCAAGACGTGGTGGTGTGAACAACGCACGGGGAGGTGTGAACGTGGCAACAACTCCTTTTGACTGCCCAGGAATAAATCAGCGGCTCCGCTTCCCCATTAGCATTTATCTCATCGCCACCCCCTCTTCCCGTCCTCATCTCCATCCACAAATACGAGGGTTTTCTCCTCCCACGCCTCACCACTCGCCTGCCCATCCCGCCGCTGCTCCCTTCCCGCTGATGCACGTCCGCCGTTGAGATGCCCAAGTGCACCATGGGAGGGAGGGCCGACGCCAAGGCCGACACCATGGCGCACGAAGCATCCAAGCATCGGGCGAAGCTGCACATGGAGAAACCCCTCCCCGCCGGTGAGGGGTCCAACCGGCAGCAGGGCGGCCTTGACATTGTCGACCACGTCCAGGCTCCGGTGCAGGTGTCACTTACGCTAGACCAGGCGGCTCCTCCGCCGGAGCAGGTGACTCCTCTGCCACGCCATCTTCCTCCTCTGCCATGCCATCTGCCTCCTCTGCTGCAGCCCGTGGTCAACATCGACGGTGACAACGATGAAGAAGAGGTCAGTCTGATTTTAGGAAATATCCTAGGATTCCTTGTTCAGTCCCTTTTCTATTTTCGGGCATGGCTAGGGTTTCTTCTTTTCTTCCATCTATGAAATTCGTACCTTGATTCTTTAGATCTAGTAGGTTTCAAGGGCGGACCCACATGGGCACATGGGTGTGGGGGCCGGCCCCTCATTACATAGGTTATCTTGTTTTTAACATCTACCAACCACTCCGATCCATGGCTCTCGTGCATCCAAAATGTGTTGATGCCAAATTTTAAGATAGATCTACCAACCACCCAAAAATTTTTGCCCGAAATTTCTTATATATGGTTCTTTTATTGCTAAATGGACTAAAAGTGGTGTAGTTTGTGCACTAAACTTCATTTCAATTTGTATAAAACGAGCCTCTCACGCTTAATCCAGCAGACACATTTTGTTCAACACCAATTGCATGATTCCTGGAGTCCAATAACCATAGGCTGTAATATTTTAGACTTGTTATCATCCCTACTTGAAATATATCATTTGGTTGCTTATTTTCAGCATAATATTTTCCGCAAGTAAAGGATAACAACACCATGCCTTGTTTACGAAAATGTCATAGTAAATAATCTTCATTTTCCGTCATTCATGTGTGTACTGTCAGTATGATGGAAAAATAATATTTTCACATGAACATTTTAGATATTACTCCTAACTCTTTAATTTCTTGAGTAACATAAGCAGAGGCAGAAGAATGCCTTCTGGACTCAAAAGCCAACTTGATCTCAGCCGTTTGAAAAATATTGTTGTGGTTTTGGTTTGCAATATAAATTTTTGAACACCCAACTTTGAAATCCTGGGTCTGAAGCTGTGTTGCTAGGTTGCACTAGTTTAGTCATGTATATGACATTTTTTGATCTATATAAAATATTCTGCTATTTATGTGGGACCAGGTAGCTGCTCTGGCTCCTCGGATGGAGCAGGTGTCTCCTCTACCGCGGGTGACGCCTCGTGTGCCCGAGCCTATTATCGTCGACAACGTCAACAAAGAAGACGTTAGTCATCTATCTCCCTTAATATTTTGTAAAATCCTAGGTGTGCTCTGGTCAGTCCTTTTGTCTATTTTTGGGGAAGGCCAGGGTTTCTTTTTATCTTTGATCGATGGACTCCATATCAATATTCTGTAGATGTGTTAGGTAACTAGCTAGGTTATATG
Organism: Triticum turgidum subsp. durum; assembly: GCA_900231445.1. NCBI lineage: Eukaryota > Viridiplantae > Streptophyta > Magnoliopsida > Poales > Poaceae > Triticum > Triticum turgidum. The sequence goes on from LT934116.1 coordinate 766,119,406, forward strand.
TGTTGAGCCCTGTATAGGCAATATTTTGATTTAGGTAAATTATTTTGCTAATAAATCCACCTATGTTTGGTTACTGTGCTAATACAAATACGTAGCTTGACCTTGGAATTGAATTGCCTACGTAGGTGATTGTGAAAATATTTTCTGCAACTTAAGGATAACAACACCATGCCTTGTTTATGAAAATGTCATATTCTATGGTCATGAAGTAAATAATCTTCATCTTCTGTCATTCATGTCAGTACTGTCATTTCGATGGACAAAGAATCTTTTCGCATGAAAATTTTAGATATTACTCCCTCCATTTGAAAAATATTTTTGTGGTTTTAGTTTGCAATATAAATTTTTGAACACCCAAGTATGAAATCCTGGATCCGCAGTTGTGTAGCTAGATTACATTTATTGAGGCATGTATATGTCAATTTTTGACCTATATAAATTATTCTGCTAATAATCCGGAACAGGTAGCTCCTCTGGCTTCTCTGCCGGAGCAGGTGGTGGCTCCTCAGCCTCAGCCGGGTGTTCGTCTGCTGCGTTTGTTGCCTCCCCTTCCCCCACCCGTGGTCGTTGCCGATGGGAACGAAGAAGAGGTTAGTCATCTCTCCCCTTGATTTATTTATTTATTTTTTAATATCCTAGGTTTTCCCTGGTCAGTACAAGGCAAATAAGGTATTAAAATGTTGAGTACATGTTTGGTTGCACTTGATCAATCTTTGGTTTAAATGTTCCATAAGTGGCTGTGGCAATGATTTTAAACATTGATTATCTCTAAGCAATGGCTATTTTAGAAAGAAATTGGATATCATCAATGTTTTACTTGAGTTGTTTTAATTAGTTCTTTTGTAGGGTTTTTATCATTTATGCCACTAGTTGTATCCCACTACTCAGTTTTTCCCTTAGAAGTTACAGCTGCTCAAATGCCATCGGTTCGTGAGATGCTTACTCAAAAATGCCATTAGATGTATCAAAAATGCCATCATTCTGTTAGATGTTTGCTCAATAATGCCATTACACATTGTTATTTTCATGTAAAACTTGTTGACCATCCAATATGAAAAAAAGCCCAGGCCCACATTTCAGTTCTCTCTATCTCACAATGATAAGTGTGGCTCCCCTTGTGAGGAGTAAGTAAGCGAATAATTTTACAGAAAAATAAGAACACTATTGGGATCAAGTGTGCCCAAACTTTATTGTAGTGAGATAGAGGGAGAGCTGGCATGTTGGTCCATAGGTATTGATGCCATTATAGCATGTCAAGATAGATTTGATATCACAATAATGATGTGCAGTGGCATTTTTGAGCATGTGCCTAACGAAGCAATGGCTTTTTTAGCAGTAGAAATTCCTAGTGGTGATACTTAGTTGTGGGACACAACTGGTGGCATAAATGATAAAAACCTTTTTTTGTAAGTACAACATTTGGGATCACTTATTGTCAGAATTCATAATAATTAACTACTTTACCTAGAACGTTCAATGGTTTAGGAACATTGATGGGTGGGGTATCGATCAACAGGGGAAACTTCCACGACGATAACATGGGGAATTCCAATATCCGTCATCATAAGCACACAAAATTCTAACCCTAAATAGATATAGCTCACGAGATATTTTATCTAGTCATGCATGTAAGTTATAAGTCTTTTTTTGCATTAGTACATCTGTATGCTGCTTTGCCATGTTACATCATCAGTTCATGCATTTTTACATAGCAAGTAAATTTTGTTGCACTAAAGGGCTGTTTGGTTTGTGATTAACTTTGCCAAAGATTGCCATACCTAAGGTTAGGCAAGTTTTACCAACTTAAGTGAGTGTTTGGTTCTAGCCACACCTTAGGCAAGCCACACTTGGGTCCCACATGGAATACACGCAAAAAGTGTGGCAAGGTTCCCTTAGGCTTGCCAACTTGAGGCTCTCATTTTGATGAACTAACCTTAGGCAAGCTTGGGAAAAATGTGTGGCAAAATGTGGCAATGCTAGTGCTCTCTTCGACATGTATGGTTGATCCTTCATTTTTTTTAACTATATGGTACTATCCCATTTAGTTGCTTATGTAGCAACTAATAAGTTATGCATTTATTTTTTCAACGTAATTTGAAGATATTATACGCTGTCATCAATTATATTATGTTTCATAGACTATGTGCCTGCTGAATTATCATATTAAATATACTTACGCAACATTTTGTACTACATGTAGGTCCTAAGTGACGATGTTGACAGCGACCCAGAAACCCAGAGGATCTTCAGGAGGCAGAAGGTGAGGCAGCTGGACAGTGGTGAGCTCGAGAAAGCTGTGAGGCCTAGATTCAGAAAGGGCTACGGATGCCCTTACTGTAACAAGGTGATGAAAGGCGACCTGTCGAGTACCATCAACCATGCAGTCGGAACATCCCAAGGCAGCACCAAGAATGGCTACGCTTTCAGGGTGAAGCACGCCGTGTATGCCGACTACTTGATGAGGCTTCTTTGAGTCTCTAGGGAAGTGCGCACCCTCGCAGCTAGAACTGATGCTATTTTGGTTTTAACTATGCTAAGTACTACCCTATGCTATACTTTGTTGGTGAACGTTTATGGTCGAACTATGTGCACCACTACTACTAAGTGGTGCTTGTTTTTGTATATATGGAAGCATTGAACTAGGGTAGAACTATGTGAATTGGTGTGTGGTTTGGCATCTCTGCTTGCTAAACTCGTGCTCATTAATCATCGGCTCATTTAGATTAAGTAGCATAAAACCCTGATTAGCTCCTCCTCCCTCCTCTCAGGTGAGCTCCTCCTCCCTCCTCTCCTCCCATCCCCTCATGGTTTCTCCTCCCTCCTCTCCTGTGAGCTCCTCCTCCCTCATCTCCGGTGAGCTCCTCCTCTCTCCTCTCCGGTGAGCTCCTCCTCCC
>LT934116.1:766131033-766156365 GCA_900231445.1 Triticum turgidum subsp. durum
GAGGTGCAGTTTTCGCCCACACGATCGTGATCGAACGCTCTAGGACATGGAGCAGAGTTTGGTGGGTTTTGGGCCAAATTTGGGGGGTGTTGGGCTGCAACACACACGAGGCCTTTTCGGTCCCTCGGTTAACCGTTGGAGTATCAAACGAAGTCCAAATGACCCGAAACTTGACAGGCGGTCTACCGGTAGTAAACCAAGGCCGCTTGGCAAGACTCGGTCCAATCCGGAAATGTTTAAACCCCACACAAGAAAGAAAGGTAGAAATGACCACCGGAGGAGAACGAAGCGCCGGAATGCAAAACGGACAACGGGGAAAATGCTCGAATGCATGAGATGAACATGTATGCAAATGCAATGCACGTGATGACATGGTAAGAGATGCACGAAAAAGAAAACAACACACGGAGACAAAGACCCAAACCCGAGAAATAAATATAACTTAGCGCCAGGGACGGCAAGAGTTGGATACAAATATGGAAAGTACATCTGGGGCGTTACATAGCTAGCGATGAACAAAAAAGCTAGATGCCATGTGAAATTAAATGTGCCAACCGTCCCTTCTAGTAGTATTTTTTTTCCAGTAGTTCTCCCTTCTAGTATTTAGTAGTACTGCGCAAAACAAAAAAAATGTCCCTCCTATTTTGCTGTTTTTTTAACACAATATTTTGGTGTTCGGTTTATGTTGCCATGTTTGTGGACCGACATTGTGCACTTTTTCTTTTGCTTGGTTGGTTGATTGGTTGGTTCGGGCAAATCTCTGGATGTGCACGATGCCGTATATGTGCATGTTTCTACCTAAATTTCAAAAGTGACAAATTGTGCGCGGCCTTGACCTCTCTCTCCCAAACAAATTGAATTTTCACTCCCCAAATCCCGCTCCCGCCTCTAGCGTTCGATCGCCTCTGCCTATCCACCCACGTCTTCGTCGCCGCCCACTATTCGCCGCCGCCAAAAAGCCCACATTCTTGCCGGCGATGATGATCCTACCTGCCAGGGGAGGGGGCATGGCTGGTGCGCTCCATGCGGCGGATGTGGACCCCATGAAGGAACTGGTCAACAAGGACGTCGTCGCCGCCGATTCGCAGCCAACACAGCACCAACGACAACGAATCGGTTAGTGCCTGCAGATATTAAACCTAGAATTTGCCTTCTCGAGGTTAACCCCAGAAATTGCTCTCTTGTTATTCATCACTATTCGTATAGACAATCGTACTGTTCGCCTATGTTTGATTAATCGTACGTTTATCAGTCCTAGGGTTTGCAAATTTATATGAATGGATCATTTGTATTCCATTTTATGACTGTCTTTCATATAACCAGTTTTAGGAAACCAATACAAAGAAAAAAAATCCATTTATGCCTGCCTTTGATATAATGTACAATTCGCTGGCATGAGATTGTTTTTCTTCTAATACCAGATTGGAAATTTGGAAGAATGGGAGAACTACCTACAGCTGAGGGAAGCTTTCAGAAAGAAAATCTTCAAGTGGCTCATGGCTGCAAAGATTGTGTACCAGCGTAACGGTCGCTATAAATATATGTTCTGCAGGAAAGAGAACCAGCATTCCAAAACCACAACAATTGCAGCTTACAAAAAGTGGTGGCATCTTAAGGCAAAACCTACTGAGTTGGCCAACAAATTGGTGAGGGTGAAGACCTAAAAGCATATAGTCATGTTCGTTTTTTGTGTTCTATCGACTCCAAATGTAAAAAAAAATATGGGCCCACATGACAAGTATCAATCTTTATCTCCTTTGGCATTCAGTGCCACATTATCCAACATGAACAAGTGTTGATCTCATTGGACTTACATCCAGGCAAAATTTGGTGTCATTCTGAACCTGCTTCATGGTAGGCCTTTCGGGACGGGAAGGGTCCGTCTCGAAGCATGTTTTTGTCGACATCCTTGAAGTAGACCAACAACCTTGTACCAACATGACTAGCATCATTGCCAAGTTTCATAGCTTTTTGACGTTGTAAGGATTATCTAGGGCTTTCGCGTCGATAAATCATATAATACTTATGTTTTTTTCTGCACCTGTTTTTTTTTCTTCGCTCGAGGGTGGGCTGCCATGCATGCGTGTCGTTGGGCTGTGTAAAGAAGCCCACCCGTTGGAACGAGTGATGTCCGCCGCTGTTGCATGCGCCAGAGCGAGCCTACGTTGCATGCGGTTGCATGCATGCGTTCGCTTCAGCCTATGTTGCATGCGTGCACATACGCAAAGGAGCACGCACCGCAGAGCCGTCCCCGGTTGACCCGACCAACGGCACATAGGGCAGCACTTAAACTTCACATTTTGATTCACACTACAGTTTCCCACGCGTGTACACTCCCGATGCCGCGATGGGTGGAAAATTTGTTCACATTTGACCCCATTACTGCCACGGTGGCTATTTAAGCCACCTATCATGTTTCTCTTCCTCTCACACCCTTCATCCATCTCCCATACTCTCCCACCTGCATTTTGCGCCTGCCCTTCTTCTTCTTCACCACAAACAGCCCCAAGAACCAGCCCGCCACAGCCATGCAGTACACTGGGCCAACCTACCGCTTCCCCCCCACCGCGCCGGAGATGCTCTACCCCGCCGGGGTGTACGTCAAGAGCACCCTTCATGTGTGGGCGATGTCAAGGTGTCGGTGCGGGGACGACACCTATGGGATCATGAGAATCCCTACTATGGTTGTGGGGCGCGGGGTTGCGAGAAGGGCGGATCGAACAGATAGCACACGGGTTCTTTTATCCAGGTTCGGGCCGCGAGGATGCGTAAAACCCTACTCCTGCTTTGGTGGTTCGTTTATCTGTGTTCTCAGGCTAGCAATGGGGCGTGAAGAGCTCCAAAAAGCCGAATCCCCCTCCTGGTCGCCTTGGGCCTCCTTTCATAGGGAAAGGGGTTGCCACAGTGGCACACAGGAGGTGGAAAGGGCACAGTGATACGAGTTTATCCCTCGCATTACATGACAAGGCGCATTTAATGCGTCTTGCTTAGGTGTCCTTGCTTCATCGGGGACGGGGGAGAACCCAGTCTTGTCCGTCGCCGCTCCCTTTCGCGTCGACACGCGCCCTGGCCAGCGGTGCCCGTGGCGCCATGTAGGCAGGCAGGCAGCTGAGGTGGCGCAGCGGTGGGTCTCCACGAAGATCTGCCCGCCGCCACACAGGTGCCTGCCCAACTGGTTGGGTCGGCAGCTGCATGCGAATGGTGGTAGTGGTTGGAATTGGCGTGGACCTGATGGTGGCCCTACGGGTGTCCTTGGCAAGGACCTCGTCGTAGCCCCGACAAGGGTCTTGCCGGGGCGCCTGCTGTCGTTCCCGGCAAGGCTCTTGTCGGGGGCCTTGTGGTCCTCCTTGGCTGGGATCCTGCCAAGGGTCGTCATCTTCTATTGTGTGTATCTGATCTTGAATGTCTACACAAAGATCTGCATGCCACCACGGGGATGTCTCCCGAATCCTTGCCCCACGGGAGCAGTGGACTCAAGGGTGACTCGCTCTGTAGGTGTGGGGCGAGCTGCCACGGCAGGGGTCTTGTCGGGTTTGCTAAAACCGTCCCCCGGCAAGGATCTTGTCGGGGGAGTCTGCTTCGTCCCCTTTGCTCTTTGTGGTCTTGGTCTTGGTGTCGTTCTGCTCCTTTCGAGCTTCGGCCTTACCTTGGCTCACCTCCCTTGCCTTGCCGGTGCGGTGGTGTCCGTGGCTCGAACTGCCTGTGCACAGTTATAGGGGTACAAAAAGTGTACCCCTCCCTTTTTGTACACCAACAGGAGCCCCCGGGCCTGGGCCACACGTAAGCGCAATCGCGTCGTTGGGGCCCAAAAACGGTGCACGGGCAGGCGGGGTAGTTTTTACCATGGTAAGTTTCTTCGCGCGCTGCGCTTTCCATGCCTCCTGCGCATGGCTCGGCGTGGGGAGGCATGCGTGACATGGGCGGCATGCGTGGGGCTGAGCTCTGCGTGCATGCGTCACGTCGCAGTTAATGTGAAAGGAGGCGGACCGCGTTTTCCCCCATAAGAAGGAATAACCGTCTGCGCGCTGCTCACTTTCTCCTCTTCTCTTGTGCCTTTTCCAATCTTAGAGTCGCCATTTCCTTTCTTCCTTCCCTCCTAAGCTTTCGCCGCCGCCCTCTGTTGCTGTTTCGCCACCCCTTTTCCTCAATCCTCTAGACTTCTTGGCCGCCATGGCGCCCAAATCCGCCAAGGGCAAGGGGGTGGCTAAGAGCTCCGGGACCGTGGAGCCGCCGGAGGGCGCACTGTCGGGGGACCGGACGAAATCCGCCTTCTTCCTCCCCTCGTCGATTGGTGTTCATGAGCTCCGGGCCTCCTTCAAGCCCTTATGGGGAGTGAAGACGGGAAGAGAGAGTTCGGGGCATCCGGCGACGCGCGTCATTCCTGCCGCTTGCGTCGATCCTGCTCCAAATCGGTATCCCTTTTTTGTTGATTACCTTTCTTGCGGGCTATGCCCCCCTTTTTCTGATTTTTTCTGCGACATCATGCACACCTTCGGCTTTCGTCTCTTGGATTTTACTCCAAATGCGGTGGCGTGCCTGGCTCTCTTCGCGCATCTTTGTGAAGGCTTCGCCGGAGTGCAGTCTAATACGACGCTCTTCCGCCATTATTTCTCCCCTCGAATCCAGCCCGGAGGCGCTGTCTCCGGATGTGTCGCCTGGATCCCAAGATCCAAGGGAGCGTATCCGGACGGAGCCTTGAAGGAGAGGTGGGAGGAATGGCGTGGCCGGTGGTGCTAGATTGAGGACAAAGACCCGCCAAAATTCTGCAAGGTCCGTCGAGTGCTGCCGGTCCGTGGAAGCGATTGGGGTGATGTTGATGCTGCCGACGAGAGGCTGACTGTCGCCACCACCAGGATCCTTCGGCTGACCCGGGCTGGGCTCACCCTGGAGATGATCGGGGCGGACTTCATTCGCCGCCGGATTGCCCCATTGCATAATAAGGGGAGGCCAGCCTGGCTTTTCACGAACCGGACTGACATTATGCGGCTCCGCCCTGGCCTCGATCACAACTTCACGGTGATGGCGTATGCCCACTTCTGTCAGCGGCTCTTCCAGCTCGGCGTGGGTTGTGATAGCGAGGTTGAATGGACCGGCAAGGCTGCAAGGGCCACCACGAAGGTCAGCAAGGCCGTCAAGGGGTCGTTCTTCCAGTTGCCGGTGGGGGTGGTCCCTTTGTGCAACAACTCACGTCGGTCTGAGATCATTGCTATGATGCCGGACTGCAACGCACACGGCCCTGTCCCGAGCTGGAAGGAGCCGAGGACGCAGATGTGCAGCAATTCTTCGACTCCTTGACCGAGGTATACGTCAATGTTGACGCCGAGCGGCGGCTTGTCATGGACACCACCCAGGCGGAGCTGGACTACATGGCCACCAGGGCGAGGGAGGCACAGCTTGCCATGGAGGCCGGTAGCGCTGGGGGCGTGGAAGACAAGGCCACGACGGCCGCGAAGGAGGAGCAGTTCACCCTGTGGGAGGCGGCCGCCGGGGAGGTCAGCAACGCCGATGCTGGAGCTCCGCTTGTCGAGGACGCAGCCAACGAGTCGTCGGAGGAGGAGGACGTGGCGGCGGGCTCGACGCCAACCAGGGGAAGAGGGCGAGTTCTGCGGCGGGCGGGCTCCGGCGAGCCGGTCCGGCCCGGCAGGGCTACGCGGCCTCAATTGACCCTGGAGGGGTTCGGGCGCCACACGAGGGATACGGTAGTGAAGGGGCTGATGAAGGCCACTGAGAAGAATAAGGCGACGGCCTCTTCGTCATCCGGGCGCGCACAAACCCCGCCGCTTTCTTCACCTCCTCCAGCAGGCGTTGACTCGGATGATGATGTGGAGCTACCTTTTGATCTCGGGCCTCTCAGCCCGGAGACAAAAAGGAAACCGGTGGATAAGGAGGAGACGGATAACGAGTAAGTACTCTGTTCCTTACTGTCATTTCCATTTCCCCGAATCGAGTCGCTTGTCTTGATCCATTTTTGCTTTTCCAGGGAGACAGAGACGTTGGCCCAGAGGGCAAAGAGGGCGAGGACCTTGGCGAGCAGTCAGTCCCCGGCTGGGGCTTCAGGGACACCACTGGTGGTGCTGAGCAGCCCAGACAGCAGTCCCCGGCGCAGCCCCCAGCGTAAGTTCATCAACCTCTTCTTACTCGACATGTGGTAGGCGCTCGATGCTATGATGCTGACCTCGCCGGCTTTGCAGGAGGGGAGCGGCAGCAGGAGGAGCCACAGAGGGCTATCCTAACACACCACCCCCATCGACTACTCCGCCACGGGGGGCGTCCCCGGCAAGGGCACCAGACATGGAGCCCACACCCATGGAGGAAGAGGGGGACTTGGGCGCTGGTGACTCTGCCACTGCGCCAGATGCTGGCGGAGAAGGGACTTCTGCCTCACAGCTTGGCACTGGTGAGTCGCCTGTCCTTCGTCTCTGTTTCTCCTTTATTCTTTTCTTGGCTTCATTGCTCCCATCGCTGCCCAGGCCCTCCTTCAACAGACTTGGAGGACGTGGACACTGTCGTTGGAGACATTGCTGAGGAGGCCGCGGCGGAGGCCGGCAGGATCGCTGCTGAGAAGGTTGCCAAAGATGCTGACGATGCCGCCGCTGACGATGCCGCCAAGGGTGCCGCTGAGGATACCGCTGCGGGGGCCGCCAAGGCGCCTGGCGAGGCTTCTGCCGAGGGTGCCAGCAGTGGGCCCGCCGGCGAGGCCGGCAAGGCCTCCGCCGGGGAGGAGGTGGCGGACGACCAGCCTCCCTCCTCCTCAACCTCGGGCCCCGGCAGATATCTGAAGGTGGGCGACGATCTTTTCGTCCATCTTCCGGGGGCGTCAGGCCGAACACCCGCCGAAGGGGAAGCCTTTGACGGCGAGGTGCTTGCCGCCACCGGGCTTGAGGTGGTTGATGAGCCGGGCGTTGGCGGCGACGGTTCTCCAGAAGAGCAGCTTTTCCGCGCCATGGGGGCCGACTTCCGGAAGCTCCAAGTGCTCTACCGCGCCCGCCTGGACAAGGTCAAGTCCAGGATGGCAGCAGTGGACAATGCGGAGGTGGACTTCAAGGCGCGCGTCGCTGAGACGTAGACCTGGTTCCACCAGACTCGCGAGGAGCAGAGGGCCTTTCAGGAGGAATTGGCCAAGCGCGATGTGGAGCTCACCATGAAGATGGCTGACATCGAGAAGGCCCGGGAAGAGGCGACGAACCTGGCCGCCGCGGCCGAAGCCGCCCGGAACCAGCATCAAGCCGCCTTGGATTCCCAGGAAGAGGACCTCTCCGCACGTGAAGCGAATCTTACCGCAACGCTCTGCGGCAAGGATGAGGAGCTCGAGGCCCTTGTCGTGCGATGGACCCGCAAGCTGGAGCAGAGGCACAAGGAGGCACTGGATGCCCAAGCTCTAGCCCACACCGGCAAGGTGAAGGAGCTGAAAGCTGGGCGGGATGAACTGAAGGAGAAGGCCCTCAAGCTATCCGGTGAGAAGAACATGCTCAACCGCGCCTTGGTAGAGGCGCAAGGAGCAGTCATCAGCAGGACTGGGGAGCTCTCCGACGCGCAGAACTCCAGCAGAGACCTCAAGCTGAAGCTGGAGGGTCTCGAGAAGATGCTGTCGGAGAGCAGGGCTCGGGAGGAGGCCTTGACCAAGAGCCTCGAGGAGGTGAAGCAGCTGCGGGCAAACGAGGCCACGTCCCACCAGGAATACGTGGTGGGCGAGAACAGGTGGATCAGCCATCTGGAGGTCGTCGCTGGCAGGGTCACCTCGCAACTGGCCACCATGGGGATGCCAAATGTGAGGTATGCCCCTGAGTGCGGTGGGACCGTCAACGCCAAGCTGACCCAGTTCTTCGAGGGCGTCCTCGGAGCCTTGGGCTACCTTCACTCCAGCAAGACGGCCACGCTGGCCGAGGAGGCCCGGCGGCTTTGCCGGAGGGTCATGACCATGGTCCTCACCAAGGTGGCACACTGGAATCCCGACCTTGACTTCGCGGCCTCGATGAAGAGCTTGCCGGACGGTGTTGACCTCACGGTACTCAAGGAGCGCATCAAGCCCATCACCGACGGCATCGATGAAATCAAGAGGGTGGAAGGCCAGCGCCGGGATTAAGCATCCCGTTCATCTTCGCTGCTGCGGGTTCCCGATCAAGACAAATTTTATCTTCAGTTAGAACCGCAGCTATGACGTGATGTAATATAACTTTTAAGTACTCTTAATTTCATGTGTGTTATTTCCCCATTCAATTCCTCTTTGTATGCGTGTCCCTCCTCGATCGGGTAGGCTTGCCGGCGCGAAATCCCCTAGCGGCGTTTAGGGTACGGATCCCCAGGGCCTGCCGGGTGCACGTGCCGCCGGACGAGCCACCTTTCCGTCCAAACGCGGCCGCTCGAACTGTCGAGCTTGACTCGAGTCAGAATCGAGGGCATTGTTGGTCGCAGAAGGTTACTCTGCCACTCTCGACGCAGCCACTCGAGCTGTTGAGCAGACTCGAAAGAGGGCAAGGGCATTGCCGATCGTGGGAGAGCCCCCTGGCGTGCAGGTCTCTCATACAAAGACGTGACATCTCCAGGGGGAAATAACATCAAATAAGAAGGGTAGCACAAACAAAGGTTCAGTGCAACTTATCTTCTATTTGCGATCGCTCGAGCGTCAATCTTCTGGCCTCCTTTCTCCTCCAAGGGTCACGAAGGTGAAGGAGAGCCGGGCTAACCGCTAGGGCCGATTCTCGAAACTGCGCCCCCTACCTGGCGCGCCAAAGATGTCGGTGTGGGGACGACACCTATGGGATCACAAGAATCCCTACTACGGTTGCGGGGCGCGGGGTTGCGAGAAGGGCGGATCGAACAGATAGCACACGGGTTCTTTTATCCAGGTTCGGGCCGCGAGGATGCGTAAAACCCTGCTCCTGCTCTGGTGGTTTGTTTATCTGTGTTCTCAGGCTAGCAATGGGGCGTGAAGAGCTCCAAAAAGCCGAATCCCCCTCCTGGTCGCCTTGGGCCTCCTTTTATAGGGAAAGGGGTTGCCATAGTGGCACACGGGAGGTGGAAAGGGCACAGTGATACGATTTTATCCCTCGCATTACATGACAAGGCACATTTAATGCGTCTTGCTTAGGTGTCCTTGCTTTATCGGGGACGGGGGAGAACCCAGTCTTGTTCGTCGCCGCTCCCTTTCACGTCCACACGCGCCCTGGCCAGCGGTGCCCATGGTGCCATGTAGGCAGGCAGGCAGCTGAGGTGGCGCAGCGGTGGGTCTCCACGAAGATCTGCCCGCCGCCACGCAGGTGCCTGCCAAACTGGTTGGGTCCAGCTGCATGCGAATGGTGGTAGAGGTTGGACTTGGCGTGGGCCTGATTGTGGCCCTACGTGTGTCCTTGGCAAGGGTCTTGCCGGGGCGCCTGCTGTCGTTCCCAGCAAGGCTCTTGTCGGGGGCCTTGTGGTCCTCCTTGGCTGGGATCCTGCCAAGGGTCGTCATCTTCTATAGTGTGTATCTGATCTTGAATGTCTTCACAAAGATATGCATGCCACCACGGGGATGTCTCCCGAATCCTTGCGGGAGCAGTGGACTCAAGGGTGACTCGCTCCGTAGGTGTGGGGCGAGCTGCCACGGCAGGGGTCTTGCCGGGTTTGCTAAAACCGTCCCCCGGCAAGGATCTTGCCGGGGGAGTCTGCTTCATCCCCTTTGCTCTTTGTGGTCTTGGTCTTGGCGTCATTCCGCTCCTTTCGAGCTTCGGCCTTACCTTGGCTCACCTCCCTTTCCTTGTCGGTGCGGTGGTGTCCGTGGCTCGGACTGCCCGTGCACAGTTATAGGGGTACAAAAATTGTACCCCTCCCTTTTTGTACACCGACACAAGGTGGAGGGGCGCAAGGGGGTTCACCGACTTCTTCCTTGGGGCCGGCTACGGGCACCTCCCTCGGGGATCTCCAAGGATGTACCGAGTCGAGGAGGTCATCCACAACGGGGTTGTGGTTGCTATCCTTGCCCACTTCACCAACCCCTTCGATGTGTTCTACCTCCTCGGCCGCGTGTTCTGGTGTGGTTGCGAGTTCATAGCTTTCACCACCCATAACATATTCACAGACTACGACAACGTCTTCCCCATCGACAAGCGCATGCACACTCTGCTGTACCCCATCAACAACACCACGGAGGAGTAGTGAAGGGCGCCCGGAGGAGGAGCAAGGCGGAGCCTGGTGGAGAAGCGGCGGCCATCTATCTATCTATCTATCTTTTTTAGCTAAAAATCTATCTATCTATATTTGTCTTGGTGTTATTTAAGTTGTAAGCGTACTATTAATTCATGTTGTGGGCTTTGGTTGGCCCAAATTATCTATATTTATTATACAAAGTTTTACACTGGTTGGGCTTTTTTGGAACCGTTTTAATCTCGGGCATTTTAGTCATAGGAAAAAATTGTCTCGAAAAAAAGTCATAGGAAGAAAACAATCACGCGCCGCCCCTCTCATCCAATGCAGAACCGCCGCCTCCATCATCCTTCCCCTCACCCATCGCCATTACAACCGCGACATCTTCTCCCTCTCCTTCTCCTCCTTCTCGTGGCCACAACTTTGCTCGTCTCCTCTTCCACATCCCACCCCCTTCTTCCATCCACACAAGAACCTCGATGGAGGAGCAGATCACCGGCTGCGAGAACACCGACTTCATAGAGATCGCCAGCGGCGACCAGGTCAAGATGGCCAGGTTGATGGAGATCCGTTCTTGGTTTAACAACATAAGGCAGTTGAACTGTACGGCAATGGCCACTTTGAGGGAAATGACATCCAGGGAGAAGAAAAAGATTTTCCCCTCGCCCGCACAACCGAGGCACGACATCGAGATCCTCTTGTGGGCGATGGAGCAGGCCAATTCATTCAGCCCGTGGGACAGGCGCAGGTGGTGGGCGTTCAGATCCAGGGTAGAGCATCCACTAGATGAGGAACCCACGGTGCATGAGATGCCATTGCAGATTGTGGAGCCTCCAACCGAGTCAGAGATGACTCCGAAGCGCAAGAGGAGGAGGACAGTGGTCGCGACATCGCTTCCCCGTCGTTCTCCATGCTTCCCTCGCCGCTCCCCTCGTCTGAACGGCGGCGGTACCGTTGTTTAGAGTAAGCTTCCCCACTCCTAATCTTCCTACTGCTTGTGCTTACAGTTGTGGTGGTAGTGATTGAGTACATGCTTTTGGGGGCTGGATTATGATGTATATGAACCCTAGGCTAAATTTGTACTGTTGTAGTGGTAGTATTTGATGTTCACCTGCACTTCTACTCCAAAAATTTGTTATGTGTCTTTCTATTATTAAGTGCTTGATACTATATTTGAACCTTGTTTTGAGTTGTCGATTGATTTTTGGTAGAGCTACCAGCTCTCATCGAGATGCTCATGTTATATGTCTTGTTCTCCATGATTTGTACTAGCATTCTGTGCAATTAGATGCCATGACAAGCAATGTAGCATATTTATTTATTGCCTCCAACATGTCATCATTTTACTCTGTGCATCTCAGCAAGTATAAATCTGTCAGCTATAAAACTTTGCAAATTTGCTTGATGGTTCCCACTAAACTATAAACCCCGCTTTTGTTTTCAAAGTAAGCCACTGACATCCGGGTCCCACGGCAATCACGCACACACAAATGCTCCTAGTCATGTGGCCCCTGGCCCACTGGTCATCCTCAATGTCTAGCCAACTTCAGTGTGCCTCTACCAATAACAACAACCCTTTCTGTTATAAAACTATGCAACTTTGTTTGAAGGTTGCCACTAAAAATATAACTCCTATGGCCATGCTTCCTAAAAATTATTTGCATTATGTTGTCGATACTTTCATGTCATGCCTTTTGTTGCTATGACAAGTTTATGTTGCATGGTAAAATCTTGCTCTAAAGTGGCCATGTTAATATAATTGTTTGATGTTAAAAGTAAGTTGCACTTGTGAGCTTGGTTTTGTTTGCTTGTTGTAACCATCATGTCAACACTATTTGTCATTATAACTGTTTCAGCATAACTGTAATTTTCACTAAGTCCTTACCTGTAATAGCAACTTTGCCATTCGTGTTTCGCAGAAAAAAACTGGAGTTCACAAGGTTGGAGACCTGAAGTTGTGAGGCTAGGAGGCTGATGGCGCTGCTGCTGGCTGATCCTTCTTCTTCCAGCTTTTGTTCCTCCTTTTCTCTCTACTCGTTGGATTTCTGGGCTACATCCTTATGTGTTGTTAATGTATTTAGTTGATCCTTTGAATTTATTGTATTAGATTTAATGTGGAAGTACCTTAATCTCTACGAAAGAGATGTTGGTTCTATGACTGATAATTTCTAGGTGCATGCCTGAATTCAATATCTAGGGATTTTTTTTGAATTGTTTGGGTTGCTTACCACATGTGTCACATGGTCAATATTTAGGGATTATTAACATATGAAAACAACAATTCGATCGCCTATGTAAATATGTGCAACATAATTTTCAAGATAAATTGAAACATGACACGTGCACATGCAATTTGCCAACAAGTCCAGTTGTAGTAGAAAAAGACAGCATGTGCACGTATCCAACCGTGCCTCCTACAATTTTGTTCCATGCTTTTGTCGCCACATGTCTTTGGAAGTAAAAAAATATAAGGTGATTTTCTCATAATAACTAAATTGTTTTGGCAAAAAAAAGTTGATTATGGGTTAGTTCATTTTGTGGACACGTACATGTAGTGGTGCATGCTGTGGGCCCAAGTGGCTCTAGGTGCATGCAGTGTATCATGCTGGCTAGGGGTGCACAAGGTAGTAACCTGGTGAGTCAGGGTGAAAGCCTTGTGCTAATTCTATTTTGTGGTGTGCGACATATGAGTCTACCCGGAGGGAATGCTTGGCTTGGGGCCCGGTGTAAGTGATGTGGGTCTACTGCGTAAGTGGTGCGCCGCGTGAGTCTAGACGGCGGGGGTGCATGGTTTGGATCTAGCTACCTTGAGGTAACGCATCTGGTTTGCGCACTGAGTGCGGGCCCGTTACTCCGTTTTCACCGGTGATTTCTCTCGGGTCAACGGAGAACAATCCAAACGCGCATGCTAGGTCCCAACCTTTCTTGGGTCCCGCATGCCATATTCAGGATAGTTGCCGCATTTCTAGGGTATTATCATCGGGAATTCATGATCTATACCGCGGCCACATGAAATCATAGCAGGGAATGGGGTAACAATCACATGCTAAGCTCTTTGGTCAATATATATGGGCCATGTGCCACCAAAGAGAAGGGCCGCCTCGGAGCCATTGTCCATTGAGAGGAAACGAGTCTGGCCTATGAACGGTGTGCGGGGCCTGCCCCTTCATCTGCTTCAGAACTCTGTGCTGCAAGATGTGGACCCTAGCAACCAAGGCTCATCCGGTGCGCTGCACGCCAACTGGACCCACACTATGCATGCACGCATGGCCAAGTAGACACTCACCGGTCAACCTTGACGATGTACACAAGACGAATGCGCACTCATTAGCCATCAAGCCCCCAGCCATGCACACCTAGCCAGCTTCACTCAAACCGTGTACCGTTTGCCAGATTCACCCACACCATCCGTCCATTATTGACCCCACCTTGGTTCGTTGGACCTCCGACACGAGTCCCTTCCCTTGGCATGCCAGGTGTGTCAAAGCAACACGCGACTACACATATTGCACACCGAGATACGACGTGATTCACTAGTGCCAGCAAACTTGTGCACCTGAGCATCTCTACCCATGGTGGACACTAGCGCATGGTTAGGATCGAGAAGCCTAGCGACACATGATGTCAGCCCGATTGGCTGGGGGTGCATGTCATGGGTCCAAATGAAACGCATGGCATCGCATGGATCCACATTCCCCCGCCCAATACCAGACAACGGGCATATACCAGACGAATCCAAGCGGTCGCTGACGAAGCTTGGAAGCCATGTGTTATGTGCATGCTGAATTTCAATATTTAGGAATTATTAACAGACAAAAACAATAATTCAGGCGTCTATGTAAAGGTGTACAACATAATTTTCAATAAAAAAATGAAACATGACACGTGCACATGCAACTTGCCAACAAGTGCACTTGTAGTACAAAAATACAACATGTGCATGTATCCCACCATGCCTTCTACAATTTTTGTTCCATGATTTTTTGCCACATATCTTTCGAAGGAAAACCAAAAGAATGTGATTTTCCCATAAAAAACCGTGATGGCGAGATGGTTGCAACCAACCAAGATAGATAATGCGTGGAAGTTGTCCCCCGTGGGGAGATTGGATCGGCCACTCCTAGATTATAGGGCGAGGCCACCATGAACGTGATCGTGAGAGGGTGAAGAAGGATTCGTTTTTTCGAGGGAAAGGATGTAATTTTGTGGGTTTACAAAAACGAAATGCACCCCTTTTTGAGGGACAAAAAAAATGCATGTTATAATGTGTAATTAATGAAATTATAATTTAATAGAAACCTTGCTATTTTCAAGAAATTTAAAAACAACTTACTTGTTTTGGCAAAAAAATGTTGATAATGCGATAGTCCATTTTTTGGACACTTACATGTAGTGGTGCATGTTGTGGAAATCGGGGTGGAAGTCTTGTGCTAAGCTATTTTGTGGGGTGCGGCATATGAGTCTACATGGGGAATGGTTGGCTTGGGGGCCGGCGTAAGTGATGTGGGTCTAGTGTCTAAGTGGTGCACCTTGTGGGTCTAGACGGCGGGGGTGCATGGTTTGGATATAGCTACCTTGAGGTAACGTGTCCGGTTTGCGCAATGAATGTGGGCCCATTCCTCCATTTTCGTCGATGCTCACTCTCGGGTCAACGGAGAACAATCCAAAAGCGCATACAAGGTCCCGGCCTTTCTCGGAGCCCGCGCTTGCCATATTTGGGACATTTGCCGCATTTCTAGGGCAGTATCCTCGGAAATTCAGGATCTATACCGCGGCCACATGAAATCACAGCAGGGATTGGGGGTGACAATTCCATGCTAAGCTCTATTCCATATATGTGCCATGTGCGACCAATTGGCAGGGCCGCCTCAGAGCCATTGTTAAGGGCGAAAAATGCCGGGTCTCGTTTGCCGTCGCTATAATCCGTGCAAATTCATGAGGGATCCAAATTTCGTGGGACCTTTCCCGGTGAGGGTGTGGTCGAACATCGAGAGCGGCATGCGTAAGCCTTCACATAGGTTGTGTGTAAACGAGACCAAAATGCATCCCGGAGGTAGCCATCGAGAGGGAACAAGTCCTGCTTGTGGATGAAGACCGGGGCTCGCCCCTTCATCTACTTTAGGACTCTGTGCCGCAAGTTGTGGGCCCTACCCACCAAGGCAAATCCCGTGCACCGCACGCAAACTGGACCCACACCATGCATGCACGCCTGGCCATGTAGACAACCACCATTCAACCTTGACAATATACAGATGACGCATGCGCACTCATTAGCCATCTAGCCCCCCGGCCATGCAAACCTAGCCACCTAAACTCAAACCATGCACCGTTAGCCAGGTTGGCCCACACCATACATCAAGCATTGACCCCACCGCGGTTTGTTGGACCTTCGACGAGGTCCTTCGGTATGGCAAGCACGCCAAAGAGACACGCGGCTACACATATTGCACACCGAGATCTGACTTCATTCACTAGTGCTAGCAAACCTGTCCACATGAGCATCTCTGTGCATGGTGGACACTAGCTCATTGTTTGGATCGAGAAGGCTAGGGGCGCATGTTTTGGCCCGGTTGGCTCGGGGTGCATGATATGGGTCCAGACGAAACACATGGCATCGCGTGGATCAACATTCCCCTCCTCGGTACCGGACATCGGATATATGGCAGACGAATCTGCGTGGTTGCTGATGAAGTTTTGTCACATCCATTTGCCATTCCATTGTTTGTAAAGTTTTACAACATATTTTAGGACAAATATAAAACATGACATGTGCAGATGAAACAAGCCTACAAATTCAGTTGTCCCATTGTTTGATTTTGTTCTGTGTAATGAGGGAGCAGTTGCATTACACAATTTTTTGAAGGGAAGTTGCATTACTCCTAAATCATGGCTGTGCACGATCGGGCTATTCATTTTAGTGAGAAGTGAGAAGTTGCGTTTTGACGTGCCAAGACGTGGTGGTGTGAACAACGCACGGGGAGGTGTGAACGTGGCAACAACTCCTTTTGACTGCCCAGGAATAAATCAGCGGCTCCGCTTCCCCATTAGCATTTATCTCATCGCCACCCCCTCTTCCCGTCCTCATCTCCATCCACAAATACGAGGGTTTTCTCCTCCCACGCCTCACCACTCGCCTGCCCATCCCGCCGCTGCTCCCTTCCCGCTGATGCACGTCCGCCGTTGAGATGCCCAAGTGCACCATGGGAGGGAGGGCCGACGCCAAGGCCGACACCATGGCGCACGAAGCATCCAAGCATCGGGCGAAGCTGCACATGGAGAAACCCCTCCCCGCCGGTGAGGGGTCCAACCGGCAGCAGGGCGGCCTTGACATTGTCGACCACGTCCAGGCTCCGGTGCAGGTGTCACTTACGCTAGACCAGGCGGCTCCTCCGCCGGAGCAGGTGACTCCTCTGCCACGCCATCTTCCTCCTCTGCCATGCCATCTGCCTCCTCTGCTGCAGCCCGTGGTCAACATCGACGGTGACAACGATGAAGAAGAGGTCAGTCTGATTTTAGGAAATATCCTTCTATGAAATATCCTTTTAGGAAATATCAACGTGATTTTAGGATTCCTTGTTCAGTCCCTTTTCTATTTTCGGGCATGGCTAGGGTTTCTTCTTTTCTTCCATCTATGAAATTCGTACCTTGATTCTTTAGATCTGGTAGGTTTCAAGGGCGGACCCACATGGGCACATGGGTGTGGGGGCCGGCCCCTCATTACATAGGTTATCTTGTTTTTAACATCTACCAACCACTCCGATCCATGGCTCTCGTGCATCCAAAATGTGTTGATGCCAAATTTTAAGATAGATCTACCAACCACCCAAAAAATTTTGCCCGAAATTTCTTATATATGGTTCTTTTATTGCTAAATGGACTAAAAGTGGTGTAGTTTGTGCACTAAACTTCATTTCAATTTGTATAAAACTAGCCTCTCACGCTTAATCCAGCAGACACATTTTGTTCAACACCAATTGCATGATTCCTGGAGTCCAATAACCATAGGCTGTAATATTTTAGACTTGTTATCATCCCTAGTTGAAATATATCATTTGGTTGCTTATTTTCAGCATAATATTTTCCGCAAGTAAAGGATAACAACACCATGCCTTGTTTACGAAAATGTCATAGTAAATAATCTTCATTTTCCGTCATTCATGTGTGTACTGTCAGTATGATGGAAAAATAATATTTTCACATGAACATTTTAGATATTACTCCTAACTCTTTAATTTCTTGAGTAACATAAGCAGAGGCAGAAGAATGCCTTCTGGACTCAAAAGCCAACTTGATCTCAGCCGTTTGAAAAATATTGTTGTGGTTTTGGTTTGCAATATAAATTTTTGAACACCCAACTTTGAAATCCTGGGTCTGAAGCTGTGTTGCTAGGTTGCACTAGTTTAGTCATGTATATGACATTTTTTGATCTATATAAAATATTCTGCTATTTATGTGGGACCAGGTAGCTGCTCTGGCTCCTCGGATGGAGCAGGTGTCTCCTCTACCGCGGGTGACGCCTCGTGTGCCCGAGCCTATTATCGTCGACAACGTCAACAAAGAAGACGTTAGTCATCTATCTCCCTTAATATTTTGTAAAATCCTAGGTGTGCTCTGGTCAGTCCTTTTGTCTATTTTTGGGGAAGGCCAGGGTTTCTTTTTATCTTTGATCGATGGACTCCATATCAATATTCTGTAGATGTGTTAGGTAACTAGCTAGGTTATATGTGTTGAGCCCTGTATAGGCAATATTTTGATTTAGGTAAATTATTTTGCTAATAAATCCACCTATGTTTGGTTACTGTGCTAATACAAATACGTAGCTTGACCTTGGAATTGAATTGCCTACGTAGGTGATTGTGAAAATATTTTCTGCAACTTAAGGATAACAACACCATGCCTTGTTTATGAAAATGTCATATTCTATGGTCATGAAGTAAATAATCTTCATCTTCTGTCATTCATGTCAGTACTGTCATTTCGATGGACAAAGAATCTTTTCGCATGAAAATTTTAGATATTACTCCCTCCATTTGAAAAATATTTTTGTGGTTTTAGTTTGCAATATAAATTTTTGAACACCCAAGTATGAAATCCTGGATCCGCAGTTGTGTAGCTAGATTACATTTATTGAGGCATGTATATGTCAATTTTTGACCTATATAAATTATTCTGCTAATAATCCGGAACAGGTAGCTCCTCTGGCTTCTCTGCCGGAGCAGGTGGTGGCTCCTCAGCCTCAGCCGGGTGTTCGTCTGCTGCGTTTGTTGCCTCCCCTTCCCCCACCCGTGGTCGTTGCCGATGGGAACGAAGAAGAGGTTAGTCATCTCTCCCCTTGATTTATTTATTTATTTTTTAATATCCTAGGTTTTCCCTGGTCAGTACAAGGCAAATAAGGTATTAAAATGTTGAGTACATGTTTGGTTGCACTTGATCAATCTTTGGTTTAAATGTTCCATAAGTGGCTGTGGCAATGATTTTAAACATTGATTATCTCTAAGAAATGGCTATTTTAGAAAGAAATTGGATATCATCAATGTTTTACTTGAGTTGTTTTAATTAGTTCTTTTGTAGGGTTTTTATCATTTATGCCACTAGTTGTATCCCACTACTCAGTTTTTCCCTTAGAAGTTACAGCTGCTCAAATGCCATCGGTTCGTGAGATGCTTACTCAAAAATGCCATTAGATGTATCAAAAATGCCATCATTCTGTTAGATGTTTGCTCAATAATGCCATTACACATTGTTATTTTCATGTAAAACTTGTTGACCATCCAATATGAAAAAAAGCCCAGGCCCACATTTCAGTTCTCCCTATCTCACAATGATAAGTGTGGCTCCCCTTGTGAGGAGTAAGTAAGCGAATAATTTTACAGAAAAATAAGAACACTATTGGGATCAAGTGTGCCCAAACTTTATTGTAGTGAGATAGAGGGAGAGCTGGCATGTTGGTCCATAGGTATTGATGCCATTATAGCATGTCAAGATAGATTTGATATCACAATAATGATGTGCAGTGGCATTTTTGAGCATGTGCCTAACGAAGCAATGGCTTTTTTAGCAGTAGAAATTCCTAGTGGTGATACTTAGTTGTGGGACACAACTGGTGGCATAAATGATAAAAACCTTTTTTTGTAAGTACAACATTTGGGATCACTTATTGTCAGAATTCATAATAATTAACTACTTTACCTAGAACGTTCAATGGTTTAGGAACATTGATGGGTGGGGTATCGATCAACAGGGGAAACTTCCACGACGATAACATGGGGACTTCCAATATCCGTCATCATAAGCACACAAAATTCTAACCCTAAATAGATATAGCTCACGAGATATTTTATCTAGTCATGCATGTAAGTTATAAGTCTTTTTTTGCATTAGTACATCTGTATGCTGCTTTGCCATGTTACATCATCAGTTCATGCATTTTTACGTAGCAAGTAAATTTTGTTGCACTAAAGGGCTGTTTGGTTTGTGATTAACTTTGCCAAAGATTGCCATACCTAAGGTTAGGCAAGTTTTACCAACTTAAGTGAGTGTTTGGTTCTAGCCACACCTTAGGCAAGCCACACTTGGGTCCCACATGGAATACACGCAAAAAGTGTGGCAAGGTTCCCTTAGGCTTGCCAACTTGAGGCTCTCATTTTGATGAACTAACCTTAGGCAAGCTTGGGAAAAATGTGTGGCAAAATGTGGCAATGCTAGTGCTCTCTTCGACATGTATGGTTGATCCTTCATTTTTTTTTAACTATATGGTACTATCCCATTTAGTTGCTTATGTAGCAACTAATAAGTTATGCATTTATTTTTTCAACGTAATTTGAAGATATTATACGCTGTCATCAATTATATTATGTTTCATAGACTATGTGCCTGCTGAATTATCATATTAAATATACTTACGCAACATTTTGTACTACATGTAGGTCCTAAGTGACGATGTTGACAGCGACCCAGAAACCCAGAGGATCTTCAGGAGGCAGAAGGTGAGGCAGCTGGACAGTGGTGAGCTCGAGAAAGCTGTGAGGCCTAGATTCAGAAAGGGCTATGGATGCCCTTACTGTAACAAGGTGATGAAAGGCGACCTGTCGAGTACCATCAACCATGCAGTCGGAACATCCCAAGGCAGCACCAAGAATGGCTACGCTTTCAGGGTGAAGCACGCCGCGTATGCCGACTACTTGATGAGGCTTCTTTGAGTCTCTAGGGAAGTGCGCACCCTCGCAGCTAGAACTGATGCTCTTTTGGTTTTAACTATGCTAAGTACTACCCTATGCTATACTTTGTTGGTGAACGTTTATGGTCGAACTATGTGCACCACTACTACTTAGTGGTGCTTGTTTTTGTATATATGGAAGCATTGAACTAGGGTAGAACTATGTGAATTGGTGTGTGGTTTGGCATCTCTGCTTGCTAAACTCGTGCTCATTAATCATCGGCTCATTTAGATTAAGTAGCATAAAACCCTGATTGGCTAGGTTCGTTTGAAGCTAATTAAGCTTGTGACCGCTCGTTAACATATTTTGATGTGTTATGGTATACATGATGAGTGTGTACATGTGGTTTTCAAGAAGGAAGATGGTGACTCCAAAATGAAATACACTAGTTTGTTGCCTAAGGTGTTGATCCAAGTAATACTAGAACCATTGTGTTTGTGGCGTGGTTACATGATGATCACAAAGTCTCGATCCAAGTAATACTAGATATGATGTTTTCACAAGTCTTGAGCATTAGGGTTTATGTACACAATTTTCAATCCCAAAACCCATCCACCCCAGACACGATCTTTGGATTGCATCACGTAGATGTACAAAATCCAGTTCCCAGCTCCTGCCCCAAGCGCCTACGCTTGTGATTTTTTTTCCAGGATCCTAGTTAAGCGCCTAAATAAGTGTCGCTGCATTGAAGGTGCCCAACGCCGACCAATCAATTTTTCTCATAAGTATTTCCGCTATAGTAGGTAACTACCAATTACTCCACGCATCTCTCCCCCTAGGTTACGCTCTAAAACCATCGCCGCCGCTCACACGCCCGCCTCCCTGCGCCAGATATGAAATCCACTCGTGGAGGTCGATTGGTCGTCGTGACAGATCATGGCCATGGACGTGAGGGGCCTGTCATGGACGGCGTCGTGACAGATCGTGGACTTGCGGGGCTAACCACCAACGTCGTCGTCCATCGCATGGATCAGGATCCCCACAGAAAGCTTTGGACTACTCGGTGTCCGACCCAGAGAAGCATCGTGTGAACGAGGTGCAGTACTCCATCGTCCATCACAAGCAGCAGCACATGCACGGCATGGACTGGAATACCGTTACGGTAATTTTAATTTTTTTAACCCTAAATCTGTCTTCAAGTTTAAGGGTAGAGATTAATCATTAAACCATCAATACATTGTTGAATTGGCATAATGGAATCTAGCTCTAAATATAATGTTGATCATTAGTGCGTAATGATCATTATTTATTTAATCAATCTTTGAGAAATTAATGGTTCATCCACTCCACAATTTAGTGCATTTTGGTTTTATGCCAAAAGTCAGACACACGCTTCTCCATGATTCCACCACTAGTCTCACTTCAATGGGTAGCTACTTACGTAAAAGAAAAGGTGTATGTATGTATACTTAGGATTGTGAGGAACTGGGCATGAGTGCAGACTAGCACGAGTGGCTATCGATGCTTGCCATGTTTCTTGAAGAATTTAGTATCTGATAAGCAAAAGAAGAACAACCCTCTCTCCCTACCTAGTACCAGCCACCACTAAAAAACAATTGAATTATGAACGAGTCTAAGTAGCGGCCGGCTGCTCGCTAGCCTGCGCGAGCGGCCGGCCTAAAATAGAAATATTTTATCCCATAATTTTTATAACCTGAATTTTTATTAGCACATGCATTATTTAGGGGATTATCAGTGTCCGTTTTGTGTAGACATGCATGTGCTTAATTTTTGTCCGCTAACACATGTCTCTTTGGCATTTAATGCATTCAAACCGGTCATATTAGTTGGGAAAAACAGATCATACATGCATTTGTTTCGGCTTTCAAATTTTGAAAGAACCATATCTTCCAAACCGCGCGTCGGAATTCAAATCCGTCTTCACCGTTGGATTCTTTGCAGCAAGATCTTTAAAACTAGATCCCGCATGGATATGTTTGGATGAATTTTTTTATGCCAACTTTGATGCTTTATGGTGCAACTTCGGTACTGCATTGTGCAACTTTTAGTACTACATTGTGCAACTTTTTTCAAAACCAGTTTTTGGAGCTGCATAATCTCACTTCATATGGGGTTGCAACCCTAGCAACCATGACAACTTGATGTGCAACTAGTCTACTGCTCCGACCAATTATCTAGTAGTCGATGTGCAACCATTGTCCCTACTCGTGGATGTGTAGTTTTTTAATTGACACACCCTGCCCCATCTCCCCTACCAGCGATATGTGCAACTTAGTCTGTTGTTAGAGCCAACTGCCTATTGCTTGATGTGTAACTCCTTCTCCTTCCTACTTGTGGATATGCAGTTTCAGTTGGCTCGGGCAACAAACGGAGTTGCACAAAGTCTGCTAGGCATGCAGTTGGCCAGAGAAACATATGCAGTTGCACATCTCACAGGCAGCGATAGTTGGATGGTGAAAATTCCACATTCACGAGGGGTAGTGAAAAGTCATATATTCATGAGGGTAGTGAAAAATTGCATATAAACATGGCGCTAATTAAGTTGCACATTGTACAAGAGAGGTGGTTTGTACCATGTGCTGATAGGGAAATTACACATCCACGGGGTATGAGGGGAAGTTGCACATCACTCGTGAAATAGTTGGCCGTGGCAGTATCTGAAATTGCACATCCACTGCTAGTCAGTTGGCTGATGTAGCAAACAATGAAACACTACCACAAAAAGGCGGAAGCTGCACATCAACTACTAGGCAGTTGGCGTGGACAACACATGAATTTGCACATTTCACTAGAAGGAGGTAGTTTGGGAGTGGAGGCGCCCATCAGTGAAAACTACACATTTGCGGGTAGGCAAAAAGTTGCACATCCACTGTCACGTAGTTGCACATCGACTGCTAGGCAGTTGCACAAAATGGAGACTAAATTGCACAATTTTTTTAACAAAATATATCCATGCAGAAACTAGTTTCGAAGAGCAGGTCGCGAGAGTTTCAACGATGAAAACAGATCTTAACTTCGACGTGACGTTTGAAAGTTATGGGTACTGAACAAATTTTGAGGTACCGGATAATCAATGCAAGCGCAGGTTGTGTAGCCAACTTAATATCACCGTGTGTGCAACTTCTCAATAGTCGTATCCAACTGAGAATAATTATATGTGCAACACAACTACCATCACGACATCAAAAATCACCAGGAAGATAGACACTAACAAGAAGTTTGAGTGGTCCTCGATGGTAAAAATCCCTATATTCCCGCTATTATTATTGTCGAATGATTGTTCATGTTTCCTCAACAACTAACAGAATTAGACAACATATCGTCGCTGTTCATTCAACAAAGTAGAGAATTAGATATCCGTATTCCTAAAATAGAATTCCTACATGCGCCACTGTCCGCAAGAAGGAAATCATCAACGTCATCGAGAAATTCAGCATTCAAATTAACAATCCAACTCAGGTCTGTCACTCACACCATGTTTTCTTTTCATCATGGAGGAAGCGACTTCATAGCTCCTATACCTGATGATTTGTGTTGATTCCAACTCTGTTTAGTTCTAGCCGCAAGATCTGATGTGAGTTTGCAAAAGCTGACCCCCATCCAGCTGCTAGAAGAGCATGAGAAGCCTGTGGACGATCCCAATTTACCTGTTGAACATCGTCATCCTAAGCTATAGCTAAGTTACAGAATGGAGCAAGGAGCTGAGTGTTCTTGAAGTGGTAAACACCAACCTTCTATGTTTCCTCAACATCTGAAGCTTCTCTGGCCTCACATACCAGGATCTGGTTGGGGATCTGAATATTCTCTGACTCTGTCCATCACGACGGCGATGGGGCTGGATCCGCTTGGGGAAGGAGCAACGGGATGTCGAGGATGTTGTGGTGGTCTGGGCCGTCATTCTAGGCCGCGCCGCACAAGCCGCCCTCTACGGCAGTCGCCCCGTCGTCCTTGGCCCCACCATCTGCAGTAGCATCATCGACTATCGAGAGGAAGGGGAGGATCAGGGTGTCTCCATGGAAGAAAGGGAAAGAGAGGGGCGCCATGGGGAGGAAGGGGAAGAGCAGGGCGGCGCCATGGGGAGGAAGGGAAGGAGAGGAGCAGGGCGGCGCCATGGATTGGAAGGGGAGAAGCAGGGGCACCGCCGCGGAGGGAATCGATCCAGAAAAAAAGGACGAGAGGGTAAGCGTGTGTCGCGTAGCCAGCGTCTCCCCCGACCGCGTAGCACCTGCAGGTGGGACTCGCGACGACGCCAGGAGATCGTGCGGCTAGGAGCTGGCCGCTCGCTCTTGCCAAATAGTGCGCGTGCACTTTCAAGATTTTAGGTTGAATTATCTGTTCTGTGCTCGTGCGGATGGGAGTAGCGAGAACCTCAAGACGAGGCCTCAAGAACCGGAAGAGGAGTCCATGTGATCGATGCTACCACTTTCTGCATTAGTAGTGTTGGGCAAGTAATACCGTCATTAAAGACTGCACATTCACGTGGCAATGGCACTGCATGTGCCTGCTGAAAATGCACTTGCTGTCCATCGATCTCGTTCAATCTCAAGAGCACATTTGATCTGTCCAATCTGATTGGACAGTACCAGCAAGCCTTTGCATTCTCGAACTCAGGAAACAATAGCTTTGAGTTCAGTGTACTAGTATGAACACAAGTGTTGGTGGCAGCACTATCCCTCATCATTGGCATTAAAAACCCATTCTTCAGTTCTTGCACATGTGTTGGTCTGATGTATGGTGAAGAAACAAAATTTGAATGGCAAAGGGAACTTGCAGTCCAAGCTCTAACTGTCACTGGGTATTCATGGATGCTTGTTCCTACTCTTCTTGGATTTTGACTCCATGCATGCACAAAATTCAGAGTTCCGTGCAAGCTAAAAACAGGGATAATCATTGTTGTAGTGGAATAGGATGCAACTCTCAATGTATTGATAGGTGCATATGCACAAGTATATATAGTACATAGGGCAAGTCATATCCTCAACTATACACAAGGAGGAGACTTGGAGTACAAGAATACATGTGCTAAATACATATC
>LT934116.1:766162893-766193982 GCA_900231445.1 Triticum turgidum subsp. durum
GTGGTGTGCGGCAGGGAGGGTGGGGTGCGGCGGGAGAGGGTTGTGGTGGAGGGAGGGAGGAGGCGCGGCGGTCGGGGAGGCGGCGGCGTGGGTCAGCGGGAGCGGCGGCGGCCTGGAGAGGAATAGGATGCAACTCTCAATGTATTGATAGGTGCATATGCACAAGTATATATAGTACATAGGGCAAGTCATATCCTCAACTATACACAAGAAGGAGACTTGGAGTACAAGAATACATGTGCTAAATACATATCTCAACAATTGTGACATGCTCCAGATTATAAACTGAGAGAAGAGAGAAACGCGTAACTGGCAATTACATATAGCTGCAAGAAAAAATCCGTTTTGGTTGCTGACTGCACAATCTAAACTATATATCTCTGAAAATATAATGCTCTTGCTCTTGAAAGTTTAGAGCTTCTGTAGTGTTATTTTATTCTATAAATAGATGTCCTGGTCACTTGGTTGTGTAGCATAGATATGTAAGTAAGAATGTAAACTGAACCATAATATCAGGCTTAGAGATGCACATCGCTCATAATAATGATCACAATTGTGCAGCATATGTACAATTCTGGCCACTGACTATGACAAATTGTTGGAAACACAGACCACTATGTGCATTCAGCAAAAACTTTGTACAGTCACATTAGCACATGACTCTGACCGAGGAATAACTTCAACTTCTGCATACTAGTCGATTAGAGTTAACACTACATGCCACCATCTAGAAGAACACAACCGTGCCAAAAGCAAGGAACAATCTAATGCACTAGCGACATGAAGTCTAACATGAAGAGACATAATTTTGGCTGGTTTCAGATTAATCAAACACACTGGAATATATATCAATCTGGCAGTTAAATTTGCATATTCAATTGACAGAGTAGACTGCATCCACACACACAAAATTGTCGCCGGTATGTACGACTTGTCTCACAGGACTAGAAGCATATATGCTACGGAGAACTGAATGTGAGCAACTGAGCAATTACCCTGCAATAGCACATGATACATCTAGTCACAAATGATCAGAATGAACATAGACAATCTGCTCAAGACGCTATTCCTGGTGATGTCCTCCTCGAGGCAATCCACTCTCGACCAATGGTACTTAGATGGGCTTGTGCCGGTCACCAAAAAAAAAGGAAAACGGCTCGCAGTTACATGACCTGGGACCTGCACCTGATCGACCATGATAAGCCATTGAGTGGATTCCAAGTTTTACCCTCTAATTTGATATTTGACACTAATTACCCAATTTAGCAGAATTTCATCGACACACACAAATTTGTCGCCAGTGTGTACATTTATCTCACATGAAAAAGAAATCTCACACACGCAGATCGGCAGATAGATGCCAAGGGGAATGCATGCTACAGAATAGTGAACGTGGGTGGCCTCCAAGTGATGTAAAAAGTTAGAAAAAAAATACCCATTGCTTTTTTGTTAACTTAACAATGGATTACAGTCTGATTGTTTAGTACTTCCTCTGTATCAAAATGTAGGGCGTGTTTTGGTCTACATTGAGACTAGAAAACATCTTATATTTGATAGAGGGGGAGTACTAATTAGGAATCCAGGTATTACATCAAAGCACAGGCTCAAATCAGAAACAAGAGCTTCTTTTGCGCACCCTAATTTGCTTCACAGCGAATCCAAATAAGCCTAAAACCCAGGAGGGAGTTGCATAACTGTTTCACTTCATTCAAAATATGAATATACATTTAATTCGAATTTTTGAATGTCGCACTCATCATGCTATAACTGTGCGATATTTAAGCAATCCGCCTGCTGTATGTCATGCTGAGCTAGCTCCTCATCCAGTTGCTGCTCCAAGTGATGTGAGCAGCTGAGCACAACACAATACCAGTGGGCAGTGGCACCTTTTTTTTAGAAAGGGGGGACTCCCCGGCCTCTGCATCAGAACGATGCATATGACCACATTTATAAATAAAATAGGTTCAACAAGGTCTCAAAGTCTGGAAAAGTAAATAAGGGCGAGCTCACATAGAGCCTCAACACCAAAGACAAAAAAGCCACAGAGCCACAACCGGTTGGCAAAACAAAGATAGGAAAACTAATCGCCTATCCTATTACATGACCGCCATCCAAACCGGTTGAAGATATCCTGCGCTACCATCTCCCACCGGACAGATCCAGTAACCAAACGCTTCCTGGCCTCCGTCGGAGTGAGTGAGGACCACAAACGGATCAGCGCCGTAGCTCGGAATAAAACCTGCAAAAAATGAATAGTTGTTGTTCTGTTAAAGGACAAATCATTCCTGCAGTTCCAAATTGCCCATAACAACGCACATACTCCTACACGAATGTGTCTAGCTGTATCGGCCTCTATCCCAGCCAGCCACGTTCCAAATAACGTACCGACCGAATTCGGAGGAGTAATGTTAAAGGCAATTTGCACAGTGCGCCACAAAACTCTCGCCAACGGGCACTCAAAGAAGAGGTGCTTAATGGTCTCGTCCCGATCACAGAAACTACACCTAGTAGAGCTTGTCCAATTGCGCTTAACCAAGTTGTCCTTTGTTAAAATGACTTGTTTATGTACAAACCATATAAACACTTTGATCTTCAAAGGAACTTTAACTTTCCAAACATGTTTGGAACTAGGAATGACACTAGAGTTAATGACATCGATATACATCGACTTAACCGTAAACGCTCCAGACCTAGTAAGTTTCCAACACAACCGATCGGGCTGATGAGCTAACTGAACCTCCATCAGTCACCAAATGAAGCCAAGCTTCCCACCTATCACCAACAAGTACCCTCTGAAACGGATATTAAGGGTAATGGACTGCATAATCGTTGCAACTAGCGCATCACGTCGTTGAACAATATGATACAGGGACGGGTACTGGAGCGCCAATGGCGTATCACCAAGCCAAGTATCCTCCCAGAAACGTGTATTGTTGCCATTACCGACAACATACTTTGTTCTATTAAAGAAGGCTGCCTTAACTCTCATAAGCCCCTTCCAAAACGGCGAGTCAGTTGGTCTCACTATCACCTGCGACAAAGTCTTGGACTGCAGATACTTGTTACGAAGAATCTGTGCCCACATTGTGTCGGTCTCAACTGATAACTTATAAAGCCACTTACTGAGAAGGCATCTGTTCTTGACCTCTAGATTCTCAATACCTAGACCCCCTTGGTCCTTTGGTCGACAGATGACATCCCATTTGGAGAGTCGGTACTTTCTCTTTAGTTCATCACTCTGCCAAAAAAATCTTGATCGGTAAAAGTCCAGCCTTCTCCTAACCCCAACTGGAACTTGGAAGAAAGATAGTAGGAATATCGGCATAATCATGAGCACCGAATTGATAAGAATCAGTCGGCCTCCATAAGACAAGAGTTTGCCCTTCCAGCAACTAAGTTTTTTCTCAAATCGATCTTTGATGCATTTCCACTCTCTGTTTGTTAGCTTACGATGGTGAATGGGTATACCTAGGTAAGTAAAAGGTAAATGAAGTAAATATGCCCTAGAGGCAATAATAAAGTTATTATTTATTTCCTTATATCATGATAAATGTTTATTATTCATGCTAGAATTGTATTAACCGGAAACACAATACATGTGTGAATACATAGACAAACATAGTGTCACTAGTATGCCTCTACTTGACTAGCTCGTTTACTCAAAGATGATTATGTTTCCTAGCCATGGACAAAAGAGTTGTCATTTGATTAACGGGGTCACATCATTAGGAGAATGATGTGATTGACTTGACCCATTCCGTTAGCTTAGCACTTGATCGTTTAGTATGTTGCTATTGCTTTCTTCATGACTTATACATGTTCCTATGACTATGAGATTATGCAACTCCCGTTTATCGGAGGAACACTTTGTGTGCTACCAAACGTCACAACGTAACTGGGTGATTATAAAGGAGCTCTACAGGTGTCTCCGAAGGTACATGTTGGGTTGGCGTATTTCGAGATTAGGATTTGTCACTCCGATTGTCGGAGAGGTATCTCTGGGCCCACTCGGTAATGCACATCACTATAAGCCTTGCAAGCATTGCAACTAATTAGTTAGTTGCAGGATGATGTATTACGGAACGAGTAAAGAGACTTGCCGGTAACGAGATTGAACTAGGTATTGAGATACCGACGATCGAATCTCGGGCAAGTAACATACCGATGACAAAGGGAACAACGTATGTTGTTATGCGGTCTGACCGATAAAGATCTTCGTAGAATATGTGGGACCCAATATGAGCATCCAGGTTCCACTATTGGTTATTGACCGGAAACGTGTTTCGGTCATGTCTATATTGTTCTCGAACCCGTAGGGTCCGCACGCTTAAGGTTGCGATGACAGATATATTATGAGTTTATATGTTTTGATGTACCGAAGGAGTTCGGAGTCCCGGATGAGATCAGGGACATGACGAGGAGTCTCGAAATGGTTGAGATGTAAAGATCGATATATTGGACGACTATATTCGGACTTCGAAAAGGTTCCGAGTGATTCGGGTATTTTTCGGAGTACCGGAGAGTTACGGGAATTCGCCGGGGAGTATATGGGCCTTATTGGGTTTTAGGGGAAAGAGAGAGGAGAGGCTGGGCGCCCTCCCAAGGCCTAGTCCGAATTGGACTAGGGGGAGGGGCTGCGCCCCCTCCTTCCTTCTCTTCTCTTCCCCCTTTCCTTGACTCCTACTCCTACTACTTCGAAGGGGGGAATCCTACTCCCGGTGGGAGTAGGACTCCTCCTTGGCGCGCCCTCCTTGGCCGGCCGCCCCCTCCCCCTTGGCTCCTTTATATACGGGGGCAAGGGGGCACCCCATGACACACAAGTTGATCTTCGTGATCGTTCCTTAGCCATGTGCGGTGCCCCCCTCCACCATATTCCACCTCGGTCATATCGTAGCGGTGCTTATGCGAAGCCCTGCGTCGGTAGAACATCATCGTCGTCACCACGCCATCATGCTGACGGAACTCATCCCCGACACCCTGCTGGATCGGAGTCCGGGGATCGTCATCGAGCTGAACGTGTGCTGAACTCGGAGGTGCCGTACGTTCGGTGCTTGGATGGGTCGGATCGTGAAGACGTACGACTACATCAACCGCGTTGTCATAACGCTTCCACTTACGGTCTACGAGGGTACGTGGACAACACTCTCCCCTCTCGTTGCTATGCATCACCATGATCTTGCGTGTGCGTAGGAATTTTTTTGAAATGACTACGTTCCCCAACAGTGGCATCCGAGCCTAGGTTTTATGCGTTGATGTTATTTGCACGAGTAGAACACAAGTGAGTTGTGGACGATACAAGTCATACTGCTTACCAGCATGTCATACTTTGGTTCAGCGGTATTATTGGATGAAGCGGCCCGGACCGACATTACGCGTACGCTTACGCGAGACTGGTTTTACCGCCGTGCTTCGTACACAGGTGACTAGCGGGTGTCTGTTTCTCCAACTTTAGTTGAACCGAGTGTGGCTACGCCCGGTCCTTGCGAAGGTTAAAACAACACTAACTTGACAAACTATCGTTGTGGTTTTGATGCGTAGATAAGAACGGTTCTTGCTCAGCCCGTAGCAGCCACGTAAAATTTGCAACAACAAAGTAGAGGACGTCTAACTTGTTTTTGCAGGGCATGTTGTGATGTGATATGGTCAAGACGTGATGCTATATTTTATTGTATGAGATGATCATGTTTTGTAACCAAAGTTATCGGCAACTGGCAGGAGCCATATGGTTGTCGCTTTATTGTATGAAATGCAAACGCCCTGTAATTGCTTTACTTTATCACTAAGCGGTAGCGATAGTCGTAGAAGCAATAGGTGGCGTAACGACAACGATGCTACGATGGAGATCAAGGTGTCGCGCCGGTGACGATGGTGATCAAGACGGTGCTTCGGAGATGGAGATCACAAGCACAAGATGATGATGGCCATATCATATCACTTATATTGATTGCATGTGATGTTTATCCTTTATGCATCTTATCTTGCTTTGATTGACGGTAGCATTTTAAGATGATCTCTCACTAAATTATCAAGAAGTGTTCTCCCTGAGTATGCACCGTCGCGAAAGTTCTTCGTGCTGAGACACCACGTGATGATCGGGTGTGATAGGATCTACGTTCAAATACAACGGGTGCAAAACAGTTGCACACGCGGAATACTCAGGTTAAACTTGACGAGCCTAGCATATAACAGATATGGCCTCGGAACACGGAGACCGAAAGGTCGAGCATGAATCATATAGTAGATATGATCAAAATATTGATGTTCACCGTTGAAACTACTCCATCTCACGTGATGATCAGACATGGTGTAGTTGATATGGATCACGTAATCACTTAGAGGATTAGAGGGATGTCTTTCTAAGTGGGAGTTCTTAAGTAATATGATTAATTGAACTTTAAATTTATCATGAACTTAGTCCTGGTAGTATTTTACAAATTATGGTGTAGATTAATAGCTCGCGTTGTTGCTTCCCTATGTTTTTTGCTTCCCTATGTTTTTATATGTGTTCCTAGAGAAAAACTAAGTTGAAAAGATGTTAGTAGCAATGATGCGGATTGGATCAGTGATCTGAGGTTTATCCTCATTGCTGCACAGAAGAATTATGTCCTTAATGCACCGCTAGGTGACAGACCTATTGTAGGAGCAGATACAGACGTTATGAACGTTTGGCTAGCTCAATATGATGACTACTTGATAGTTTAGTGCACCATGCTTAACGGCTTAGAATCGGGACTTCAAAGACGTTTTGAACGTCATGGACCATATGAGATGTTCCAGTAGTTGAAGTTAATATTTCAAGCAAATACCCGAGTTGAGAGATATGAAGTCTCCAACAAGTTCTATGGTTAAAAGATGGAGGAGAATCGCTCAACTAGTGAGCATGTGCTCAGATTGTCTGGGTACTACAATCGCTTGAATCAAGTGGGAGTTAATCTTCCAGATAAGATAGTGATTGACAGAGTTCTCTAGTCACCATCACCAAGTTAGTAGAATTTTGTGATGAACTATAGTATGCAAGGGATGACGAAAACGATTCCCGAGCTCTTCGTGATGTTGAAATCGACAAAGGTAGAAATCAAGAAAGAGCATCAAGTGTTGATGGTTGATAAGATCACTAGTTTCAAGTAAAGGGCAAAGGGAAAGGAAGGGAACTTCAAGAATAATGACAAGCAAGTTGTCACTCCCACGAAGAAGCCCAAAGTTGAACCAAAGCCTGAAACTGAGTGCTTACACTGCAAAGGAAATGGTCACTGTAAACGGAAATACCCTGAATATTTTGTGGATAAGAAGGATGGCAGAGTGAACAAGGGTATATTTGATATACAGATTATTGATGTATACCTTACTAGTGTTTATAGTAGCCCCTAAGTATTTGATACTTGTTCGGTTGCTAAAAATTAGTGACTCGAAACAGGAGTTATAGAATAAACAGAGACTAGTTGAGGGTGAAGTGACGATGAGTGTTGGAAGTAGTTCCAAGATTGATATAATCATCATCGCACACTCCCTATACTTTCGAGATTAGTGTTAAACCTAAATAAATGTTATTTGGCGTTTGCGTTGAGCGTGAATATGATTTGATCATGTTTATTGCAATATGGTTATTCATTTAAAATCAGAGAATAATTGTTGTTCTGTTTACATGAATAAAACCTTCAAATGGTCATACACCCAATGAAAATAGTTTGTTGGATCTCGATCATAGTGATACACATATTCATAATATTGATGCCAAAAGATGCAAAGTTAATAATGATAGTGCAACTTATTTGTGGCACTGCTGTTTGGGTCATATCGGTGTAAAAGCGCATGTAGAAACTCCATAAAGATGGATTTTCGGAATCACTTGGTTATGAATCATTAGATACTTGCAAACCGTGCCTTTTGGGCAAGATGACTAAAACTCCGTTCGCCGAAACAATGGAACGAGCTACTGACTTATTGGAAATAATACATACCGATGTATGCGATCCGATGAGTGTTAAGGCTCGTGGCGTGTATCGTTATTTTCTGACCTTCACAGATGATTTGAGCAGATATGGGTATATCTACTTGATGAAACATAAGTCTGAAATAGTTGAAAAGTTCAAAGAATTTCAGAGTGAAGTGGAAAAATCATCGTAACAAGAAAATAAAGTTTCTATGATTTGATCGTGGAGACGAACATTTGAGTTACGAGTTTGGTCTTCATTTGAAACAATATGAAATAGTTTCGCAACTCACATCACCTAGAACACCACAATATAATAGTGTGTCCGAACGTCGTAATCGTACTTTACTAGATATGGTGCGATCTATGATGTCTCTTATCGGTTTACCACTATCGTTTTGGGGTTATGCATTAGAGACAGCTGTATTCACGTTTAATAGGGCACCATCTAAATCCGTTGAGACGACACCGTATGAACTATGGTTTAGCAGTAAACCTAAGCTGTCGTTTCTTAAAGTTTGGAGTTGCGATGCTTATATGAAAAAGTTTTTCAACCTGATAAGCTTGAACCCAAATCGGAGAAGTGTGTCTTCATAGAATACCCAAAGGAAACTATTGGGTACACCTTCTATCACAGATCCGAAGGCAAGTTATTCGTTGCTAAGATGGATCCTTTCTAGAGAAGGAGTTTCTCTTGAAAGAAGTGAGTGGGAGGAAAGTAGAACTTGATGAGGTAATTGTACCTTCTCCCAAATTGGAAAGTTGTTCATCACAGAAGTCAGTTCTAGTGATTCCTACACCAATTAGTGAGGAAGTTAATGATGATGATCATGAAACTTCAGATCAAGTTGCTACCGAACCTCGTAGGTCTTCCAGAGCAAGATCTGGACCAGAGTGGTACGGTAATCCTGTTCTGGAAGTCATGTTACTAGACCATGATGAACCTATGAACTATGAGGAAGCGATGATGAGCCCAGATTCCACGAAATGGCTTGAGACCATGAAATCTGAGATGGGATCCATGTATGAGAACAAAGTGTGGACTTTGGTTGTCTTGCCCGATAATCGGCAAGCCATAGAAAATAAATGGATCTTCAAGAGGAAGACGGACACTGATAGTAGTGTTACTATCTACTAAGCTCGACTTGTTGGGAAAGGTTTTCGACAAGTTCAAGGTGTTGAATACGATGAGATTTTCTCACTCGTATAGATGCGTAAGTCTGTTTGAATCATGTTAGCAATTGCCACATTTTATGAAATCAGGCAAATGGATGTCAAAACTGCATTCCTTAATGGATTTTTTAAAGAAGAGTTGTATATGATGCAACCAGAAGGTATTGCTAATCCTAAAGGTGCTAACAAAATGTGCAAGCTCCAGCGATCCATCAATGAACTGGTGCAAGCATCTCGGAGTTGGAATATACGCTTTGATGAGTTGATCAAAGCATATGGTTTTATACAGACTTTTGGAAAGGCCTGTATTTACAAGAAAGTGAGTGCGAGCATTACAACATTTCTGATAAGTATATGTGAATGACATATTGTTGATCGGAAATAATGTAGTATTATTCTGCAAAGCATAAAGGAGTGTTTGAAAGGAGTTTTTCAAAGAAAGACCTCAGTGAAGATGATTACATATTAAGCATCAAGATCTATTGAGATAGATCAAGACGCTTGATAAAATTTTCAATGAGTACATACCTTGACAAGATTTTGAAATAGTTCAGAATGGAACAGTCAAAGAAAGAGTTCTTGCATGTGCTGCAAGGTGTGAAATTGAGTAAGACTCAAAGCTCGACCACGGCAGAAGATAGAAAGAGAATGAAAAGTCATTCCCTATGCCTCAGTCATAGGTTCTATAAAGTATGCTATGCTGTGAACCAGACCTATTGTATACCTTGCTCTGTGTTTGGCAAAGGAATACAATTTTGATCTAATAGTAGATCACTGGACAACGGTCAAGAATATCCTTAGTGAGGACTAAGGAGATGTTTCTTGATTATGGAGGTGATAAAAGAGTTCGTCGTAAAGACTTACATCGGTGCAAGCTTTTACACCGATCCAGATGACTCTAAGTCTCAATCTGGACACATATTGAAAGTGGGAGCAATTAGCTAGAGTAGCTCCGTGCAGAGCATTGTAGACATAGAATATTTGCAAAATACATACGGCTCTGAATGTGACAGACCCGTTGACTAAACTTCTCTCACGAGCAAAACATGATCATACTCTAGTAAACCCTTTGGGTGTTGATCACATGACGATGTGAACTATGGGTATTAATCACATACAGATGTGAATATTGGTGTTGAATCACATGATGATGTGAACTAGATTATTGACTCTAGTGCAAGTGGGAGACTGAAGGAAATATGCCCTAGAGGCAATAATAAAGTTATTATTTATTTCCTTATATCATGATAAATGTTTATTATTCATGCTAGAATTGTATTAACCGGAAACATAATACATGTGTGAATACATAGACAAACATAGTGTCACTAGTATGCCTCTACTTGACTAGGTCGTTTATCAAAGATGGTTATGTTTCCTAGCCATGGACAAAAGAGTTGTCATTTGATTAACGGGATCACGTCATTAGGAGAATGATGTGATTGACTTGACCCATTCCGTTAGCTTAGCACTTGATCGTTTAGTATATTGCTATTGCTTTCTTCATGACTTATACATGTTCCTATGACTATGAGATTATGTAACTCCCGTTTACCGGAGGAACACTTTGTGTGCTACCAAACGTCACAACATAACTGGGTGATTATAAAGGAGCTCAACAGGTGTCTCTGAAGGTACATGTTGGGTTGGCGTATTTCGAGATTAGGATTTGTCACTCCGATTGTCGGAGAGGTATCTCTGGGCCCACTCGGTAATGCACATCACTATAAGCCTTGCAAGCATTGCAACTAATTAGTTAGTTGCGGGATGATGTATTACGGAACGAGTAAAGAGACTTGCCGGTAACGAGATTGAACTAGGTATTGAGATACCGACGATCGAATCTCGGGCAAGTAACATACCGATGACAAAGGGAACAACGTATGTTGTTATGCAGTCTGACCGATAAAGATCTTCGTAGAATATGTGGGAGCCAATATGAGCATCCAGGTTCCGCTATTGGTTATTGACCGGAAACGTGTTTTGGTCATGTCTACATTGTTCTCGAACCCGTAGGGTCCGCACGCTTAAGGTTTCGATGACAGTTATATTATGAGTTTATATGTTTTGTTGTACCGAAGGAGTTCGGAGTCCCGGATGATATCGGGGACATGACGAGGACTCTCGAAATGGTCGAGACGTAAAGATCGATATATTGGACGACTATATTCGGACTTCGGAAAGGTTCCAAGTGATTCGGGTATTTTTCGGAGTACCGGAGAGTTACGGGAATTCGCCGGGGAGTATATGGGCCTTATTGGGTTTTAGGGGAAAGAGAGAGGAGAGGCTGGGCGCCCCCCCAAGGCCTAGTCCGAATTGGACTAGGGGGAGGGGCTGCGCTCCCTTCTTCCTTCTCTTCTCTTCCCCCTTTCCTTGACTCCTACTCCTACTACTTGGAAGGGGGGAATCCTACTCCCGGTGGGAGTAGGACTCCTCCTTGGCGCGCCCTCCTTGGACGGCCGCCCCCTCCCCCTTGGCTCCTTTATATACGGGGGCAAGGGGGAACCCCATGACACACAAGTTGATCTTCGTGATCGGTCCTTAGCCATGTGCGGTGCCCCCCTCCACCATATTCCACCTCGGTCATATCGTAGCAGTGCTTAGGCGAAGCCGTGCATCGGTAGAACATCATCGTCGTCACCACGCCGTCGTGCTGACGGAACTCATCCCCGACACCCTGGTGGATCGGAGTCCGGGGATCGCCATCGAGCTGAACGTGTGCTGAACTCGAAGGTGCGGTACGTTCGATGCTTGGATCGGTCGGATCGTGAAGACGTACGACTACATCAACCGCGTTGTCATAACGCTTCCGCTTACGGTCTACGAGGGTACGTGGACAACACTCTCCCCTCTCGTTGCTATGCATCACCATGATCTTGCGTGTGTGTAGGATTTTTTTTGAAATTACTACGTTCCCCAACAGTAAAGCCCCTAATTCACATCCAAACAATTGCCTATAAGCCTCTTGTTCCTCCTTGGCTCTACCAAAGCAGAACAACTCACTTTTGTGAAAGTTGATCTTTAATCTGGTCAATTGTTCAAATAAGCCTAACACCAGCTTCATATTTCTTGCTTTTGCCAAGTCATGCTCCATAAAGATGATAGTATCATCAGCGTACTGCAAAATGGACACACCCCCATCAACAAGATGAGGCACCAAGCCACCCACCTGACCGGCCTCCTGCGCCCTTCCTATGAGAATTGCCAACATGTCCACCATAATGTTGAACAAAATAGGAGACATTGGATCACCTTGCCTCAGGCCTTTGTGTGTATGGAAATAATGACCTATATCGTCATTCACTTTAATTCCAACACTCCCTTTCTGTGTGAAGGATTCAACCTGGCGTCGCCAAGCTTCATCAAAACCCTTCATACGTAAGGCCTGTTGAAGGAAGGGCCATTTGACTTTGTCGTACGGCTTCTCGAAATCCACTTTGAAAACAACCCCATCCAGTTTTTTCGTGTGGATCTCGTGGAGCGTTTCATGAAGGACCACAACCCCTTCAAGGATGTTCATGTCCGGCATGAAAGCAGTTTGGGTAGGCTGCACCATAGCATGTGCGATCTGTGTCAGCCTATTAGTCCCGACCTTGGTAAAGATTTTGAAGCTAACATTAAGAAGATAGATGGGCCTGAATTGCTCAATTCTCACAACCTCTGTTTTCTTAGGGAGAAGGGTTATCGTACCAAAATTCAGCTGAAAAAGCTGAAGCTGCCCAGAGAAGACATCATTAAACAGAGGTAACAGATCCCCCTTAATGATATGCTAGCACTTTTTATAAACCTCCGCTGGAAAACCATCGGGGCCCGACGCCTTGTTATTTTTCATTTGCGATATGGCCTCAAACACCTCTTTCTCAGAAAAAGGGGCCGCAAGAATGTCATTCTCCACCGCTGTGAGTTGAGGAACATCCTCAACCCTGGACTCATCCAAAGACACACAGTTATCCTCTGGAGGACCAAACAGCTGCTTATAATACTTAGTAATATACAGCTTTAGGTTTTCCTGCCCAACAATTGTTCCTTCATCTTTCTCAAGCTGAAAGATTCTCTTCTCTCTATGTTTATCATTAGCGATCATGTGAAAGAATTGAGTGTTCGCATCCCCTTGGACTACCCGCTGGACCTTGGCCCGCAACGCCCACTTCAATTCCTCTTCTCGAAGAAGTTCTTTCAGCCTCATCTCCACGTCAAGCTTGGCCTGAAGCTCCGCAGCCGGCAGCACCGTGGTTTCAGCTTTCACATCTAGGGACTGAATAAGGA
This sequence comes from Triticum turgidum subsp. durum, assembly GCA_900231445.1. Lineage (NCBI taxonomy): Eukaryota > Viridiplantae > Streptophyta > Magnoliopsida > Poales > Poaceae > Triticum > Triticum turgidum. Next base: position 766,176,263 of record LT934116.1, read on the forward strand.
AAAGGAGCCTTTCTTTTTCGACCTTACAACTCCCGCTAAGATGCTTAGCCCACCCACGCAGGAAGCTTCTCAAATGCCTAATCTTATTCTGCCAGCGCTGAAGCGTAGTCTTCCCTCCTGAATCCGTAGACCACTCTCTGGCTACGAGATCAAAGAAGCCTTCTCGTTCAAACCAAGCCAGCTCAAAGGAGAAGGAATTTTTGTTATCCAGGTAGGTGGCCTCACCGGAGTCCACAAATAATGGCTTGTGATCAGAAATACCATGGGACAAAGCCTGAACCGTTACTAACGGAAACTTCTGTTCCCACTCGACGCTCGCCAACACTCGATCCAACTTCTCATACGTCTGATTTGGCAGCGTGTTAGCCCAGGTGAATTTCCTACCCGAGAGCTCAATCTCTCTCAGGTCAAGACTTTCAATGATAGTATTAAACATGAAGGACCATTTGCCGTCAAAATTATCATTGTTCTTATCCTCACGCCGTCTAATGATATTGAAATCACCCCCACCAGGATAGGAATGTGACGCCCTCGATTCAATCGTACACTAATCATACACGCAAATGTGTACGATCAAGATCAAGGACTCACGGGAAGATATCACAACAAAACTCTAGACACAAATTAAAATAATACAAGCTTTATATTACAAGCCAGGGGCCTCGAGGGCTTGAATACATAAGCTCGAAAACACAAGAGTTAGCAGAAGCAACAATATTTGAGTACAGACATGAGTTGAACAAGTTTGCCCTAAGAAGGCTAGCACAAAAGCAACATCAACCGAAAAGGCAAGGCCTCCTGCCTGGGAGCCTCCTAACTACTCTTGGTCGTCGGCGTCCGTCACGTGGTAGTAGGCACCCTCGGGGTAGTAGCAGTCGTCGGTGGTGTCGTCTAGCTCCTAGGCTCCACCATCTGGTTGCAGCATCCGAGAAGAATGGAAAGAGGTGGAAAAAGGGGAGCAAAGCAACCGTGAGTACTCATCTAAAGTCGCAAGCAAGGATCTACACTACTTATGCAACATTATCAAAGGAAGGCTGTATATGTGGATTGGGCTGCAGAAATGCCAGAATAGTGAGAAGGCTAGTCCTATCGAAGACTAGCATATTCTGGAAACCACCTTCTTGCAGCAAACAGGAGGGAGTAGAGTAGCATAAAGTAAAGTAGTAGTAGTGTTATCAACCTCGTCCAGAGATCCTTTCTCGACTCCCTGCGAGAAAGCAATCCCAGAGCCATACTATCCAATTGTCATCACAATCCAATTCTCATCACCATCCAATTCTCATCACAAGTATCCAGTTCTAGTTGTATCGATCGGGATACAACTCCGAGTGTCCGTTACCGTAGGACAGGCTATCGATACATGTTTTCTTCCCTGCAAGGGTGCACCAACTTACCCACCACGCTTGATTAACTTCGGCCGGACACACTTTCCTGGGTCATGCCCGGCCTCGGCCAAACAATATGCCGCAACCCGACCTAGGCTTAATAGAGAGGCCATCACGCCGTACTAAACCTATGCCCCTAGGGGTCATGGGCCATCTCCACGGGAACTCCTGCATGTTGCGTACGCGGCCGGTGAGCAGACCTAGCTACCTCCTTAAAAAAGGCAGGTGCTTACCAGTCCAACCCGGCACGCGCCGCTCAGTCGCTGACGTCTATTAAGCTTCGGCTGATGCATACGACGTAGAATGCCCATACTATGCCCACGTGATGGTTAGTGCTATCAGGCCAGAGGCCCCTCGGATCAAATATCCAAATCATAGTGGATTAGGAACGCGCGGTAACAAGAAGAGACTCACGAAAGATGTGATCCCGTTGCCCCATCTCGAGGACTTGCGGCAAGGGCTAAGAATGCCCAGCCACACCTCGTAATTATCTCACGGGCACCTTCCAGGTCAACCCGACTCCTCATCACTCGCAATTATGCTTACGCGGGTACCCCTCAGGGTCGACCCGTCTTTAGTAACATGGTTCATTGTAAAGTTACGTAATCATAGTAATTGTGTGTCTAAACATCAAGGGGAAAACCCGAGGAATCACCCCCGGTGAACTCCACTCGATGTAATCATCAAGGTGAACGTAAGAGGGACCACCCTCGAGGTTCACACTTGAGGGGTTGCACGACAGAGTCATATCGGAAGTGGTTAAGGCGGAATCACCCTCAATGACCACGACTGAATAGCTACACTACAGGGTTAACATCAGAAGTGCTGTAGAGGTCTCACCCTCGTCACTCGATAGTAACCCAGAAGTGTTGAGCAACTAAGGGGAAAGTGATGTGCGGTGTCGGGGCCTGGTCTTCGATCCCGTTGATCAGGTCTTCAATGATGAAGCAGGGGCAACAAGGACAAGGTGGGGGTCACTGATAGATCACTAACCAACCTATACTAAGCAGTTTAGGGTAAGCATGTAAGGTAACAATAAGCAGGTTACAAAAGCAGGCTATGCATCAAAATAGGAGCAAACAATAACAATAGCAAAATCTAATGCAAGCATGAGAAAATGGAATGGGAGATATTGGGATGATCAAAAAGGGGGGGGGGGTTTGCCTGGAAGCTCCGCTGAAAGGGAAGAAGGGTCGTCGTCGACGTAGTCGATCATAGGGGCAGCATCGGTCTCGGGGTCTACCGGAGAGAAGAGGGGGGAGAAATAGTAAATATAAAGCAAACATAGCATAACAGGACAATAGGCAGAGCTAGACGTGTTCTAACGCGGTGCTAACGATACCGGCGAGGGGGGAAGTCAACCGAGAATGTTTTCCCGGTTCCGGACCTGTGTCAGACAAATGACCGGAGAGGGAAAGTTCCATGTTCAGCATGCTAGGGGCATGTGACAGATGAACGGACCGCCTATTCAGATTCTTCATGTATTTCTGAGCAACTTTCATTTATAAAGTTTTTTTATCCGAGCTACGATTTATTTACTATGAATTTCTAAAGGTTTAAACATTTTCTAAAATTATTTAAATTAACAGAAATGGAAATAGTCAGCATGACATCTTGATGACCTCAGCAGTCAACAGAGTGGCTGACCAGGTCAAACCTGACCAGTGGGTCCAGTGGGACCCACATGTCATAGACAGAGAGCTAACAGAGTTTTAAAACTAACTAAACAAAGTTATTTAGCGGGTAGGCCCCACCTGTCATAGGCTAATTAGCTAAAGTAATTAGTTTTAATTATTAAAACATTTTAGTTAGAGGATTAACCGGTGGGGCCCACACGTCAGTGGCTGGGACCTGCCCAGTCAGCATAGTTGACCAGGTCAACTGGTCAATAGGAGACCAGGGGCCCCACTGGCAGTGACCCAGGGGGTGGCCCCAGGTGTGCCAGCTCAGCGCGGCCGGCGGCCTGACGCCGGCGCCCTCCAGGCGCAGCGGAGGACGCGGCCCGGTGTCGGAAACGCGCTACGAAGCACCAAACCGCGCGCGACGACTTGTGTTCGAACCGTGGAAGCATTCCGCGTCGATTGGTGGTGGTGCCGAACCAAAAGGCCGCCGGAAACGGGACCGACGACGAGCTACGGCGGCCGCGCATACGAGACCTCAATGGAAACTACGCTAGGAGGCACACGGAGGCACGTGCTCGGGCTCGTTGGGCTCCTGGGAGCTCCAGGAATTCGACGGTGGCCTCAGGCGGCGGCGACGTCGACCATAGTGACGGCCACAACCTCTTCGGCGGCGAGCAGAGCACGGATGCGGCGACAGCTAGCTATGGCACGCAAAGAGACTGAAAGGAGGGGAGCAGGAGACGGAGGAGCTCACCTAGCGGCACGCACGGTGGCCCTTGGAAGGTTAGGAGCAGCAGGAGCGTCGGAGAGGAGGGAGATCACCGGCGACCAAGGTGGAAGGGGGCGGCTCGATCCGCGGGCTGTGGTGCTCCCCGGCTTGTGCCCGTGGACGGGGAGGAGGTAGTAGACGAGGGCGGAGCTGCTGGACAGGTTGGCAAGGCGAACGGGTCTCGGTGGCCACGAGGACGGGCGAGGCACGGCGGCGACCACGTCGGCCTCCTCTCCAGACGAAGGAGAGGGAGAGGAAGTGGCGGAGAGGGCGAGGAGATTCTGGGAGTGGGTGGAGGTAGGTGGGGGAGGACTCGAGGAGCCGGAGGAGGGCGCCCTTATCCTCTCGCGGGGGCGTCGCCGGCGAGGTGGCTAGGCGGCGACGGGCGTGCGCTGTCCTGCTCGGTCGGACGAACAGGAAGCGGCCGGGGGAGGGGGAGTGGGCCAGCCTAGCTGGGCCAGTTGGCTCGGGCCAGGCACTGTGCACTTGGCCCAGTGCACAGTGGCCTGTGCTCTTTCTCTTTTCTTTTTCCCTTTTGACTTTCTCTTTTTTAGCAGCTTTTGCATTTTCTTTTAGCCACAATTGACTTTGCAAAAATATGTCACTGGCCAAAACAATTTTAAACAATTATTGGGCACTGCCACAAAACGTTTGGGGTCATTAGGAGTTCTTCAAGCATTTTTAGAAAATGAAAAGGACATCTTAAATACTGCTGGACCAGATAATAAATTCCCAGGGGCAATTTGGGAATTCCAAAAAAATGTTGGCTTCAACATGACAAATATCTAGGGATTATTTGCCATAGGTGAACTATTTTATTTGCATGAAAGAAGAAGCAAATATTTGACATGCAATTAGAATTTGAATTTGAAGCAGATTTTGGACAAGTGGCCTTTTGGCATGATGATCATGATGACATGACCTTCATTAGGGGGAGATTACTATAGTGTGATGTTGGGGATGTTACAAGGAAGCTGCTCGGAGCCGCAAATCCTAACGAGATCAGCCAAGAACTCGGGCTTGAGTTCAGGTTGTGCGGCACCATATACCGCAGCCAGAGCCCAATTAAATCCATCATCCTTCGAACGTACCCGAAACTTGACTGCAAAGTCACCCATTACCACACTTCGAACCTCGAGCGCTTCGCACCGAACGCCGAGTAAGATCCCACTCGATCTCCCACTCGGTGGCAGGCAATGCAAATCGAAATCAGTCCCTCCCGACAAAGTATTAAGAAATTGAGGCGCAAAATTATCTCTACCGGTCTCCGATAGAGCGATAAAATCTAATCGATGCTCGACAGCCGCCTCAGCAAGAAATCTTCTTTTAGCCAAGTCCTTTAGACCTTTGCTATTCCAAAAGATTCCTTTCATAGTTCATCATGGAATTTTTTAGCCGTACGAATCCTAGCACTCATACGCACCGCGGACACCGGGTACACCTTCTGTTTCCACTTGCGTTTAGGGACAATTTGACTCTGCAACCGGTCCTCACAACCCGTCGCCGAAGGTCCAGCCATCACCATCTGAGAAGTATCATCCTCCTCTTCCGCCTCAGGTATGGGAGGAATAAGGTCCGCACAAAAATGATCTAGCACCCCGACCCCCAGAGCATCAACCTCAGAATCACTCATGGGCTTAACCGCCGCTATATTACGAATCATCTCTAAGGCCCGCTCAGCCTCTAGATCGAGAAGATCATTAACAGAATTAGAGATTTCAGAAACATTACTACCAAGCGAGACTCCTAATTGATTTGCATTTTCAACAATCTCACCATTAGAAAAATGCATAATGGAATTAGAAGTATTAACCGACATACCAGTAGTGACCTCAATGTCACAGAGCTTGGTCGCCCTCATGGCGCACCGCTGCTGAATGTCGTCCACATCTGGCTGAGTCTGGAGGCGGCCACTCACCCGTCGCCCCTCAAACATCGGATCCTGAATCCCTCCAAATGCAATCACCTCCTCCCGAGAGAACCTGGACTGGGTGGGGCCTCCTGCCTCATCCCACCGGCTAGGCTGGTCCGTCGGCACGGGCATCCCAGCAGAGTCACCAGGAAGTGGAAAGGCACTCACCACGGCCTCAGACGTCGGGCGCACCCCACAGGGAGGAGCTGGTGGCAAACGGGGGGAAGGGAGTGCATGGGCCACCTGCCTGAACTCCCCACCCAGCACCGGAGAGGCCATCACCATAGGCGCCTCAGGAGAAGAGGGCTCCGAGGCCACCTGCCCCGAGCCCCCGCCCGATGGCACAGACGCCACCGGCAGCGAAGTAGACGCGACGGGATAGGAGATGTCTGAGGCCACCTGCCCCAGACCCCCTCCCAACACAGAGAAGGACTCGGGCGCCACCTGCCCCGAATGTCCTACCTCGGCAGGAGAAGAGCAACCCGAGGACGCCTACCCCGGGACCTCTCCCGACAAACCAGCCACCGACACCGGTGCCGCGTCCTGAGGAGAGACAACGTGGTGAGCACGAGAGGGAGTGGCCACCTGCCGACTCACCTCCTCCACTCCACAGACCGGAACCGACGAAGCTCCAGGAACCCCTAGACTAGTACACAGAGTATCCTCAAAAACCAAAGCAGGCAACGCAAGCTCAGAAGCCTCCTCGGACTCCACCCGATCGCTCCACAGTTTCGGGGGTGCAGAAGCGGGTTCGAAGGACCCAAATCTCAAAGTCATTGTAGGCACCGAGGAAGGTGGAGCCGCTCCCTCCTCAGTCGTCGCGGACTCGGACCCCGATCCCTTGGACTGCTGTCGTCCAGATTCATCGACCGACGGCTCCTTTGCTCTCGCGCTGCCATCACCCTCGTTCATATCCACATCAGACCTGTGAGCCTCCGCAGCCAAAAGGCTCTCATCCTCAACTCAATAACCAGACTATAAATGTTGCCTCGATAAGCCCATTTAACAACTTCCGGCACAAAGTCTGTGTTCAGAATACTAACCAGAACCCGAGCAATCCCGCGAGCTCTGGTAAACGCCATATCCACCCGCTCAGGCTTTCCCATCAAAATACCCAAACTAGCCACAACCCGAGCATCCTGCAACGGCTTGGAGGGGACCCCGAAGAAACGCAACCACGCCTGAGTAAGCGGCTTGCCCTGAGGCTCTACCTGCTTCCACTCATGAAACTCAAGGACGCAATCAGTTCCTGGCACTTTACACATCCAAAAACTCAACAACCTCTGCAGATCCTCCATCGAAGAAAACTCAACTCTGAACAACTTATCAGCGAGGCTGACCAGGTCCCACTGGAAGTCCCCGGGGGCCAACTCCCGAAGCCTCTGCACGATATGTGCCTTAGAGACCTCCCCTTTAGTGACCTTGACAATCCCCGTAGTCATGCTCGAGGTCTCATCAGCAACCTCTCTCTCATTCGGAGACTCAAAAAACGTGAGCTCAGCACAGTAAACTCCGTACATCATAAGTGACAGCGCCTGATCTCGCAGAATCGGACAGTCCCCAGAGTCATGTGTTGGCTTACCGCAGGTATCACATAACAGAGCCACACACTCCGCAATGAAGTGGCCCTTGTCTCCACATCTACTTGTGCGCCCATTTGGACGCCCAATCAGACTCAACCTTGTCCGTCATCTCCATGGACACATCAGCCATAACCTCGTTCTCAGGAACCTGAACAGTAGCAAGAGCCGTCACCACCTCCATAGCGTGACCGGTCAACACTGGCTCCTCGGCAGCCTCGCTATCTGTCGTCTGCTCGACAACAACAGGTGTGGGCGGTTGTCGTGGACGGTACCGGCCCCCTCGACCGCCCCGACCACCACGATGGCCATGGAAACCTCCCCGCTGCCGATTACCCGAACCAGAAGGCCCCTCAACGAAGCCACCGGAAGGACCCAAGAACGGCCTCTCAACCGAACCATCGCTTTGCCATGCATAACCAAGACCTCCACCCGTGAACGAAGAACCACGGTATTGGCTAGCCCCATAAGCATCGTAGCCGTCATCCCCCATTGACTCCGGGGCGCAGCCACAGTACCGTTGGACTGCGACGACGGAGCCGGGAGAGCAACGACGTGGGGAGGAGGAGCCGGTCTAGGCATCGGACCCGAGGGCACGGGTGGCCTTGGTGGTGCAGCCCCTCGGCCCGCAGCTGCCACTGTAGCACCGCCTGGAGCCACTGGTCGAGGACCGAAGCCCGGTCCGCCCTGCCCGCCCGACGGCAAGGCCGAAGCCGGCGACCTCCCCATGGGCGCCCCGCCAGCACCGCACGCCGCATCAGGGCCACCCGACCCGCGTCCCGCAGCGGCCTTGGGGAGCGGCACGCCACCACGACCAGCTCCTGACGCCGGCGTCGGCAGCGCGACCCGGCTGCAGCGCGCCCTGGCCAATGCCTTGGCCCGGCGGCGTTGCCCCAGTAGCCCGACTGGCCACGCTAGGCGGAGGCGGCCGCTTCCCGGGAGGATTCGCGCCTCCAGAACCAGCCAGCGCGCCGAGAGGAAGAATGCGGCGAGCCCGGCTAGGTCCGACAATACGCAGGCGTGGGACTCGACGCAGCAAAACCCTAGGGCGTGGCGACGGAGTAGGCGAAGACAATCAAAACGTGCATGCGCCCCTCCCCTCAGTATCGATTGGAACCAAGTCCGGCTGGGCCTCATACCCACCAAACCTTGGCCCAATAATACCCACCGGCCCAACAGATTGCGGCTCAGCTCGGCCCAGTAGCGAAATCAGACGCTCCTGGCGAGCCTCTCGGATCGGGATCGCCGTGACCGCCGGCGACGATGCCGCGGTCACCTCGGGCGCCGATCGAGATCTTTTCCGACGAGCATTCTTACGTCTCTTGACCAAAGTCCATGAATCCGATTGAATCATATCAAAAAGGGTCAAGTTCGGAAGACAGACCTTAAGCAATGGACCTTCCAGGGCCGGACCGCCGTCGCCGCCGTTCGCCGGTGAACAACTCGGCACAACATCTCCGTCGTCTCCCCTGCATGAAGCCCGACTCTCGCCGGATCATCCACGGGAAGGATCTTGTCAATGGTTGAAGCCACGTCGTCTTCGTCGTACCCAACACTCAAAAAATCGCAAATGAAGTCCGATGGAGTCGCCGATGGAGGAGACGGCGGCGCCGCCGCATCCTTTTAAAATGGGGAGATTTTCACTTGCCGGCCTCTGCACCAACTAATGATGCATACGGCCATTTTAGTATGAGTACCAAGATAAACATGGTTTTCAGAATTTTTTAAATGAGTATCAAGATATTTCTTGATGAGTGGTTCAACCACACATCAAGTTTGATCCTCAAGAAACGGGGGAAACCCTGTGCATCACCTGTCAATTCTGGGAATTCGACTCGGGTCGTTGGGCAGTGGCACCTAATACACGCAGTAACAAATGATCAGATTGAACTTTCCCCAAAAAGGGAAAATGATCAGGGTGAACTTGAGATGATGGGCTTGAGCCTTGAGGCGTAATTCCTGGTGATGTCCAGCTCCCCCAAATCTCCGCTCTGGTGAGGGCCACAAAATGCTACGCTCATGGCTGATTCTGGACCGTGTTTGCGAGTGTTTTATTCTCATCGCAACCATGCGCACTGAATGGTGGCTGGTTCGAAAGACCAGTGTTCCCTGCTTGCTGTTGTAGCATTACAAGGACATTGTGAGCTCTCCAGATTGAGTCCATGTCTAATTTTTTCTGTTCCATTTCATAGTACGTTCCAATGAACGCATACTTAACAGAATACAGTGGTAAAACTGTAGAAGTACAGCACCTACCCGGCTGAAACAGGTGGACATCTGAATCTACCAAACCCATATAGCAATAGCAACTACAAATCGTGTCCCAGATTTTTTGCTGCAAAGCACAACTGAAGTTCTTATTAATAGCAGTTGCTCTACTAATCATCCCAGAAATCCAACAAGGAACAACATATAGATGAGCAAACAATAAAAGGGGTGACACATTGTATTCATACCCTGTTTCAAGCCCAACCGCAATGTGCAGCAGTTCCACCGATCATTGGTAAGCAAATCCATACCCTGTTTCTTGCCGAGAACAAGAGGCGTTGCAAAAATAAAAAAGCCTACGCAGAACAACAAGGTAGGATATATGTTAAAAGATTCAGTTGTAGGAATAGAATTCAAAAGTGGGTGAAAATATAAGCACCAGACTGCACTGCTAAGAGGTAATAGAAAGGAATCACGCACACAGACAAAAGATAGCATCAACCACAATAGATGGAGCATTCGGCTGATCCCTTCTCCTCACTAAGACAAATCAGTTTTTTTGTTTAGCCAATGAGACAGATCAGTTTGCACATGTTCATATGCGCACCATAATAATTTGGCAATTTGAGCATCAACACATAAAGATACTCTCTTCAACCTGAGAGGATAATAAGCCACATTTAAATGTTCAGAAAAATATTCAGAAATAGGAAACTGATGTATATTGGCTCAATATTTAGTTATTAAGAAAACCGCTGGGTGATCATTAAGAAAGAAGAAGGCCATGATAAAAAAAACAAGGCAATTACTCAGTTCAGAGAAAAGCAGAGACATGAGGCAGGTCAACTATTTTGAACACTGAACAAAGAGACTGGACAATTTTAGCATCAGCATGCTAGCCACTTCAACCCAAAAGGATACTCACACAATTATCCACGCAAATCATGAACCAGTCGGAGCTTCTTGATCATAACTTGTATACATCAAAAAGAAACTAGTCATCTCATAGTGGACCCAATTCATACGCAATGCGCCGGTCATAGGAAAAAAAAACATGGCTCTGCACATCAGTACAAGTTCCGTTTCTCGAGCACATGTTAAGGTAGAACAGCAAGTGAAGCATTGATTCTTTAAAATGGTTACCAGCTAAAGTGAAATGATAAATGTAATTCCAAATGATGCAACACAATGGCACAATTATAACAGTATGTTTCAATACCTAACCAGATGCAATGGAATCATGAACAACAATGGGCTGCAACAGAACATTTCATCGAATAGTTGATTATAATGCATTCTCTTTCAGTTGAAATAATGCCACGGGCTGTTGTAAAAAATCAGGTGCAGCTTGCTAGTTAACAAGGAGGATATAATCTGCCCCATTCATCATCTGTTAAAACAGCACAGAGAAACAGGAAACACATGCCTTGCTAGTTAATTGTACAGTTCATTTAAACAGAGGTAAGAGGCAGTTAAATTGCTAAGTATTGCATACTACGAAGGCTATTATATAAAGAAAAATCCGTTCTTCAGTTCAGGAAAACATGGACATTAGTCTAGGCAATTTGAAAATATTAGAAACGCTGATGCAAATGACTTGTAATTTTAGCATCAACATTCACAGAGGCCGCTTCAGCCGAAAAGGATATTCAGTGAAATATAAAAGCAAGCATGTAAGAGTCAGAGCTTCTTGATCATAATTTTTGAACATCAACAAAGAAGATAGCGGGCTCATAGTGGATCCAGTTAATACATACTTCAGCTCATGTGGATACGGAGAGCTAGACCGATAAGAAGCACCAACACACTCAACGTCCCTCAGATGAAAGACTAATTGTTCACGACATAATCTTCTGGTCAAATGAAAGGCGGAGCGTTCACAACATAACCCTCTAGTGTTGGAAAGAATGTAAGTGAAACTAGAGTTTGTTTGAACCGGAGTCGAGTAGTACGGAGGCCTCCGCAATGTATACTAGCAACCAACTTGCCATCCACGTCAATCTGAAGTACCCACGCACCAAATTTGACCAGCACAAGCACATCACCTTCCGAAGACATGACCACGAGCCACCAAAATTCGTCAAATATTCTAAACTGACTGGTAAGCTTTCCAACTGGCAATTTAACCCGGTATTTCAAGGCCCAGACCTCGCTTTCGTAGTCCCGTGCCATCCAGATATCAATGGATGTCGCTGCATCATTAAAGATGGACATGCTGAGTGTTCCATCCATCTCAAAAATGTCAGCGCCGTCAGGATCAACTGGAGCGCGCATCTGCCGGAACGACTCGGCGGTGGTGTCAAATACAATTATCATGTTGTGTATGCACCAATGGAGGCTACCATGGAACATGACAATCCCGGAGGCCCACTATATCACTTGGTCCAGATGGGGGCACTGTATATCTATGCGTCTCGGCGGCTGGCTGGAGCCTAAGGTGTAGATGTAGGCGCCATCCTGAGCTTTAGCCTCCTTAGGTGCCAGCAATAGTCGGTAGTCGCCGGTAGGGGTGTGCTGGTACATCCCCATGAGATGGAATTGAGAAAGCAGCGGGAGGGGAGCATACTGACGAGTTGTTGGGTTGCAGATGCACAAGGAGTCGTCGTCGATGGAGAGGGCGAGGAGGCCGTCGCAGCAGCTCTGCAGAGTGAAGCGGGCGTGCCCAACTCCAAGCCGCGCGACGGACTGGAGGCGGTCGGTGGCGGTGACCCCCGCCCGGTGGTCGAAGAGGGTGACATCCAGGGACAGGCCGTTGACGTTGTTGTAGCCGCGGAGGATGGGGAGGGTGGGCTGGCGGGCGTGGTGGGCGAGAAGGAAGTCGCGGGTGGAGGTGGCGCCTCGCCAGGCGGGGCAGACGGCGCGGCAGCGGAGGAGGGATTTGGGGGGCAGGCGGAGGAGGATCTCCCAGATGGAGATCTCATCGGGGAGGCCAGGGAGGAGAGCAGGAGGATCCGCCATGGCCGCCGGCTGGGAGCTCTCCTTTGGAGCAGTGCAAGAGGAGTGACGGCGGCGGAAAGGTAGTGGTGGTAGTGGTAGGTCAGGCCTTCCTCCTCTCTCGCACAAACGAGGTGATAGAGAGATGCATTTGGACTGGGTTTTAGCCCATCTCACATCTCGTGGGCTGCTGCTAGTGCTTAGATGGGCTGGCCTGCCTGTTTGATCGACAGCGCCAGATTTTGGAGGTCTTTATTTTAGCCGCGTCGTATACCCCTAAAAATTCCCTCAAAATAAAATATACCCCTCAAAAAGAAAAGCCGCGCCATTTGATATTTTTTTGATTTTCTCTACAAAAGAAATTGATGGCACTGCAATCTGTTCACGAAAAAGAAAGAACCTGGAACTGCAATCAGAATAGAGGTAGACTACATGGCAGCTACTTCATTCGTCTAAACAAAAAACAGCTACTCGCACTGAAATTGTGTCATTCCGAATATGCACTGAGCATGTCTTTTTTTGTTCGTTGTTTTTGATATAGCTTACCACTCATGCCAAGTGGTTGCACTAAACATGTCTTTTTTGTTCGTTGTTTTTGATATAGCTTACCACTCATGCCAAGTGGTTGCACTAAGCATGTCTTATTTATACTGTCAAGGAAAATCATGCCTTATCAGTCATCAAGTGACAACCTTACATGTCCTCGTGGAGTATTTGCACCCGAGTTTAAATGCTCCTGGTGAATAGTATAATCAGGAAAAATAGTAAAAAAAAAAATATGAAAAAAATCCGATTTTGTTTTGTAACCTTTGGCAAACGTTCTATGTGCTTGCAAAATTTTATCATGAATTCATGGAAGTTGTGTCAAAAGAAGTTCGGTACTCTAAAAATGCTATTTTTTTAAAAGCAATTTGGAGTACTGAATTTGTTTTTTTTTTTGCCATGACTTCCATGAATGTCATTTCGTGACGAAAATTTTCAAGCATAGAAAATATTTGTCAAAGGGAGCAGATGTTTGAATATTTTTTAGTTCTTTCGACTTTACTGTTCACCCAAACTCATTTGAGCTCCGGAGCAGATGAACACTTTCGTATTGCTGGCCACTTCATTACATCAGCTACATCATGATGGCCCATCTAAGTTGATGAAAAACAAAAGAAACAGAGAGTGAACGACGTGCATGTGCGCATGTGCAACACTGACAAGTCACTTAGCTTTATAAACTTTCTTTTAATTGCAACAGGTGCCTGCCTCCTCCCATAAATACCGTTGCTCCATTCTGGCATGGCGCTTTGGCCCAAGTGACTTGTCGCGCCATTGTGCAAACGAACATCACTAAGGTAGTGAGTGGGCGACACTGCCACCATGGGCTTGAGAGGTGTCACAAATGTGGACTTGCTAGAATTTAAGCAATGGGTGCCTACACTTTGAGGTCCGAGTCCTATCAGGATGGCATGATGTGACCTCCGCTCTTCGGTAACAAGGTTTTATACGACACACATAGACTACTACTCCGACAACGGTACTTTCTTCACGGACACCACCCTTGTGACTTGGATCGGATGGTTGTACTAGTTTTCATGTAGTTTATGCTATGTATGTTTTGAGTACACAACTGACACTAGTAGAAAACAGGGCTATCGTTCGGGTCTGGCCAGCCCATTAGTCCCGGTATTAGACCCGGTTCGTGAGCCTAGAGGAGCGCCTAGGGCCTCGTGGGCATTGGCCCCGGTTCGTGTGGAACCATTTGTCCCGGTTCAAGCAACGAACCGGGACCAATGGTTCTCGCTCCTGGCCCACAACCATTGGTCCTGGTTCATGGCTTGAACCGGAACAGAAAGGGGGGCTTTAGTCCCGGTTCATGCCACGAACCGGGACAAATAACTTGCCTATATATATCCATCACCGCGGCAGAGCACTCCACAGTGCTCTGTTTTTTCAATCCGGCGAGGAGAGGGCATTTGGGTGCTCTATTTCACCTCCTATGCACATGAGGTGTTCGATGAAATGCCCGAGCCACACTAGTTAAGCTTTCTCCTCTCGAAGCTCGACCTCGAAGCTCCATTTTTTCCGAGATTTGTCTAGATTTAGCGGTCCGTCACGCCCCGTCCCCGTTTTCACCGTCGTTGATCGCCCGCGCCAATCTCGTCACCGGCAGTGGTGCCTCTTGTTCTTATCTTCTTTCTGATACTTGTCTGATTTTCTTACTTTAGATAGATATTTGTCTGATTTTCTTACTTTTGACACACATAATTATATATAATGCACACAGATGAACCGACAAGGGATGTATGGTGACAGACACACCTCCGAGTACATTAAGGGCGTGCATAATTTTCTCGAAGTGGCTGAGGCAAATAAGCAGAATGGTTTTATGTGTTGTCCATGCACTAAATGTGGGAATACGAACTCTTAGTCTGACCAGAAAATCCTTCACACCCACCTGCTTTACAAGGGTTTCATGCCACACTATAATGTTTGGATGAGGCACGGAGAAATAGGCGTTATGATGGAAGACGGCGAAGAAGAAGAGGACGATGACAACTATGTGCCCCCTGAATATGGTGATGCTGCAACAGGGGGAGCTGCTGAAGATCAAGAGGAACCAGACGATGTGCCCGATGATGCTGCAACGGGGGAAGCTGCTGAAGATCAAGAGGAACCAGACGATGTGCCCGATGATGATCTCCGCCGGGTCATTGTCGAAGCTGCTGAAGTTCGATCACATTTTAGAGGATCACAAAAAAGGGTTGTACCTCAATTGCAAAGATGGCAACACAAAGCTGGGTACCGTATTGGAATTGCTGCAGTGGAAGGCAGAGAATGCTGTGCCTGACAAAGGATTTGAGAAGCTACTGAAAATATTGAAGAAGAAGCTTCCAAAGGATAATGAATTACCTGACAGTACGTGCTATGTCTTGAGCTTGCATTGGTTTTCCTCAAAGAGGAGAGGGTGATGCAGCAAGTGTAGCGTAAGTATTTCCCTCAGTTTTGAGAACCAAGGTATCAATCCAGTAGGAGGCTCCTCAAAAGTCTCACGCACCTACACAAACAAACTAAGAACTCGCAACCAACGCAATAAAGGGGTTGTCAGTCCCTTCACGGCCACTTGCGAAAGTGAGATCTAATAAAGATAGTATGATAAGATAAATATATTTTTGGTATTTTATAATATAGATGCAAAAAGTAAAGATGCAAATAAAAGTAAATTGAAAGCAAATATGATAAGAGATAGACCCGGGGGCCATAGGTTTCACTAGTGGCTTCTCTCAACATAGCATAAGTATTACGGTGGGTGAACAAATTACTGTCGAGCAATTGATAGAAAAGCGCATAGTTATGAGATTATCTAGGCATGATCTTTTATATAGGCAGCATGTCCATAACAAGTAGACCGACTCCTGCCTGCATCTACTACTATTACTCCACACATCGACCGACTCCTGTCTGCATCTAGAGTATTAAGTTCATAAGAACAGAGTAACGCATTAAGCAAGATGGCATGATGTAGAAGGATAAACTCATGCAATATGATGTAAACCCCATCTTGTTATCTTCGATGGCAACAATACAATATGTGCCTTGCAACCCTTTCTGTCACTGGGTAAGGACACCGCAAGATTAAACCCAAAGCTAAGCACTTCTCCCATGGAAAGAAAGACCAATCTAGTAGGCCAAACCAAACTGATAATTCAAAAAGACTTGCAAAGATAACTCAATCATACATAAAAGAATTCAGAGAAGAGTCAAATATTTCTCATAGATAAACTTGATCATAAACCCACAATTCATCGGATCTCGACAAACACACCGCAAAAAGAGTTACATCGAATAGATCTCCAAGAAGATCAAGGAGAACATGGTATTGAGATTCAAAAAGAGAGAAGAAGCCATCTAGCTAATAACTATGGACCCGTAGGTCTGTGGTAAACTACTCACAACTCATCGGAGGGGCAATGATGTTGATGTAGAAGCCCTCCATGGTTGATTCCCCCCCCCCCGGCAGAGTGCTAGCGAAGGCTCCAAGATGGGATCTCGCGGATACAGAAGGTTACGATGGTGGAAATTATGTTTCATGGTGCTCCTGGATGTTTCCGGGGTACGTAGGTATATATAGGAGGAAGAAGTACGTTGGTGGCCGCCCGAGGGGCCCACGAGATAGGGGGCGCGCCCTACAGGGGGGGGGGCACGACCCCTATCTCGTGGGGTCCTCGGGAGCTTCTTGACTTGCACTCCAAGCTCTCCGGATCAGGTTCGTTCCAAAAATCACGCTCCCGAAGGTTTCATTCCGTTTGGACTCCGTTTGATATTCCTTTTCTTCGAAATACTGAAATAGGCAAAAAAACAGCAATATGGGCTGGGCCTCCGGCTAGTAGGTTAGTCCCAAAAATGATATAAATGTGTAAAATAAAGCCCATAAACATCCAAAAGGGGTAATATAATAGCATGGAACAATCAAAAATTATAGATACGTTGGAGACGTATCAAGCATCCCCAAGCTTAATTCCTGCTCGTCCTCGAGTAGGTAAATGATAAAAAAGAAAATTTTGATGTGAAATGCTACCTAGCATAATTCTCAATGTAATTTTCTTTATTGTGGGATGAATGTTCAGATCCAAATGATAAAAAATAAAGTTCATATTAACATGAAAATGGTGATACTTCAAGCATACTAATCAAAGTAATCATGTCTTCTCAAAATAACATGGCCAAAGAAAGTTATCCCTACAAAATCATATAGTCTGGCTGTTGCTCTATCTTCATCACACAAAGTATTTAATTATGCACAACCCCGATGACAAGCCAAGCAATTGTTTCATACTTTAATAATCTCAAACTTTTTCAACTTTCAGGCAATACATGAGCGTGAGCCATGGACATAGCACTATACGTGGAATAGAATGGTGGTTGTGGAGAAGACAAAAAAGGAGAAGATAGTCTCACATCAACTAGGCGTATCAACGGGCTATGGAGATGCCCATTAAGAGATATCAATGTGATTGAGTAGGGATTACCATGCAACAGATGCACTAGAGCTATAAATTTATGAAAGCTCAACAAAAGAAACTAAGTGGGTGTGCATCCAACTCGCTTGCTCACGAAGACCTAGGGCACTTTGAGGAAGCCCATCATTGGAATATACAAGACAAATTCTATAATGAAAAATTCCCACTAGTATATGAAAGTGACAACATATGAGACTCTCTATCATGAAGATCATGGTGCTATTTTGAAGCACAAGTGTGGAAAAAAAGTTAGTAGCATTGTCCTTTCTCTCTTTTTCTCTCATTTATTTATTTTTTTCTTTTC
>LT934116.1:766202466-766229629 GCA_900231445.1 Triticum turgidum subsp. durum
CAGCATGCCTCCAAAGCAGTATGAAGGTCCTGCCATCTACGCTCTTGTTGGAGAACGTAGTAACACTACTAGGGAAAACCTTATACACAGAATCTTAGCAGCAGCGAGGCACAAAAAGAAGCGCTACTGCTAATTAGCAGTAGCGCGGGTTTTTAACCCTTGCTACTACTAAGTTGATAGTAGTAGCGCGGGTTTTTAACCCTCGTTACTACTAAGCGGTCTCTACCGTTCCCCCCGACACATGCCATAGTAGTAGAGAGGGTATAAACCCGCGCTACTACTAAGTTGATAGTAGTAGCGCGGTTTTATACCCCTCGTTACTACTATAAGTACGAGGTAGGTGAAGCCGCCATATCCTCGGCCGAATCCCCATCTCCTCCCCCAAATCCTTCCTCTCTTCCACCACTCTCTCCTCTCACTTTCATATGCTCTCACATGGATCTCTTGCCCATGCACCCATCCTCCTCCATGGCGCCGAAAGAGGCCGCCGCCTCGCGCCACCGGCGTCTAGGAGCTCGTCGGTCTTCCACCAACGTCTAGGAGGCCGCCGCCCCGCGCCACCACACCGGAGCACCTCGCTACCGGTGACTAGCTCCGCTGCTCCCTACATCACCTTCCTCTCTCCCTCGGTTTTCCTTTTCTCTCTCTCCCTCTTGTTTGACTCACCCTCCCATGTCCATGCCCGTGCAGGTCGTCGCCATGGATGACCCGGAGCTATCTGGCATGTTCGGTAAGAGGAGCCCCACGCGCGGCCTGGCTCTGCCATAGAAACAGGCCCTCTCCAACAGCCACTGCTAGATCTGGTCTTCCGCTGTCCGTTCATGCCCCCGGCGACGCCAATCATCGCTAGATCTTACCATTGCTGCCAATGACAACACGCACGGGATCAAGATTTTTTGTTTGTTTTTGAAAGTAATAGCAGTAGCGCGGGGTATAAGACCCGCTACAGATAATTAGCAGTAGCGCTGTTTGCAACGCACGCTACAGCTAACCATGTATAGCAGTAGTGTGTGTCAACATGCTCTACTGCTACAAGTTAGCTGTGGCGCCGTATCAGTAGCGCGGGCACTCACGCTACTAATACACCCAAAACCCGCGCTGCTGCTAGGCTTTTCCCTAGTAGTGTATTTTTAAAGTTTTTCCTACGCACACGCAAGATCATGGTGATTTCATATCAACGAGAGGGGAGAGTGTTGTCCACGTACCCTCGTAGACCAAAAGCAGAAGCTTTAGAACAACAGGGTTGATGTAGTCGTACGTCTTCACGGCCCGACCGATCACGCACCGAAACTACGGCACCTCCGAGTTCTTGCACACGTTCAGCTCGATGACGTCCCTCGAACACCGATCCAGCCGAGTGTCGAGGGAAAGTTCTGTCAGCACGACGGCGTGGTGACGATCTTGATGTTCTACCGTCACAGGGCTTCGCCTAAGCACCTCTACAATATTATCGAGGAGGACTATGGTGGAGGGGGGCACCGCACATGGCTAAGAGATCAAGAGATCAATTGTTGTGTCTAGAGGTGCCCCCTACCCCCGTATATAAAGGAGCAAGGGGGGAGGGGCGGCCGGCCTAGGAGGGGGCGCGCCATGGGGAGTCCTACTCCCACCGGGAGTAGGACTCCCTCCTTCCTTGTTGGACTAGGAGAAGGGGGGGAAGGAAAGGGAGAGGAGGAGAAGGAAAGAGGGGGGCCGGCTCCCCTTGCCCTAAACCAATTTAGTTTGGGCCTTGGGGGGCGCGCCCCACACTCCCCTTGCTGCCCTCTATTTCCACTAAGGCCCATGTAGGCCCATTAAGCCCCCGGGGGGTTCCGGTAACCTCCCGGTACTCCGGTAAAATCCCGATTTCACCCGAAACACTTCCGATATCCAAATATAGGCTTCCAATATATCAATCTTCATGTCTTGGCCATTTCGAGACTCCTCATCATGTCCGTAATCACATTCAGGACTCCAAACAACCTTCGGGACATCAAAACTCATAAACTCATAATCTAACTGTCATCGAAACCTTAAGCATGCGGACCCTACGGGTTCGAGAACTATGTAGACATGACTGAGACTCGTTTCCGGTTAATAACCAATAGCGGAACCTGGATGCTCATATTGGCTCCTACACATTGTACGAAGATCTTTATTGGTAAAACCGCATAACAACATACGTTGTTCCCTTTGTCATCGGTATGTTACTTGCCCGAGATTCGATCGTCGGTATCTCAATACCTAGTTCAATCTCGTTACCGGCAAGTCTCTTTACTTGTTACGTAATGCATCATTCTGTAACTAACTTATTAGCTACATTGCTTGCAAGGCTTATAGTGATGTGCATTACCGAGAGGGCCCAGAGATACCTCCCCGACAGTTGGAGTGACAAATCCTAATCTCGAAATACGCCAACCCAACATGTACCTTTGGAGACACCTATAGAGCTCCTTTATAATCACCTAGTTACGTTGTGACGTTTGGTAGCACACAAAGTGTTCCTCCGGTAAACGGGTGTTGCATAATCTCATAGTTGTAGGAACATGTATAAGTTATGAAGAGAGAAATATCAACATACTAAACGATCAAGTGCTAAGCTAAAGGAATGGGTCAAGTCAATCACATCATTCTCCTAATGATGTGATCCCGTTAATCAAATGACAACTCATGTCTATGGTTAGGAAACATAACCATCTTTGATTAATGAGCTAGTCAAGTAGAGGCATACTAGTGACATTAAGTTTGTCTATGTATTCACACATGTATCATGTTTCCGGTTAATACAATTCTAGCATGAATAATAAACATTTATCATGATATGAGGAAATAAACAATAACTTTATTATTGCCTCTAGGGCATATTTCCATCAGTCTCCCACTTGCACTAGAGTCAATAATATAGTTCACCTCGCCCTGTGATTTAACACCAATATTCATATCTGTATATGATTAACACCCATAGTTCACATCGTCATGTGACCAACACCCAAAGGGTTTACTAGAGTCAATAATCTAGTTCACATCGCTATGTGATTAACACCCAAAGAGTACTAAGGTGTGATCATGTTTTTCTTGTGAGAGAAGTTTAGTCAACGGATTTGTCACATTCAGAGTCGTATATATTTTGCAAAATTATTCTATGTCTACAATGCTCTGTACAGAGCTACTCTAGCTAATTGCTCCCACTTTCAATATGTATCCAGATTGAGACTTAGAGTCATCTAGATCAGTGTCAAATCTTGCATTGACTTAACCCTTTACGACGAACCTCTTGTCACCTCCATAATCGAGAAACACATGCTTATTCCACTAAGGATAATTTTGACCAATGTCTAGTGATCTACTCCTAGATCACTATTGTACTCCCTTGCCAAACCAGGGCAGAGTATATAATAGGTATGGTCCATAGCATGGCATACTTCTATAGAACCTATGATTGAGGCATAGGGAATGACTTTCATTCTCTTTCTATTTTCTGCCGTGGTCGGGCTATTGAGTCTTACTCAATTTCACACCTTGTAATACAGTCAAGAACTATTTCTTTGACTGTTCCATTTTGAACTACTTCAAAATCTTGTCAAGGTATTTACTTATAGAAAAAACTTACCAAGCGTGTTGATCTATCTCTATAGATCTTGATGCCCAATATGTAAGCAACTTCACCGAGGTCTTCGTTTGAAAAACTCCTTTCAAACACTCTTTTATGCTTTCTAGAAAAATTCTACATTATTTCCGATCAACAATATGTTATTCACATATACTTAGCAGAAATGTTGTAGTGCTCCCACTCACTTTCTTGTAAATACAGGCTTCACGACAAGTGTGTATAAAACTATATGCTTTGATCAACCTATCAAAGCGTATATTCCAACTCCGAGATGCTTGCACCAGTCCATAGATGGATCGCTGGAGCTTGCACATTTTGTTAGCACCTTTAGGATTGAAAAAACCTTATGGTTGCATCATATACAATTCTTATTTAATAAATCCATTAAGGAATGCAGTTTTGACATCCATTTGCCAGATTTCATAAAATATGGCTATTGCTAACATGATTCGGACAGACTTAAGCATCGATACGAGTGAGAAAATCTCATCGTATTCAACACCTTGAAGTTGGTCGAAAAACCTTTTGCGACAAGTTGAGTTTTGTAGATAGTAACACTACTAGCAGCGTCTGTCTTCCTCTTGAAGATCCATTTATTTTCTATGGCTTGCCGATCATCGGGCAAGTCCACCAAAGTCCACACTTTGTTCTCATACATGGATCCTATCTCAGATTTCATGGCCTCCAGCCATTTCGCGGAATCTAGGCTCATCATCGCTTCCTGATAGTTTGTAGTCTCATCATGGTCTAGTAACATGACTTCGAGAATAGGATTACCGTACCACTCTAGCGCGTACTGTACTTTGGAAGACCTACGAGGTTTTGTAGTAACTTAATCTGAAGTTTCATGATCATCATCATTAGCTTCCTCACTAATTGGTGTAGGAATCACTGGAATTGATTTCTGTGATGAACTACTTTCCAATTAGGAGAAGGTACAAATTACCTTATCAAGCTCTACTTTCCTCCCACTCACTTCTTTCGAGAGAAACTCCTTCTCTAGAAAGGATCCATTCTTAAGCAACAAAGATCTTGCCTTCGGATCTGTGATAGAAGGTGTACCCAATAGTCTCTTTTGGGTATTCTATGAAGACACACTTCTCCGATTTGGGTTTGAGCTTATCATGCTAAAACTTTTTCACATAAGTATCGCAACCCCAAACTTTAAGAAACGACAGCTTAGGTTTATTGCTAAACCATAGTTCATACGGTGTCGTCTCAACGGATTTAGATGGTGCCCTATTTAACGTGAATGCAACTGTCTCTAATGCATAACCCCAAAACGATAGTGGTAAATCGGTAAGATACATCATAGATCGCACCATATCCAATGAAGTGCGGTTACGACGTTCGGACACACCATTGCACTATGGTGTTCCATGTGGCGTGAGCTGTGAAACTATTCCACATTGTTTTATATGAAGGCCAAACTCGTAACTCAAACATTCTCCTCCACGATCAGATCATAGAAACTTTATTTTCTTGTTACGATGATTCTCCACTTCACTCTGAAATTCTTTGAACTTTTCAAATGTTTCAGACTTGTGTTTCATTAAGTAGATATACCCATATCTGCTCAAATCATCTGTGAAGGTCAGGAAATAACGATACTCGCCATGAGCATCAACACTCATTGGATTGTATACATCGGTATGTATTATTTCCAACAAGTTAGTAGCTCGTTCCATTGTTCTGGAGAACGGAGTTTTAGTCATCTTGCCCGTAAGGCACGGTTCGCAAGCATCAATTGATTCATAATCAAGTGATTCCAAAATCCATCTTTATGGAGATTCTTCATGCGCTTTACACCGATATGGCCCAAACGGCAGTGCCACAAATATGTTGCACTATCATTATCAACTTTGCATCTTTTGGCATGAATATAATGAATATGTGTATCACTACGATTTTCATTGGGTGTATGACCATCGAAGGTTTTATTCATGTAAATAGAAAAACAATTATTCTCTGACTTTAAATGAATAACCGTATTGCAATAAACATGATCAAATCATATTCATGCTCAACGCAAACGCCAAATAACATTTATTTAGGTTTAACACTAATCCCGAAAGTATAGGGAGTGTGTGTGATGATGATCAAATCAATCTTGGAACTACTTCCAACACTCATCGTCACTTCACCCTCAACTAGTCTCTGTTTATTCTGTAACTCCTGTTTCGAGTTACTAATCTTAGCAACCGAACAAGTATCAAATACCCAGGGGTTACTATAAACACTTGTAAGGTACACATCAATAACATGTATATCAAATATACCCTTGTTCACTTTGCCATCCTTCTTATCTACCAAATATTCAGGGCATTTCCACTTCCTGTGACCATTTCCTTTGCAGTAGAAGCACTCAGTTTCAGGCTTTGGTCCAGCTTTGGGCTTCTTCGCGGGAGTGATAACTTGCTTGCCATTCTACTTGAAGTTCCCTTTCTTTCCCTTTGCCCTTTTCTTGAAATTAGTGGTCTTGTCAATCATCAACACTTGATGCTCTTTCTTGATTTCTACCTTCGTTGATTTCAACATCAGAAGAGATCGGGAATCGTTTCCGTCATCCCTTGCATACTATAGTTCATCATGAAGTTCTAGTAACTTGGTGATGGTGACTAGAGAACTCTGTCAATCACTATATTATCTGGAAGATTAACTCCCACTTGATTCAAGCGATTGTAGTACCCAGACAATCTGAGCACATGCTCACTAGTTGAGCGATTCTCCTCCATCTTTTCGCTATAGAACTTGTTGGAGACTTTATATCTCTCAACTCGGGTATTTGCTTGAAATATTAATTCCAACTCCTGGAACATCTCATATGGTCCATGACATTCAAAACGTCTTTGAAGTCCCGATTCTAAGCCGTTAAGCATGGTGCACTAAACCATCAAGTAGTCATCATATTGAGCTAGCCAAACGTTCATAACGTCTGCATCTGCTTCTGCAATAGGTCTGTCACCTAGCGGTGCATCAAGGACATAATTCTTCTGTGCAGCAATGAGGATAAACCTCAGATCACGGACCCAGTCCGCATCATTGCTACTAACATCTTTCAACACAGTTTTCTCTAGGAACATATCAAAATAAACATATGAAAGCAACAATGCAAGCTATTGATCTACAACATAATTTGCAAAATACTACCAGGACTAAGTTCATGATAAATTTAAGTTCAATTAATCATATTACTAACGAACTCCCACTTAGACAGACATCAATCTAGTCATCTAAATGATCACGTGATCCAAACCAACTAAACCATGTCCGATCATCACATGAGATGGAGTAGTTTTCAATGGTGAACATCACTATGTTGATCATATCTACTATATGATTCACTCTCGACCTTTCGGTCTCCGTGTTCCAAGGCCATATATGTATATGCTAGGCTCGTCAAGTTTAACCTGAGTATTCCGCGTGTGCAACTGTTTTGCACCCGTTGTATTTGAACGTAGAGCCTATCACACCCAATCATCACGTGGTGTCTCAGCACGAAGAACTTTCGCAACGGTGCATACTCAGGGAGAACACTTCTTGATAATTAGTGAGAGATCATCTTAAAATGCTACCGTCAATCAAAGCAAGATAAGATGCATAAAGGATAAACATCACATGCAATCAATATAAGTGATATGATATGGCCATCATCATCTTGTGCTTGTGATCTTCGTCTTCAAAGCATCGTCATGATCACCATCGTCACCGGCGCGACACCTTGATCTCCATCGTAGCATCGTTGTCGTTTCGCCACCTATTGCTTCTACGACTATCGCTACCGCTTAGTGATAAAGTAAAGCAATTACAGGGCGTTTGCATTTCATACAATAAAGCGACAATCATATGGCTCCTGCCGGTTGCCGATAACTCGGTTACAAAACATGATCATCTCATACAATAAAATATAGCATCATGTCTTGACCATATCACATCACAACATGCCCTGCAAAAAAAAGTTAGATGTCCTCTACTTTGTTGTTGCAAAATTTATGTGGCTGCTACGGGCTAAGCAAGAACCGTTCTTACCTACGCATCAAAACCACAATGATAGTTCGTCAAGTTAGTGTTGTTTTAACCTTCGCAAGAACCGGGCGTCGGCACACTCGGTTCAACTAAAGTTGGAGAAACTGATACCCGCCAGCCACCTGTGTGCAAAGCACGTCGGTAGAAACAGTCTTGCGTAAGCGTACGCGTAATGTCGGTCCGGGACGCTTCATCCAACAATACCGCCGAACCAAAGTATGACATGCTGCTAAGCAATATGACTTGTATCACCCACAACTCACTTGTGTTCTACTTGTGCATATAACATCTACGCATAAAACCAGGCTCGGATGCCACTGTTGGGGAACATAGTAATTTTAAAAAATTTCCTACGCACACGTAAGATCATGGTGATGCATAGCAACGAGAGGGGAGAGTGTTGTCCATGTACCCTCGTAGACCGAAAGCAGAAGCGTTAGAACAATGTGGTTGATGTAGTCGTACATCTTCACGGCCCGACCGATCAAGCGCCAAAACTACGGCACCTCCGATTTCTAGCACACGTTCAGCTTGATGACGTCCCTCGAACTCCGATCCAGCCGGGTGTCGAGGGAGAGTTCCATCAGCACGACGGCGTGGTGACGATCTTGATGTTCTACCATCGCAGGGCTTCGCCTAAGCACCGCTACAATATTATCGAGGAGGACTATGGTGGAGGGGGGCACCGCACACGGCTAAGAGATCAAGAGATCAATTGTTGTGTCTAGAGGTGCCCCCCTGCCCCCGTATATAAAGGAGCAAGGGGGGAGGGGCGGCCGGCCTAGGAGGGGGCGCACCATGGGGAGTCCTACTCCCACCAGGAGTAGGACTCCCTCCTTTAATTGTTGGACTAGGAGAAGGGGGGAATGAAAGGGAGAGGAGGAGAAGGAAAGAGGGGGGCCGGCCCCCCTTGCCCTAAACCATTTCGGTTTGGGACTTGGGGGGGCGCGCCCCACACTCCCCTTGCTGCCCTCTATTTCCACTAAGGCCCATGTTGTTGGGGAATGTTGCAGAAAATAAAAAAAATTCTACGCTTTCACCAAGATCAATCTATGAGTTCATCTAGCAACGAGAGAAAGGAGTGCATCTACATACCCTTGTAGATCGCGAGCGGAAGCGTTCAAGAGAACGGGGTTGAGGGAGTCGTACTCGTCGTGATCCAAATCACCGATGATCCTAGTGCTGAACGGACAGCACCTCCGTGTTCAACACACGCACGGTTGAGGAAGACGTCTCCTCCTTCTCGATCCAGCAAGGGGGAAGGAGAGGTTGATGGAGATCCAGCAGCACGACGGCGTGGTGGTGGATGCAGCAGTGATCTCGGGAGGGCTTCACAGAGCTTCTACGAAAGGGAGAGGTGTAGCAAGGGGAAAGGGAGGCGCCAAGAGCATGGGTGCGTCTGCCCTCCCTCCCCCTCTTTATATAGGCCCCCTAGGGGGGATCCGGCCCTAGGAGATGGGATCTCCAAGGGGGGGCGGCGGCCAGGGGGGAAACTTGCCCCCCAAGCCAGGTGGAGGCGCCCCCACCCCTAGGGTTTCCAACCCTAGGCGCAGGGGGGACGCACCAGCCCACCTGGGGCTGGTTCCCATCCCACTTCAGCCCATAGGGCCCTCCGGGATAGGTGGCCCACCCCGGCGGACCCCCGGGACCCTTCCGGTGGTCCCGGTACAATATCGGTGACCCTCGAAACTTTCCCAATGGCCGAAACCTGACTTCCTATATATAATTCTTCACCTCCAGACCATTCCGGGACTCCTCGTGACGTCCGGGGTCTCATCCAGGACTCCGAACAACTTTCGGATTACTGCATACTAATATCTCTACAACCCTAGCGTCACCGAACCTTAAGTGTGTAGACCCTACGGGTTCGGGAGACATGCAGACATGACCGAGACGCCTC
Source organism: Triticum turgidum subsp. durum (assembly GCA_900231445.1). Classification (NCBI taxonomy): domain Eukaryota; kingdom Viridiplantae; phylum Streptophyta; class Magnoliopsida; order Poales; family Poaceae; genus Triticum; species Triticum turgidum. The sequence continues at coordinate 766,211,982 of LT934116.1, forward strand.
TCCGGTCAATAACCAACAACGGGATCTGGATACCCATGTTGGCTCCCACATACTCCTCGATGATCTCATCGGATGAACCATGATGTCGAGGATTCAATCAATCCCGTATACAATTCCCTTTGTCAATCGGTATGTTACTTGCCCGAGACTCGATCGTTGGTATCCCAATACCTCGTTTAATCTCGTTACCGGCAAGTCACTTTACTCACACCGTAATGCATGATCCCGTGACCGGACACTTGGTCACATTGAGCTCATTATGATGATGCATTACCGAGTGGGCCCAGAGATACCTCTCCGTCATACGGAGTGACAAATCCCAGTCTTGATTCGTGCCAACCAAACAGACACTTTCGGAGATACCCGTAGTGCACCTTTATAGTCACCCAGTTACGTTGTGACGTTTGGCACACCCAAAGCACTCCTACAGTATCCGGGAGTTGCACAATCTCATGGTCTAAGGAATTGATACTTGACATTTGGAAAAGCTCTAGCTAAACGAACTACACGATCTTTGAGCTATGCTTAGGATTGGGTCTTGTCCATCACATCATTCTCCTAATGATGTGATCCCATTATCAATGACATCCAATGCCCATAGTCAGGAAACCTTGACTATCTGTTGATCAACGAGCTAGTCAACTAGAGGCTTACTAGGGACATGTTGTGGTCTATGTATTCACACGTGTATTACGATTTCCGGATAACACAGTTATAGCATGAATAACAGACAATTATCATGAACAAAGAAATATAATAATAACCATTTTATTATTGCCTCTAGGGCATATTTCCAACAGTCTCCCACTTGCACTAGAGTCAATATTCTAGTTACATTGTGATGAACCGAACACCCATAGCATTCTGGTGTTGATCAAGTTTTGCCCTAGGGAGAGGTTTAGTCAACAGATCTGCTACATTCATGTCTGTATGTACTTTACAAATATCTATGTCTCCATCTTGAACATTTTCACGTATGGAGTTGAAGTGACGCTTGATGTGTCTGGTCTTCTTGTGAAACGTGGGCCCCTTGGCAAGTGCAATAGCTCCAGTGTTGTCACAGAAGAGTGCGATCGGCCCCGACGCATTGGGTATGACTCCTAGGTCGGTGATGAACTCCTTCACCCAGATTGCTTCATGCGCTGCCTCTGAGGCTGCCATGTACTCTGCTTCACATGTAGTTCCCGCCACGACGCTCTTCTTGCAACTGCACCAGCTTACTGCCCCACCATTCAAAATATACATGTATCCGGTTTGTGACTTAGAGTCATCCAGATCTGTGTCGAAGCTAGCGTCGACGTAACCCTTTACGATGAGCTCTTCGTCACCTCCATAAACGAGAAACATATCCTTAGTCCTTTTCAGGTACTTTAGGATGTTCTTGACCGCTGTTCAGTGTTCCTTGCCGGGATTACTTTGGTACCTTCCTAACAAACTTACGGCAAGGTTTACATTAGGTCTGGTACACAGCATGGCATACATAATAGAACCTATGGCTGAGGCATAGGGGATGACACTCATCTCTTCTTTATCTTCTGCCGTGGTCGGGCATTGAGCCGTGCTCAATCTCACACCTTGCAATACAGGCAAGAACCCTTTCTTGGATTGATCCATATTAAACTTCTTCAATATCTTATCAAGGTATGTGCTTTGTGAAAGACCTATGAGGTGTCTCAATCTATCCCTATAGATTTTGATGCCTAATATGTAAGCATCTTCTCCAAGGTCCTTCATTGAAAAACACTTATTCAAGTAGGCCTTAATGCTGTCCAAAAGTTCTATATCATTTCCCATCAAAAGTATGTCATCTACATATAATATGAGAAATGCTACAGAGCTCCCACTCACTTTCTTGTAAACGCAGGCTTCTCCATAAGTCTGCATAAACCCAAACGCTTTGATCATCTCATCAAAGCGAATGTTCCAACTTCGAGATGCTTGCACCAGCCCATAAATGGATCGCTGGAGCTTGCATACCTTGTTAGCATTCTCAGGGTCGACAAAACCTTCCGGCTGCATCATATACAGTTCTTCCTTAAGATGTCTGTTAAGGAATGTCGTTTTGACGTCCATCTGCCATATCTCATAATCATAGTATGCGGCAATTGCTAACATGATTCGGACGGACTTCAGGTTCTCTACGGGAGAGAAAGTCTCATCGTAGTCAACCCCTTGAACTTGTTGATAACCCTTAGCGACAAGTCGAGCTTTATAGATGGTAACATTACCATCCACGTCCGTCTTCTTCTTAAAGATCCATTTGTTTTTTATCGCTCGCCGATCATCGGGCAAGTCTGTCAAAGTCCATACTTCGTTTTCATACATGGATCCTATCTCGGATTGCATGGCTTCAAGCCATTTGTTGGAATCTGGGCCGCCATCGCTTCTTCATAGTTCGAAGGTTCACCGTTGTCTAACAACATGATTTCCAGGACAGGGTTGCCATAGCACTCTGGTGTGGAACGTGTCCTCGTGGACCTACGAAGTTCAGTAGTAACTTGATACGAAGTACCTTGATCATCATCATTAACCTCCTCTTCAGTTGGTGCTGGCACCACAGGAACATCTTCCTGAACTGCGCTACTCACTGGTTCAAGAGGTAGTACTTCATCAAGTTCCACCTTCCTCCCACTTACTTCTTTCGAGAGAAACTCTTTGTCCAGAAAGGACCCGTTCTTGGCAACAAAGATCTTGCCTTCGGATCTTAGGTAGAAGGTATACCTAATGGTTTCCTTAGGGTATCCTATGAAGACGTATTTTTCCGACTTGGGTTCGAGCTTTTCAGGTTGAAGTTTATTGACATAAGCATCGCATCCCCAAACTTTTAGAAACGACAGCTTAGGTTTCTTACCAAACCATAATTCATACGGTGTCGTCTCAACAGATTTAGATGGTGCCCTATTTAAAGTGAATGTAGCTGTCTCTAGAGTGTATCCCCAAAATGATAGAGGTAAATCGGTAAGAGACATCATAGATCGCACCATATCCAATAAAGTGTGATTACGATGTTCGGACACACCATTACGCTGAGGTGTTCCAGGCGGTGTGAGTTGTGAAACGGTTCCACATTTCCTTAAGTGCGTACCAAATTCGTGACTTAAATATTCTCCTCCACGATCTGATCATAAGAACTTTATCTTTCGGTCACGTTGATTCTCTACCTCATTCTGAAATTCCTTGAACTTTTCAAAGGTCTCAGACTTGTGTTTCATTAAGTAGACATACCCATATCTACTCAAGTCGTCAGTGAGAGTGAGAACATGACGATATCCCCCGCGAGCCTCAGCGCTCATTGGACCGCACACATCAGTATGTATGATTTCCAATAAGTTGGTTGCTCGCTCCATTGTTCCGGAGAACGGAGTCTTGGTCATTTTGCCCATGAGGCATGGTTCGCATGTGTCAAATGATTCATAACCGAGAGACTCTAAAAGTCCATCAGCATGGAGCTTCTTCATGCTCTTGACACCAATGTGACCAAGGCAGCAGTGCCACAAGTATGTGGGACTATCGTTATCAACTTTACATCTTTTGGTATTCACACTATGAATATGTGTAACATCACGTTCGAGATTCATTAAGAATAAACCATTGACCATCGGGGCATGACCATAAAACATATCTCTCATATAAATAGAACAACCATTATTCTCGGATTTAAATGAGTAGCCATGTCGTATTAAACGAGATCCAGATACAATGTTCATGCTCAAAGCTGGTACTAAATAACAATTATTGAGGTTTAAAACTAATCCCGTAGGTAAATGTAGAGGTAGCGTGCCGACGGCGATCACATCGACCTTGGAACCATTCCCGACGCGCATCGTAACCTCGTCCTTCGCCAGTCTCCGCTTATTCCGCAGCTCCTGCTTGAGTTACAAATATGAGCAACCACACCGGTATCAAATACCCAAGAGCTACTACGAGTACTGGTAAGGTACACATTAATTACATGTATATCACATATACCTTTGGTGTTGCCGGCCTTCTTGTCCGCTAAGTACTTGGGGCAGTTCCGCTTCTAGTGACCACTTCCCTTACAATAAAAGCACTCAGTCTCAGGCTTGGGTCCATTCCTTGGCTTCTTCCTGGCAACTGGCTTACGGGGCGCGGAAACTCCCTTGCTGTCCTTCTTGAAGTTCTTCTTACCCTTGCCTTTCTTGAACTTAGTGGTTTTATTCACCATCAACACTTGATGTTCCTTTTTGATCTCTACCTCCGCTGATTTCAGCATTGAATATACCTCAGGAATGGTCTTTTCCATCCCCTGCATATTGAAGTTCATCACAAAGCACTTGTAGCTCGGTGGAAGCGACTGAAGGATTCTATCAATGACCGCGTCATCCGGGAGATTAACTCCCAGCTGAGTCAAGCGGTTGTGCAACCCAGACATCTTGAGTATGTGCTCACTGACAGAACTATTTTCCTCCATCTTATAGCTGAAGAACTTGTCGGAGACTTCATATCTCTCGACCCGGGCATGAGCTTGGAAAACCATTTTCAGCTCTTCAAACATCTCATATGCTCCGTCTTGCTCAAAACCCTTTTGGAGCCCCGGTTCTTAGCTGTAAAGCATGCCGCACTGAACGAGGGAGTAATCATCAGCACGTGACTACCAAGCATTCATAACGTCTTGGTTCTCTAGGATTGGTGCTTCACCTAGCGGTGCTTCTAGAACATAATCTTTCTTGGCAGCTATGAGGATGATCCTCAGGTTCCGGACCCAGTCCGTATAGTTGCTGCCATCATCTTTCAGCTTGGTTTTCTCTAGGAACGTGTTGAAGTTGAGGGTAACCTGGGCCATTTGATCTACAAGACATATTGTAAAGATTCTAGACTAAGTTCATGATAATTAAGTTCATCTAATCAAATTATTCAATGAACTCCCACTCAGACAGACATCCCTCTAGTCATCTAAGTGAAACATGATCCGAGTCAACTAGGTCGTGTCCGATCATCACGTGAGACGGACTAGTCGATATCGGTGAACATCTCCATGTTGATCGTATCTTCTATATGACTCATGCTCGACCTTTCGGTCCTACGTGGTCCGAGTCCATGTCTGTACATGCTAGGCTTGTCAAGTCAACCTAAGTGTATTGCGTGTGTAAATCTGGCTTACACCGGTTGTATTCGAACGTTAGGATCTATCACACCCGATCATCACGTGGTGCTTCGAAACAACGAACCTTCGCAACGGTGCACAATTAGGGGGAACACTTTCTTGAAATTAATGCGAGGGATCATCTTATTTAAGCTACCGTCGTTCTAAGCAAATAAGATGAAAAACATGATAAACATCACATGCAATCAAATAGTGACATGATATGGACAATATCATATAGCTCCTTTGATCTCCATCTTCGGGGCTCCATGATCATCTTCGTCACCGGCATGACATCATGATCTCCATCATCATGATCTCCATCATCGTGTCTCCATGAAGTTTCTCGCCAACTATTACTTCTACTACTATGGCTAACACGTTTAGCAATAAAGTAAGGTAATTTACATGCCGTTTATCAATGACATGCAGGTCATACAAAAAATAAAGACAACTCCTATGGCTCCTGCCGGTTGTCATACTCATCGACATGCAAGTCGTGATTCCTATTACAAGAACATGATCTCATACATCACATATATGTCATTCATCACAACTTTTGGCCATATCACATCACAAAACACATGCTGCAAAAACAAGTTAGACGTCCTCTAATTGTTGTTGCATGTTTTTTACGTGGCTGCAATAGGATTCTAGCAATAACGTTTTCTTACCTACGTGAAAGCCACAACGTGATATGCCAACTTCTATTTACCCTTCATAAGGACCCTTTTTGTCGAATCCGCTCCAACTAAAGTGGGGGAGACAGACACCCGCTAGCCACCTTATGCAACTAGTGCATGTCAGTCGGTGGAACCTGTCTCACGTAAGCGTACGTGTAAGGTCGGTCCGGGCCACTTCATCCCACGATGCCGCCGAACAAAAATAAGACTAGTAGTGGCAAGAAAGTTGGCAACATCTACGCCCACAACAAATTGTGTTCTACTCGTGCAAAGAGAACTACGCATAGACCTAGCTCATGATGCCACTGTTGGGGAACGTTGCAGAAAATAAAAAAAAATTCTGCGCTTTCACCAAGATCAATCTATGAGTTCATCTAGCAACAAGAGAAAGGAGTGCATCTACATACCCTTGTAGATCGCGAGCGGAAGCGTTCAAGAGAACGGGGTTGAGGAAGTCGTACTCGTCGTGATCCAAATCACCGATGATCCTAGTGCTGAACGGACAGCACCTCCGCGTTCAACACACGTATGGTTGAGGAAGACGTCTCCTCCTTCTTGATCCAGCAAGGGGGAAGGAGAGGTTGACGGAGATCCAGCAGCACGACGGTGTGGTGGTGGATGCAGCAGCAATCTCGGCAGGGCTTCGCCGAGCTTCTACGAGAGGGAGAGGTGTAGCAAGGGGAAAGGGAGGTGCCAAGAGCATGGGTGCGGCTGCCCTCCCTCCCCCCTCGTTATATAGGCCCCCTAGGGGGGGCACCGGCCTTAGGAGATGGGATCTCCAAGGGGGGGCGGCGGCCAGGTGGGAAACTTGCCCCCCAAGCCAGGTGGAGGCGCCCCCACCCCTAGGGTTTCCAACCCTAGGCGCAGGGGGGGCAAGGGGGGGGGGTGCACCAGCCCACCTGGGGCTGGTTCCCCTCCCACTTCAGCCCATGGGGCCCTCCGGGATAGGTGGCCCCACCCGGTGGACCCCCGGGACCCTTTCGGTGGTCCCGGTACAATACCGGTGACCCCCGAAACTTTCCCGATGGCCGAAACCTGACTTACAATATATAATTCTTCACCTCCGGACCATTCCGGGACTCCTCGTGACGTCCGGGATCTCATCCGAGACTCCGAACAACTTTCGGATTACTGGATGCCAATATCTCTACAACCCTAGCGTCACCGAACCTTAAGTGTGTAGACCCTACGGGTTCGGGAGACATGCAGACATGACCGAGACGCCTCTCCGGTCAATAACGAACAGCGGGATCTGGATACCCATGTTGGCTCCCACATACTCCTCAATGATCTCATCGGATGAACCACGATGTCTAGGATTCAATCAATCCCGTATACAATTCCCTTTGTCAATCGGTACGTTACTTGCCCGAGACTCGATCGTCGGTATCCCAATACCTCGTTTAATCTCGTTACCGGCAAGTCACTTTACTCATACCATAATGCATGATCCCGTGACCAGACACTTGGTCACATTGAGCTCATTATGATGATGCATTACCGAGTGGGCCCAGAGATACCTCTCCGTCATATGGAGTGACAAATCCTAGTCTTGATTCATGCCAACCCAACAGACACTTTCGGAGATACCCGTAGTGCACCTTTATAGTCACCCAGTTACGTTGTGACGTTTGGCACACCCAAAGCACTCCTACGGTATCCGGGAGTTGCACAATCTCATGGTCTAAGGAAATGATACTTGACATTTGGAAAAGCTCTAGCTAAACGAACTACACGATCTTTGAGCTATGCTTAGGATTGGGTCTTGTCCATCACATCATTCTCCTAATGATGTGATCCCGTTATCAATGACATCCAATGCCCATAGTCAGGAAACCATGACTATCTGTTGATCAACGAGCTAGTCAACTAGAGGCTTACTAGGGACATGTTGTGGTCTATGTATTCACACATGTATTACGATTTCCGGATAACACAGTTATAGCATGAATAACAGACAATTATCATGAACAAAGAAATATAATAATAACCATTTTATTATTGCCTCTAGGGCATATTTCCAACACATGTAGGCCCATTAAGCCCCTGGGGAGTTCCGGTAACCTCCCGGTACTCCGTTAAAATCCTGATTTCACCCGAAACTCTTCAGATATCCAAATATTGGCTTCCAATATATCAATCTTCATGTCTCGACCATTTCGAGACTCCTCGTCATGTCCGTAATCACATTTGGGACTCCGAACAACCTTCGATACATCAAAACTCATAGACTCATAATATAACTATCATCAAAACCTTAAGCGTGCGGACCCTACGGGTTCGAGAACTATGTAGACATGACCGAGACTCGTTTCCGGTCAATAACCAATAGCGGAACCTGGATGCTCATGTTGGCTCCTACATATTTTATGAAGATCTTTATCGGTCAAACCGCATAACAACATACGTTGTTCCCTTTGTCATCAGTACGTTACTTGCCCGAGATTCAATCGTCAGTATCTCAATACCTAGTTCAATCTCGTTACCGGCAAGTCTCTTTACTCGTTACATAATGGATCATTCCGTAACTAACTTATTAGCTACATTGCTTGCAAGGCTTATAGTGATGTGCATTACTGAGAGGGCCCAGAGATACCTCTCCCACAATTGGAGTGACAAATCCTAATCTCGAAATATGCCAACCCAACATGTACCTTTGGAGACACCTGTAGAGCTCCCTATAATCACCCGGTTACGTTGTGACATTTGGTAGCACACAAAGTGTTCCTCCGGTATACCGGAGTTGCATAATCTCATGGTTGTAGGAACATGTATAAGTTATGAAGAGAGCAATAGCAACATACTAAATGATCAAGTGCTAAGCTACAGGAATGGGTCAAGTCAATCACATCATTCTCCTAATGATGTGATCTTGTTAATCAAATGACAACTCATGTCTATGGTTAGGAAACGTAACCATCTTTGATTAATGAGCTAGTCAAGTAGAGGCATACTAGTGACATTAAGTTTGCCTATGTATTCACACATGTATCATGTTTCCGGTTAATACAATTCTAGCATGAATAATAAACATTTATCATGATATGAGGAAATAAATAATAACTTTATTATTGCCTCTAGGGCATATTTCCTTCAGCTCTTACCAAAGAAGAGAAGGAAATCTTCTTTGAATGCCTGCTTAGTATGAAGGTTCTGACTGGCTTCTCGTTGAATATAAAGGGAATAATAAATATGGCAGAGAAAAAGTTTCAGAACCTAAAGTCTCATGACTGCCACATGATTATGATGCAACTGCTTCCGGTTGCATTGAGGGGGCTTCTACCGGAAAACGTCCGATTAGCCATTGTGAAGCTATGTGCATTCCTCAATGCAATCTCTCAGAAGGTGATCGATCCAGAAAGCATACCAACGCTAAGGAGTGATGTGGTGCAATGTCTTGTCAGTTTCGAGCTGGTGTTCCCACCATCCTTCTTCAATATCATGACGCACGTCCTAGTTCATCTAGTTGATGAGATTGTCATTCTGGGCCCCGTATTTCTACACAATATGTAACCCTTTGAGAGGTTCGTGGGAGTCCTAAATAAATATGTTTGTAACCGCGCTAGGCCAGAAGGAAGCATCTCCATGGGCCATCAAATAGATGATGTCATTGGGTTTTGTGTTGACTTCATTCCTGGCCTTAAGAAGATAGGTCTCCCTAAATCGCGGTATGAGGGGAGACTGACTGGAAAAGGCATGCTTGGAGGGGAGACAATAATATCCGGGGACGGATATTCTTGGTCTCAAGCACACTGCACAGTTCTACAGAACTCTACCTTGGTGACCCCTTATGCCGATGAACACAAGAACAGTCTGCGCTCCAAACACCCGAAGCAGTGCAACGACTGGATTACATGTTAACACATCTGGACTTTCAGCAGTTGGTTGGAAACACATCTCAAAGGTGAAAACACTGTTTGTGAGGAGTTGTACTCATTGTCCAGGGGACCATCTTCGACTGTAATGATTTGGAAAGGATATGAGATAAATGAGAATACATTTTACACGATCGCCCAAGATCAAAAGAGCACCAACCAAAACAGCGGTGTACGCTTTGATGCAGCCACCGAGAGGGGAAAGGACACATATTATGGTTATATAGTGGACACATGGGAACTTGACTACGGAGTAGATTTTAAGGTCCCTTTGTTTAAATCCAACTGGGTCAATCTGTCAGGAGGCGGGGTACAAGTAGACCCACAGTACGGAATGACAACAGTGGATCTGAACAATCTTGGGTACACTGACGAACCGTTCATCCTAGCCAATGATGTGGCACAGGTTATCTATGTGAAGGACATGTCTAACAAACCGAAAAAAAGAAAAAATAAGGAAGCGAATATATCATACGATGAGCCAAAGCTCCACATAGTTCTTTCATAAAAAAGGGACATCGTAGGAGTGGAGGGCAAGACAGACATGTCCAAGGATTATGAAAAGTTTCATGAAATTCCTCCCTTCAAAGTCAAGGCTGACCCAAGCATCTTGATAAATGATGAAGATTATCCATGGTTACAGCGCAATAAGGAAAGGACACAAGCGAAGAAAAATTTAAGACTTTGTCCACAACTATTATCATGATACCATGCCAACTTTCAACCTTTTCATAGTTCATTTGAAATGCCTATTGTAACAGACAAGTTTCCGTATAAAATCCTGATACTTCGAAAGAGATTGTCCATTTTATACATGAAGTGCATCCAGTTTTTGCCGTAACCCACTCAACTTTCTTGCACATGCTATGTGGATGAAATGATGATTCCATGCCAACTTCCAACCTTTTCAGAGTTCATTTGAAATGCTTTTCAATTTCAGGGTCTTATAGCTCAAAATAATCATTAAACGCATGAAAAATAACAAATGAAGTCAGATAGGGTTGAAAATTGATGATGTGGCTTTGAATGGTGCATTTTGAACACACAAAAAGTTAGGAGTTCAAATAAGTTTAAAAAAATGAAATCCTTGTGTAACATATGAGTTTCCGTATGAAACCCTGATACTTCGAAAGAGATTGTCCATTTTGTACACGAAGTGTATCAAGTTTTTCCCATAACCCTCTCAACTTTTTAGCACATGCTATGTGAGTGAAATGATGATACCATGCCAACTTTCAACCTTTTCAGAGTTCATTTGAAATGCTTTTCAATTTCAAGGTCTTATAGCTCAAAAAAACCCAGTAAATGCTTTTATAAAACTCTAATAGCAAAATGAATTAACTAAAAAGCTTTTATAAACCTCTAGTATTTTTCAAATTAAAATTATATAAAATTTATGCAACTAAAATTATCAAAGTATTTTCTGTTCAAAACATGAAAACCAGAAATAATTATCATAAAGAATTTTTTGTTAGAAACTTTAGTAGGAAAAAGTTGTGTTAGGCCTTTAGTCCCGGTTGGTGGCACGAACCGGGACCAATGCGTCGTCTATATAACTGGCACTCGTCAAAATTTCGTTCAGTTTGTTCTTCCCCGCCCCGACGCCGCCAGGCTGCCCGTCCTCGCCTCGCCGTCGCCGTCATCGCCCCGTGCCGTCCCGCGCCACCCCGACGCTGTCGCCGCCCCGTTTCCCGTGCCCCGCGACGCTGCCTGCCCCTGCCCGTCGCCGCCCCGCCCCGCACCGCCGCTCACCGTCGACCGTTGCCGCGCCGCCCCACACGCACCGTCGCCGTCGCCGTCCCCTGCCCGTCGCCCTTGTCGCGCCCCTCACGCTGTCGCCATCCCGTGAGGTTGAATTTTGCTAATTTAATTTGATGTTTAGTTAATTTAGATGTGTAGTAATTTAGATGTGTAGTTAATTGAGTTAGGTTTTGGTAGACTTTTTTGTTAGATTTTTTTGCAGTTCATAGATTTTTTTGTTAGATGTGTAGTTCATAGATTTTTTTGTTAGATTTTTGTTCATATTGTGTTAGTTTTTTTTCTGTTAATAGGTTTTTTGGTTATATTATTGTTGAATATGCATGTTTGTATGTTCATATATATGCAAAGATTGAATATGTCAAATTTTTATGATTTTTTTCTGTTCATAGAATTTTTATGATTTTTTCTGTTGTAATTTTGTTCATAGAATTTTAATGATTTTTTTGTTCATAGAATTTTCTTTGTCAATTTATGTATATGTTCATATTGTGTATGTATAGGAAAATTGTGTATGATGAAAGTCATTTACGAATATGTTCATATTTAGAAGAGAGGAAAAAGAAAATAAGAAGAGAAAGTGTTTAATATAATTAGTTAGAAAAATAATAGAACTATAGTTAAACTAGTTTATTTTTAGTAAGTACTACTTTATTTTATTTATAGTAAGTGCTTAACATATAGTTGAACTAGCTAGTTGATTTAATAAACTACTTTATTTTACTATAGAAGTAGTTTATTTTTAGTAAGTACTACTTTATTTATTTATAGTAAGTACTTAGTAGTTGAACTAGTTGATTTAATTAATAAAACTACTTTATTTTACTATATATAGAAGTAGTTCCCGCATCGACATCGACGATGCCTATCCCGCATCCTTGTCGCCGACTCGGCGGTGGAGGCCTGCTTGATCAGGGCCATATCCGGGACTTGGCTCCGCCGGGCTGGTATTGGGGGTGATACCTTCCGAGGGGCGTAGGTTGGTGAGGAGCTAGCCCGTTGTTGACCCGATCCTTATTTGGTGGCGGTCGCGCGGGCCAGTGACTGTGCCGAGGCTTCCGGACACCACGGAGGTGGTACGTCACCATGTCAGCGAGGAGGACGAGCACGTCCATCGCTACATGGTTGTGTTGGAGGGTAGGTTCGACAATACCTGGCAGGTTCTTCAGGGATCTCACTGGAGCTATGATCCTGTGATGGTTCTTTATCTTTGGGTGTCCACCGCCCGCGACGATACCCGTCGGGCGCTACGGTTCTAGCTGTATTAGCGATGCTATATGTATGATAGTATTCGAGGAGTATTAGTGATAATATTCGACAATGTACGGACACAAGAGATGATGTACTTTTGCTTATAATTGAATGCATGCTAATTTGAATACTACTTTATTTTACGATTTGGTTTTGCTTATTGAATGCTCATATTGGAAAAGTACTCCTACTTTGAATGCTAAAATTAGAGAGCACTCTATGCAGAAATCTAGGAGCCCCCTCCATCATCCACGCCGTCGTGGGGGTAGCTTCTCCTTCATTCCCGTGTGCTAGACAATTTGGTGTAATAATGCACTCGGTAATGAAAAGAGGAGCTACCATCACCGATAGTCAACCCGTGATTAATAATAATGATCTAATAGGTTTTTTAGTACATATGTATTTAATTGTACAAGTTTAATATTTGAATTATGAACATAGGCCAGAAATGTCGTACTCGGACGACTAAAACCGCCCGGGGGAGTGCGACTGGTGCCACGACGACCGAGGTATGTGCGACAGCTTCTTTGAGCTGGACGAAGATCGGCGCTTCAGCATTAAGCTCGAGGAGACCTTCGATGTTCATACGGTACGCAACGACAACAATAGTTTTTTTCATAATTAAGCACGACTTTAACTATTTTAACGTGTATTTTTTATCTTTTCCAATTCGACTAGCTTATCCCATGATATGCAAGACGCTATGTCTTGGAGAGGATGGGTTTTGAAGACCATGAAAGTATGGAAACCAAAACAATTCACCTAAGGACCCATCATGGTGTGGATTTTGAAGTAAAGTTGTACAATGCTGAGAGTGTAACCCATTTTGGTCGCAAAAATTGGGAAGCACTTTGCAAGATGTATAGTTTTGGTGAGGGTATGCTTGTCACCATGGATCTTGGTGATCCTACAATCGAGCAAGACAATATGGACATTTGGGTCCTTGTGGATACACTTCCAATTTTTTCCCCATGTGAGCTTCTCAAACATAGTTATTAAGTAATTTATATTGTTTATTTCAAAATAGTTGATAGCTTATTTCCATTGACAGCTTATTTTCATTCTTCAAAGAATGTGCGGAAGATGGTAGACAAACTCACTACACCGATGGCTCCGAATTAAGTTATAAGGAAAAAAATCATCTGATCGCATTTTGTGCTGATCTTGAGAATTACAATATCTACAATTGAACTCTTCAACATTATGGTTAATACGTGCCACTAGTGCACGTGTTGAACTACGGTAACTACCATGGAGATACCCTGGTAAGGTTTTTACTATTATGACGTCCGTGCATCTTTTTGCACACTTCTAAAACTAGTACATCATTGCTAACTACGAATTTATTACTATGTTTTTCAACAGATAATCCCGAATGATTGTGTGCCTCATCTGATGTATACGCACGGTTGCCTTGATGTTTTGAACATACAACCAGGTCGTCCTACGAATCTCAACTGTCCATATATCGGATTTCTAAAAGAAGTGAAGACATGACAATCAAAGAATGGAAAAAATGTATGAACAATCGTAAGGAGCTTCTTGGAAGCAAAAGGAAGCGAAGCGCAAGAATTGGAGACAGGATGATCTCCATTCTTCATAATGGAGAGTCAGGGTCTATATTGTTTTATGCTATTTTACCTTAAGAGTGTTTAGGTCCTACGTGATACTGATGATCATGTGCTAAGAACAATTATGTAGGGTTGGGTTCGATGACTATGAGGATGATGATCGTATGACTTGTTATTAATAACGAGTAGAAGTTGTATGATGATGCATTATTAGTAGGACTTGTTATTATATATGATGATGTATGATACGAGCATGAGTTATTATATATCAGCGGGTGAATTGAACATAGCAGTAGCGTTGGTAAACCAAGGACGGAGATATAAGAGAGGACACTTCTCTTTATTAGCTAGCTAATAACAACCTAAATTAACCCCCAAAACCCCTAAACCAGCCACTTTTTTTAAAAAAAGAAAAACCTCAGCTCCAGCCAGCTGCTGACGCGTGAAAGCCTTTTGGTCCCGGTTTATGTCACCAACCAGGACCAAAGGCCCCCTTGCCTGGGCTTCCCGCAGTGGCCACGTGGAGGCCCATCTATCCCGGTTCGTGTAAGAACCGGGACTAAGGGGGGAGGGCATTAGTACCGACCTTTTAGTCCCGGTTCTTAAATCGGGACAAAAGGCCTTTATGAACCGGGACAAATGCCCTGTTTTCTACTAGTGTGATTATGTAGAATTCCTTAATGAAAAGCACGTGAAGTTCACCCAAAACGAAATAAAAGACTTCCATAGTCAGTTTACTTGCTCGACATTCATACATATTTCCAGGATTCACTCATCATGTATACTATTTCATAAATTGAGGAAAGATTTCTCTCACGAGCTTCGTTTAGATCACACATTGTATGTGTGTGTGTGTGTGCGCGCACGCGCGCATGTGTGTGTGTGATCAGGTTCTTGGAGCTTGGAGCTTGTAGGATTCCAACCAAGTCCTTTTGGAATATCAGCGAAAATGTAGCGGCATTGTTATTTTACCACATTCGAAAGAAGAAACGAATCAACCATACTTTCAAATTTTTGTAGTTCTGCCACAATTAAGTAATCAACCACACTTAGTTGCTATACATGAAAAAGAATAGTACATATTACTATTTTTTCAGTTGTATGTCGCTTTTTTTTTTCATATTTCCGGTTGCCAAAATAAAAAAAAATGAATTTTCTAAAATATTTCTTCAATATAAATATGGTTTCTATATTCCTAGCCCGTGCAGTCGCACGGGTTGATGACTAGTGTAACTAGTTTATGTTCATGTATTTCATTAGTCAATTGATTGTTTACTTATATTTTCCTTCTTATTTTTATCCGTTATGGTTGTGTGCATCTTCGCTGTCTCAACTTGGTCTTGATATTGTGTTATTATAGAGGCTGAGTGTAACGATAAATCACGAGTGGACATGCAGCCACGCGAGACCACCCGTTCCCACATGATTCGTGAAGCTTTAATATATCAAGTTTGTATATTGAATTCCATCCCCCTATACGAATGGTATAGCTCGCTTATTACATTTGACCACGCCAGGAGATGGCCCACAAGAAAGCCTCATGCATTGAGACGAGACGCTTATTGATTGCATGTCAATTTCAACAGCATTGAATAGCTCTTATCCATCCATGCAAACTGGCGAGAGGAGGAATGCCATGCGCACAAGCCAATCACCAAAAACAAAAACTCCTTTAGCCTGACCCATTCGTTTAATGAGTCACAAATTAATTCTGTTTAAATGGATGGCAGGACATCAAGGCACCCAAAATCTTCTAATGCAACATGCAGACCATCCCTCTTGTCCATCCGGCAGCTCCTCTCTCATTCATCCCGCTTCTCTAGTTCTTGCACTCTGTTCATGTGCATAGCAAGCTAGAACTCATCCATGGAGATGTGGAGCTCCTTTTGGAAGAAGAAAAATGAAGATGTAGAATTTTATTTATACAGATGTTCATATCTCTCTAAAAAAATGAAGATGTAGAATTGTAGTTGTACATAAGT
The DNA here is from genome assembly GCA_900231445.1 of Triticum turgidum subsp. durum. Lineage (NCBI taxonomy): Eukaryota > Viridiplantae > Streptophyta > Magnoliopsida > Poales > Poaceae > Triticum > Triticum turgidum. The sequence goes on from LT934116.1 coordinate 766,228,206, forward strand.
TCATCTCTCTCTCTCTCTCTCTTCTTTGATTTTCATGTGCCACTCAATGTCAAATAGTACTTCACCGGCTCCTCCAACACCAGCATTTTATGTTCATGTCCCAGGTTCATTTATGAAAATAATTAACACACTCGAGCAAAGCATGACAAAATCATGTTAGAACACATTCAAACCTGGAGGGCTAGATGATTAGATGACAGGATAAAACATGAAATTTCCGTTGGTGTGGTATATGTACTAGACGTATATGTAACACATTTAACTCGCCAGATGTGTATAAACACACTGAACAAGATATCCATCAATGGAAAGACAATGTTGCATGCCACATACATAGAAACAAGAATTCAGTAAAAAAAATTGAGCTCAAAATCAGTCCTGAGGATACACTGCACGACATCACTTGTATTTACAGTTCATTAAAACACCACATTATGAGGATATGTGCACATTCATTTGAATTGGCAGGATAGCAATGAAAATAACACCATTAAAATACACATTTAAGATGTCTTTTTTTGCGGGTAAAAGAGAGAGCTTTATTCATATAAGAGCATTCTGAGGACAGTCAGCCAAGAGGCTGGTCACTAGGAAACTCGGTGTTTCATCAAGCCAGCTCTCGGTCACATTCAGAGTGCAAGCACGCTTCGCACAAAGATGCGCCGGGAGGTTCGCTGACCTGTTTACATGCTGAATAACAAAGGAAGAAAAATTATTACTGAGCTCCCCTATTTCTAATAGGATCGGAGCCACAATTGAGCGAGAACTGTGGCGAGTGTTCCAGAGTGTCCCCAACTCCAAGCAATCAATTTCCATTATCACATGCGAGAACCCTCGAAGAGAGGCAAAACGAACTCCATCTCGCAGAGAGAAACCCTTCATAATCAAGGGATCAAAGATCCCCAAGTACGGTTTGCAACATGAGCCTAGAAGAGCTGTGGGGGAGCGGGCAACACCTCATGCGCCACCCCTCCCCTCGGCAATGTTAACACTACTAGGAAAACGGTTATAGATGAAATAGACACTAATGGCGCACCACATGTGTGGTGCGCCATTAGTATATAGCAATGTGTGGTGTGCGGTGCGCCATTAGTAGTTTTGGAAAAAAATAAAAATAAATTGTTAGTAATGGCGCACCACACCCACGGTGCACAATTAGAAGTTTTAAAAAAAAGTTAAAAAAATAAAAAAATAAAAAAATATTTGTTAGTAATGGCGCACCTATGGACAGTGTGCCATTACTAGTTTTAACTAGTAATGACGCACTGTCCACCGGTGCGCCATTACTAAGTTTTTTTCAAAAAAAATTCAAAAAAGAATTTCAAATTTTTTTATATACTTTTTCAAAACTAGTAATGGAGCATCGTGGGTGTGGTGCGCCATTACTAGTTTAACTACTAATGGCGCACCACCCCACGGTGCGC
>LT934116.1:766242720-766253048 GCA_900231445.1 Triticum turgidum subsp. durum
AACCGGGACCAATGCCCCCTTTAGTCCCGGTTAGTGGCACCAACCGGGACTAAAGGCCTTGTGCTGCCCCGCGCCAAATGTTTAGTCCCACCTCGCTAGTTGAGAGGGAGCCGCACCAGTTTATAAGGTGCGGTGCGGCTCCCCTCTCGAGCTCCTCTCTAAAGCAGGCTTTCGGGCCTAACTCTTCCATCTGTGCCTGTGGGCCTACTGGGCCTTCCACGGGCCTGAATCCTGGCCCATAGGGTTTCTAGTCGTATTCAGGCCGTGGGGGCCTAGTAGGTGGCATTTTTTTTTTGTTTTATTTGTTGCTTTATTTAGTTTATTTTGGTTTTGGTTTATTTTTCTTTTGGTCTTTTGCTTTATTTTTTAATTCTTTTTGCTTTTAGTTTTAGAAAAATTATAAACTTTCTGTTAGTGCCATTAGTTTTCAAATCTGAAAACTCTTTTTTTGTTTTCTTTGTTGCTTTATTTATTTTATTTTGTTTCTACTTACAACAAAATACTTATTGTTGCTATTTTTATTTTTTTTTCAGTTTTTTGTTCTGTTTTCTGCATTATTTAGTTTTTGTTGTTTTTTGCTTTATTTTTTAATTCTTTTTGCTTTTAGTTTTAGAAAAATTATAAACTTTCTGTTAGTGCCATTAGTTTTCAAATTATAAACCGGTGTGAGCGCCCTTCGATTGGAGAGGTTTTAAAATTCATAGTTTTGAAATGAACTCTGAAAAAGTTGGCATAGCATGTGCATGTACAAAACGGACAATGGTATCATACTCGTCTGTCACAAAGTTGGCATGTTATCATCATAATAGTTGCGGGAGAAAGTCTTCACTTTTTCTTCGCTTGTGTCGTTTGCTTATTGCGCCGTAACCATGGATAATCTTCATCGTTTATTAGGATGCTTGGGTCAGCCTTGACTTTGAAGGGGGGAATTTCATGAAACTTTTCATACTCTTCAGACATGTCTGTCTTGCCCTCCACTCCCAGGATGTCCCTTTTTCCTGAAAGAACTATGTGGCGCTTTGGCTCATTGTATGATGTATTCGCTTCCTTATCTTTTCTTTTCCTCGGTCTGGTAGACATGTCCTTCACATAGATAACCTGTGCCACATCATTGGCTAGGACGAACGGTTCGTCAGTGTACCCAAGATTTTTCAGATCCACTGTGGTCATTCCGTACTGTGGGTCTACCTGTACCCCGCCTCCTGACAGATTGACCCACTTGCACTTAAACAAAGGGACCTTAAAATCTACTCCGTAGTCAAGTTCCCATATGTCTGCTATGTAACCATAATATGTGTCATTTCCATTGTCGGTTGCTGCATCAAAGCGGACACCGCTGTTTTGGTTGGTGCTCTTTTCATCTTGGTCAATCGTGTAAAATGTATTCCCATTTATCTCGTATCCTTTCCAAATCATTACAGTCGAAGATGGTCCCCTGGACAACAAGTACAGCTCATCACAAATAGTGCTGTCACCTTTGAGACGTGTTTCCAACCAACTGCTGAAAGTCCTGATGTGTTCACATGTAATCCAGTCGTCGCACTGCTCTGGGTGTTTGGAGCGCAGACTGTTCTTGTGTTCATCGACATACGGGGTCACCAAGGTAGAGTTCTGTAGAAGTGTGTAGTGTGCTTGAGACCAAGAATATCCGTCCCTGCATATTATTGAGTCCCTTCCAAGCGTGCCTTTTCCAGTCAGTCTCCCCTCATACCGCGATTTAGGGAGACCTATCTTCTTAAGGCCAGGAATGAAGTCAACACAAAACCCGATGACATCCTCTGTTTGATGGCCCATGGAGATGCTTCCTTCTGGCCTAGCGCGGTTACGAACATATTTCTTTAGGACTCCCATGAACCTCTCAAAGGGGTACATATTGTGTAGAAATACGGGCCCCTGAATGACAATCTCGTCGACTAGATGAACTAGGACGTGCGTCATGATATTGAAGAAGGATGGTGGGAACACCAGCTCGAAACTGACAAGACATTGCGCCACATCACTCCTTAGCGTTGGTACGATTTCTGGATCGATCACCTTCTGAGATATTGCATTGAGGAATGCACATAGCTTCACAATGGCTAGTCGGACGTTTTCCGGTAGAAGCCCCCTCAATGCAACCGGAAGCAGTTGCGTCATAATCACGTGGCAGTCATGAGACTTTAGGTTCTGGAACTTTTTCTCTGGCATATTTATTATTCCCTTTATATTCGACGAGAAGCCAGTCGGGACCTTCATACTGAGCAGGCATTGAAAGAATATTTCTTTCTCTTCTTTCGTAAGAGTGTAGCTGGCAGGACCTTCATACTGCTTCGGAGGCACGCCCTCTTTTTCCTGCAAGCGTTGCAGGTCCTCTCGTGCCTCAGGTGTATCTTTTGTCTTCCCATACACGCCCAAGAAGCCTAGCAGGTTCACGCAAAGGTTCTTCGTCACGTGCATCACATCGATCGAAGAGCGGACCTCTAGGTCTTTCCAGTAGGGTAGGTCCCAAAACATAGATTTCTTCTTCCACATGGGTGCGTGATTCTCAGCGTCATTCGGAACAGCTAGTCCGCCGGGACCCTTTCCAAAGATTACGTGTAAATCATTGACCATAGCAAGTACGTGATCACCGGTACGCATGGCGGGCTTCTTCCGGTGATCTGCCTCGCCTTTGAAATGCTTGCCTTTCTTTCGACATTGATGGTTGGTCGGAAGAAATCGACGATGGCCCAGGTACACATTCTTCCTGCAGCTTGCCAGGTAAATACTATCGGTGTCAAGTAAACAGTGCGTGCATGCGTGGTATCCCTTGTTTGTCTGTCCTGAAAGGTTACTGAGAGCGGGCCAATCGTTGATGGTCACGAACAGCAACGCCTTTAGGTTAAATTCCTCCTGTTTGTGCTCATCCCACGTACGTACACCATTTCCATTCCACAGCTGTAAAAGTTCTTCAACTAATAGCCTTAGGTACACATCAATGTCGTTGCCGGGTTGCTTAGGGCCTTGGATGAGAACTGGCATCATAATGAACTTCCGCTTCATGCACATCCAAGGAGGAAGGTTATACATACATAGAGTCACGGGCCAGGTGCTGTGATTGCTGCTCTGCTCCCCGAAAGGATTAATGCCATCCGCGCTTAAAGCAAACCATACGTTCCTTGGGTCCTTTGCAAAATCATCCCAGTACTTTCTCTCAATTTTTCTCCACTGCGACCCGTCAGCGGGTGCTCTCAACTTCCCGTCTTTCTTACGGTCCTTACTGTGCCATCGCATCAACTTGGCATGCTCTCCGTTTCTGAACAGACGTTTCAACCGTGGTATTATAGGAGCATATCACATAAAACCATTCTGCTTGTTTGCCTCAGCCACTTCGAGAAAATCATGCACGCCCTTAATGTACTCGGAGGTGTGTCTGTCACAGTACATCCATTGCCGGTTCATCTGCGTGCATTATATATAATTAAGTGTGTCAAAAATCATTACAGAACATCATGAATGGATAATTAAGTGACCAAATTAATAGAAGTTCGTCATCACATAAAAACCAAAGTAGATACATAGTTCTCCTCTAACAACATAAAGCTCTGCAGAGCATCTAAATTAATTAAACCATACATTGAAACTATGTAAAACATTTCAATGCGAAAACAAATGCGATCATAATCGCAACCAAGGTAACAACTGATCCAACGGCATAATGATACCAAGCCTCGGTATGAATGGCATATTTTCTAATCTTTCTCATCTTCAAGCGCATTGCATCCATCTTGATCTTGTGATCATCGACGACATCCGCAACATGCAACTCCAATATCATCTTCTCCTCCTTAAGTTTTTTTATTTTTTCCTTCAAGAAATTGTTTTCTTCTTCAACTAAATTTAACCTCTCGACAATAGGGTCGGTTGGAATTTCCGGTTCAACAAACTCCTAGATAAATAAAATCTATGTCACATTGGTCGGCATAATTTTCATAAACAATAAATGAACCAATAGTTATGAAAAGATAATATATACCACATCCGAATCATAGACAGGACGAGGGCCGACGGCGGCGGATACCAAAACCATCGGCGCACTATATAAGATGCAATAATAAAAGTAAGAAAATAATACAAGTATCTATCTAAACAAACAAGTAATAATATTTTTCCTTTCAGAAAAAAGATAAGAACAAGAGGCTCACCACGGTGGTGCCGGCGATGAGATCGGCGCGGGTGATCGACGGCGGTGAAGACGGGGACGAGGCGTGACGGACCGCTAAACCTAGATAAATATTGAGGAAAATGGAGCTTGGCGGTCGAGCTTGGAGAGGAGAAACCTTAAGTAGTGTGGCTCGGGCATTCCATCGAACACCTTGTGTGCATAGGAGGTGAGCTAGAGCACCACCAAGCCCTCTCCCCCTCGGCCAGAAAAAACAGAGCAGTGTGCTCTGCTCTTGCGCGAGGGGCTATATATAGGCAGCACCATTGGTCCCGGTTGGTGGCATGAACCGGGACTAAAGGTAACCCTTGTGGTCCCGGTTCATGCCACCAACCGGGACCAATAGTGGTGGGCCAGGAGCCAGGACCATTGGTCCCGGTTCGTCCCACCAACCGGGACCAAAAGGTCCGGACGAACCGGGACCAATGGCCCACGTGGCCCAGCCGGCCCTTGGGCTCATGAACCGGGGCAAATAGCTCCATTGGTCCCGGTTCTGGATTGAACCGGGACTAATGGGCTAAACTGGCCTGGACGAAAGCTCTATTTTCTACTAGTGTTCATTCCACATTTGCCACGTCTAATTTGAAGAAGGGGGTTAATTAATACATATATATGAATGAAACTCAACAGAAATGATGGTATAATAAAATGAAATTGTGAATATTATTGCTTACGCACTTCATATTGTCTTTGAGAGTAGCCCCGCTTGTTTTTCAAAGTCGCGGTGTGGATGAACTCGCACACGTAGTATCCACAAAAATCATTCCCTTGTTCCCGCCACAAGCACTTTACGAGAAATAGAGGTCAATAAAACTGATAATGAAGCATTATAAATGGCATTGATGAAAGTATAGCTATAGAATCAACGGGAGATGCACGCAACTAGCTAGCCAGTAGTACTTTCGGGTATTCATATCGCAGCTCCTTCGGCAGTCCTGGAGCTTCTGCGGTGAACTGTTTCCAAACCCTGCAAGACAAAGAAAATAATTATTATTACTTGAGATATCAGGAAATGAACAAAAAGTTACCGATATGGTGTGATAATGATCGATTGAACTTACTTGCCGAGTATTTCAGTCATGTCCGCATAGGTTTTGGGATCTTTCCATCTCGAGTCTAAGACGGTTACTAGTCCATGCTCAAGCTTAATCTCCGGAATAATATAGTGGTACCTGCGCACGCATGCATAACTCATCAATTACATTACTATAACCTCGCTCGAGTAATAAGGGAAACCGAATATGCACACGACAGTAACACTCACTTGCCGTTGTAAGGAAAGAGTATGGTATCTTTATTTTGATTTTTGATCAACGATTGTAGCAAGTTGTCCTCGGCCTCTTTGATGTCCTTTTCAACCAAAAATTCATCTATGATATTTGTGTTAATGAACCCAATATCATAAATTTCTTGTTTTTTGCACTCGACGATCTTCAATCTGCATAATATATTGAGGATAATTAATTATAAATACATGCAATGAAAGAGCCGAGCTATATATAGAGACTTAATGACAGAAATAGTACTTACAGGCAGTAGCAAAAGACCGTTAATTTATTGAGGGCCTTTTGATTGAAGAACTCGAAGAACTCCTCAAATGGAACAGGCAACAGATCATTTCCAACGAGGTTGTGCTCCTCTTTAATTCTCAGATACAAAGTATTCGTCCCCCCAGACTCTCTGCAGGTTTTCATGTACCAAGTATGGAATCTTCGCATCATCGTTGTTAGAGATTTTTCATCTTTGACGAGAGGCTTCCCGTACTCGCATCTGTGTTCCTCCACCTCCATGAAATCAGGAAGTGCATCGTCAGGCAGGTAATCTTGTAGATTGCCATAACCGGCCACCATCCCCGGAACATTAGCGACGATGTTGCCGCTAGACACATTGAGCGGGGGGCACGATTGGTTTGCTTGTTCGCCGAGCTGGTCAATTTTTTTCGCAGCTGCTTGTTCTCTTGCTCTTTGATGTTTGAGAGTACTTCCCGACCGCTCCGCTTGGAGATATGTCTGTCCAGTAATGCGCTCATAGTTGGTTCTCGACGGAGACTTTGCCGGTTTCCTCAGGGCATCGAGAGTGCACTTTGCTTTTAGCGGATCTACCTTCTCCTCCGGAGGTGGATGTCTCTTTGCTTTCACCCCTTCAAAGAACTCCTTCACGTGGGTCCGCACGATCGTATCGTTTTCCTCCTCGGTCCTCTCGTACGGTAACTTCTCTAGAGGCTTGAGAGGTGGACCGTATATGTATTGCCTCCCGCCTCTGGTTGTGCTGCTAGACGCCGGAGCAGACGGAGCGGCTGCGGCGTCTGTCTTCTTTCGTGCTTGCTTACGAGGCGGAGGAGAAGGACTACGACGCGCCGGAGCAGCCGGGGCGGCGGCGGGTCTCTTCCGCCCTTGCTGGCGTGGCGGAGAAGGAGGAGGCTGCTGGCTGCTCGGGAGCGCCGGCGCAGGCGGAGAAGGAGGCGGAATGCCGCCACGCGTCGGAGAAGGAGGCGGAGTGCCGCCACGCGTGCCCTGATCGTCACTCGCCGGAGGAGGAGGCGGTGGAGGAGGCGGAGTGCCCTGACTCGCCGGAGGAGGAGGAGGAGGCGGAGGCGTCCAGTTCGGAAGGTTGATGAGCTTCTTCCGCCATAGGCATGGAGTCTTCAGAGCAGAACCCAGCCTAGTCTCCCCTTCACCGGTAGGGTGGTCAAGCACGAGATCCTCAAATCCCTCCGTTATTTCATCCACCATCACCTTAGCATATCCTTCTGAAATCGGCCGGCAGTGATAAGTTGTGCCGGGTCCACTAGGTTAAACAGAGCCAACAGCCGCCTTGACCTTCAAATTCATCCATCGCGCCATAATGTGGCAATTTTGAGACTCCGTGATATCATCCATGGGATAGCTGGCAGGAGCCGTCAACACATGCTCCGGCTGAAGCAGCTCGGTGGAAGCCACGCTGCTTCTCCACTGAGATGGTGGGGTAGCTTCGGGGGAAGCTTCGGCAGGTCGTTTGCTGCGATCTGCTGCTTCTCGTTCCCCTTCTCGTTCCTCTAGCCCCATTACCCTTTCGTGCAGCACCTGCAGTTGGCCCTGCTCCAGTTTCTTCCTCCTGACATGGGTTTTGTAACCCCATGCGTTCGGAAAACCAACCTTCCACGGAATGGAGCCTGGCGTGCCTCGTGTCCGTCCAGGGTGCTCAGGATTCTCGAGGGCCACTGTGAGCTCGTCCTTCTCCCTGTCTGGAACGAACGTCTCTCGCTGCGCTACATCGATATAGTGCCGAAGGTTCTTGACTAGTATTTGCAGTTGCTTGTCCGTCCAATGGCACTTCCCTGATACAGGGTCCAAGGTTCCGCCAGCCCCGAAGAACCAAGTCCGGCAACGGTCTGGCCAGTACATTATCTCTGGTTTGATCCCTTTTTCAAGCAGATCATGCTCAGCCTTGGACCACTTAGGCCGGGCTTTGAGGTAGCCACCTGACCCCGTGCGATGGTGAAGCATCTTCTTCGCAGCATTTTGCTTGTTTGTCGCCGACATCTTCTTACTCTTTTCCGATGTCTTGTGGGCCACAAATGCGGGCCGGTGATCTTTGATCTTCTCATATTTGCCGATGAATTCTGGTGTCTTTTTTTTGTCGACAAACTTGTTCAGCTCTTTCCTCCACCTCTTGAATAGGGTTGCCATCTTCTTAAGAGCACAAGACTTGATTAATTGGTCTTTAACTGGCTTCTCCGGATCCTCCTCTGGCGGTAGGGTGAAATTTGCCTTCAGCTGAGTCCAAAGATCTTCTTTCTGCATATCATTGACATAAGACACCTTAGGGTCTTCCTCCTTAGGCTTATACCATTGTTGGATGCTGATCGGGATCTTGTCCCTAACAAGAACCCCGCACTGAGCAGAAAATGCGCGCTTTGTTCGGATGGGTTCAATCGGTTCGCCGTTGGGCGCGATTTCTATGATCTCAAACTTTTCATCTGAGCTCAACTTTTTCTTCGGGCCTCGTCTCCTTACCGAAGTTGTGGTCGATCCAGAGGGCTAGAAATTATAAGGAAGAAAGACGAGAGTAATTAACATGTGTACATATACCAAAATAATGGATGCATCAATTAACTAGTCAGCACAGGCTTAACTAATATATATATATACCTGGCCAGACTCGGTTCAGTCACCAGAGCAGTCAGCACGGTCTCCTTCTTGTACCTCCATTGTGTCATCGGAGCCATCATGAACATAGTCCTCTTCTTGTACCAGAATTAATGGGCCGAAGCCATCATGAACATAGCCCTCTTCTTCACCCAGTCCTTCTAGCTGACCATCGGTGTCGTTGAGAAATGACGCAACTTCATCACTTCTGTGTGCGATTATGTCCCCCAACATCGCTTCTGTTTCTTCGTCTCAGGAGTGCTCCATAGTTTCTGCAAATATTTACAACATGTCAATTATTATTCAAACATGGTTCAGATGGATATATATATATATACATATACATATACATATATATTAGTGGCAAACGTAGAACTAGCTAGCTAATCACAATAAGGAATCATGTTAGTGGCCTCGACGCTGCTTCTCTAGGGTTTGGGGTCGCCTCGACACAACACTTCAACGGTTTGGGGTGGCCTCGACGACAACGCTCTTTTAACTTGGTAAATTTGGGTGGCCTAGAGAGAGTTAATTTGTCGGGTAGGGGCGCGGCGGGAGGGGGTAGGAGACCAACATCGTTTTCTCTCTAGGGTTTGGGTGTCCTCAAGAGTTTTGGTCGAGCGAGAGGGCCGAGGGGGGTGCTGCCGTTGTATAAGTTATCACGGTCGAGATGGGGTATATATATCGACCGCCCCTCATGTCGAGTTATCTCGAGGGGGTTATATCGACAACGACGCGACACACATTTACATGGGAAAATAATGTTATCGGGGAGGGGGTATCGATACCCCCCCCCCTCGTGTTGAAGTTTCTTCTTTCTCCTTTATTCCTTTCTTCTTCTTCTCCTCTTCTTTTTCTTCTTCTCCCTCGAGAAAGGAAAATAAGGAAAAGGAAGAAAAGAGGAAGAAGGAAGGAGGAAGAAGAAGAAGAAAAAAAGAGGAGAAGAAGAAAGAAATAGAGGAGAAGAAATAAAATAGAAAATTTTCTATTTATCTTCTTCTCCTCTATTCCTTTCTTCTTCTCCTCTTCTTTTTCTTATTTTTTCCTCTGCTTATTTATTTCTCCTCTTCTTTCTCTCCTCTTCTTCTCCGTTCTTCCTCTTCTTATTTTCCTTTTTCCTCTCATTCTTTTAGTATTGCTTGTTTTAAAAAAATGTTCAAATAGAAAATTTCAAAAAAACAAAGGTTTGGCCTAATGCATTGTTCATATGAATATACAAACATTTGCATATTCTACAATAATTAATGTCATCAAAAAAATAGGAGAAGAAGAAAGGAATGGATCAGGAGAAGATCAAAGAAAAAAAAGAAGAAAAAAAAGAGGAGAAGAAGAAAGGAATAGAGGAGAACAAGAAAAAATAGGAAATTTTCTATTTTTTCTTCTTATCCTCTATTCCTTTCTTCTTCTCCTCTTCATTTTCTTCTTTTTTCTTCCTCTTATTTATTTCTCCTCTTCTTCCTCCCCTCTTCTTCTCCTTTCTTCCTCTTCTTATTTTCCTTTTTCCTCTCATTCTTTTTCTTCTTCTTCCTTTCCTCGCTAGATATATAAAAAATTTCTAAAAATTAAACTAACCTAAAATGTACTAAATCAGAGAACATATATAGATAAAACTTTTCTAAAAATCTAACTTTTGCATATATGTATACTTTAAAACATCATTACAATTGAAAAAATACATACATACATAAAAAAACATGTAAAAAATACATACATACATATATGAACAAACATAAAAAAATACATATATCTAAAAAATACATACATACATATATGAATCTAAAAACATATAAAAAATAGCATGTATAACTAAAAAATAGGACGGCGGCGGCGGGGCCGCAGAGGCGCGGTGCTCACAGAGGCAGGAGCACGCGGCGGGCAGCGTCGGGGCGAGCAGGGGCGCGGGGAGTGGCGCGGCGACGGCGTCGGGGCAGGAGCGGCGCGCGGCCGGGCAGGGGCGGCGCGCGGTCGGGCAGGGGCGGCGCGTGTTGGGGCAGGGACGGCGCGCGGCGATGGCGTCGGGC
>LT934116.1:766253221-766272242 GCA_900231445.1 Triticum turgidum subsp. durum
CGGTTGGTGCCACCAACCGGGACCAAAGGCCCCTGTGCTGCCCGCGTCGGGGCCAAAGTTTAGTCCCACCTCGCTAGTTGAGAGGAGCGCAATGGTTTATAAGCCCCGCTGCCGCACCCCTCTCGAGCTCCTCTCCACCGCAGGCTTTCGGGCCTACTTGCTATTGCTTTGCCTGATGTGCCTTCTGGGCCTACTGCGGGCCTGAATCCTGGCCCATACAAGGGTTTCTAGTCGTATTCAGGCCATGGGGGCCGAGTAGGAGGCATTTTTTTGTTTTTTTTGTTTTCTTTACTTATTGTTGCTATTTTTATTTTTTTCCAGTTTTTTTGTTTTGTTTTCTGCATTATTTATTTTCTTTTGCTTTTTGCTTTATTTTTTAATTCTTTTTGCTTTTAGTTTTAGGAAATTATAAACTTTCTGTTAGTGCCATTAGTTTTCAAATTTGAAAACACTTTTTTGTTTTCTTTCTTGCTTTATTTATTTTATTTTGTTTCTACTTACAATGAAATACTTATTGTTGCTATTTTTAATTATTTTCCAGTTTTTTTGTTTTTTTCTGCATTATTTATTTTATTTTGTTTTTTGCTCTATTTTTTAATTCTTTTTGCTTTTAGTTTTAGAAAAATTATAAACTTTCTGTTAGTGCCATTAGTTTTCAAATTTGAAAACACTTTTTTTTCTTTCTTGCTTTATTTATTTTATTTTGTTTCTACTTACAACAAAATACTTATTGTTGTTATTTTTAATTATTACGAGGGCGAACCATAAGACATTAAAGCATTTCAAATGAACTCTGAAAAAGTTGAAAGTTGGCATGGTATCATAAATTCACCCACGTAGCATGTGCATGTACGAAACGGATAATGGTATCATACTCGTCTGCTACAAAGTTGGCATGGTATCAACATAATAGTTGCGGGAGAAAGTCTTCATTTTTTCTTCGCTTGTGTCATTTGCTTATTGCGCCGTAACCATGGATAATCTTCATCGTTTATCAGGATGCTGGGGTCAGCCTTGACTTTGAAGGGAGGAATTTCATGAAACTTTTCATAATCTTCAGACATGTCTGTCTTGCCCTCCACTCCCATGATGTCCTTTTTTCCTGAAAGAACTATGTGGCGCTTTGGCTCATCGTATGATGTATTCGCTTCCTTATCTTTTCTTTTTCTCGGTCTGGTAGACATGTCCTTCACATAGATAACATGTGCCACATCATTGGCTAGGACGAACGGTTCGTCAGTGTACCCAAGATTTTTCAGATCCACTGTTGTCATTCCGTACTGTGGGTCTACCTGTACCCCGCCTCCTGACAGATTGACCCATATGCACTTAAACAAAGGGACCTTAAAATCATGTCTGTAGTCAAGTTCCCATATGTCCACTATGTAACCATAATATGTGTCCTTTCCCCTCTCGGTTGTTGCATCAAAGCGGACACCGCTGTTTTGGTTGGTGCTCTTTTGATCTTGGTCAATCGTGTAAAATGTATTCCCATTTATCTCGTATCCTTTCCAAATCGTACAGTCGAAGATGGTCCCCTGGACAACAAGTACAACTCAGCACAAACAGTGTTATCACCTCTGAGACGTGCTTCCAACCAACTGCTGAAAGTCTTGATGTGTTCACATGTAATCCAGTCATCGCACTACTCCGGGTGTTTTTAGCGCAGACTGTTCTTGTGTTCATCGACATACGGGGTCACCAAGGTAGAGTTCTGTAGAACTATGTAGTGTGCTTGAGACCAAGAATATTCGTCCCTGCATATTATTGAGTCCCTTCCAAGCGTGCCTTTTCCAGTCAGTCTCCCCTCATACTGTGATTGAGGGAGACCTAACTTCTTAAGGCCAGGAATGAAGTCAACACAAAACCCGATGACATCCTCTGTTTGATGGCCCATGGAGATGCTTCCTTCTGGCCTAGAGCGGTTACGGACATATTTCTTTAGGACTCCCATGAACCTCTCAAAGAGGTACATATTGTGTAGAAATACGGGGCCCAGAATGACAATCTCTTCAACTAGATGAAATAGGACGTGCGTCATGATATTGAAGAAGGATGGTGGGAACACCAGCTCGAAACTTACAAGACATTGCACCACATCACTCCTTAGCCTTGGTATGATTTCTGGATTGATCTCCTTCTGAGAGATTGCATTGAGGAATGCACATAGCTTCACAATGGCTAATCAGACGTTTTCCGGTAGAAGCCCCCTCAATGCAACCGATAGTAGTTGCGTCATAATCATATGGCAGTCATGAGACTTTAGGTTCTGAAACTTTTTCTCTGCCATATTTATTATTCCTTTTATATTCGATGAGAAGCTAGTAGGGACCTTCATACTAAGCAGGCATTCAAAGAAGATTTCCTTCTCTTCTTTGGTAAGAGCATAGCTGGCAGGACCTTCATACTGCTTTGGAGGCATGCCGTCTTTTTCGTGCAAACATTGCAGGTCCTCCCGTGCCTCAGCTGCATCTTTTGTCTTCCCATACACGCCCAAGAAGCCTAGCAGGTTCACGCAAAGGTTCTTTGTCACGTGCATCACGTCGATCGAAGAGCGGACCTCTATGTCTTTCCAGTAGGGTAGGTCCCAAAATATAGATTTCTTCTTCCACATGGGTGCGGGTCCCCCAGCGTCACTCGGAACAGCTAGTCCTCCGGGACCCTTTACAAAGATTACGTGTAAATCATTGACCATAGCAAGTACGTGATCACCGGTACGCATGGCGGGCTTCTTCCGGTGATCTGCCTCGCCTTTGAAATGCTTGCCTTTCTTTCGACATTGATGGTTGGTCGGAAGAAATCAATGATGGCCCAGGTACACATTCTTCCTGCAGCTTGCCAGGTATATACTATCGGTGTCAAGTAAATAGTGCGTGCATGCGTGGTATCCCTTGTTTGTCTGTCTTGAAAGGTTACTGAGAGCGGGCCAATCGTTGATGGTCACGAAAAGCAACGCCTTTAGGTAAAATTCCTCCTGTTTGTGCTCATCCCACGTACGTACACCGTTTCCATTCCACAGCTGTAAAAGTTCTTCAACTAATGGCCTTAGGTACACATCAATGTCGTTGCCGGGTTGCTTAGGGCCTTGGATGAGAACTGGTATCATAATGAACTTCCGCTTCATGCACATCCAAGGAGGAAGGTTATACATACATAGAGTCACGGGCCAGGTGCTATGATTGCTGCTCTGCTCCCCGAAAGGTTTAATGCCATCCGCGCTTAAAGCAAACCATACGTTCCTTGGCTCACTTGCAAACTCATCCCAGTACTTTCTCTCGATTTTTCTCCACTGCGACCCGTCAGCGGGTGCTCTCAACTTCTCGTCTTTCTTACGGTCCTCACTGTACCATCGCATCAACTTGGCATGCTCTCCATTTCTGAACAGACGTTTCAACCGTTGTATTATAGGAGCATACCACATCACCTTCGCAGGAACCCTCTTCCTGGGGGGCTCGCCGTCAACATTACCAGGGTCATCTCGTCTGATCTTATACCGTAATGCACCGCATACCGGGCATGCGTTCAGATCCTTGTACGCACCGCGGTAGAGGATGCAGTCATTAGGGCATGCATGTATCTTCTGCACCTCCAATCCTAGAGGGCATACGACTTTCTTTGTTGCATATGTACTGTCGGGCAATTTGTTATCCTTTGGAAGCTTCTTCTTCAATATTTTCAGTAGCTTCTCAAATCCTTTGTTAGGCACAGCATTCTCTGCCTTCCACTGCAGCAATTCCAGTACGGTACCGAGCTTTGTGTTGCCATCTTCGCAATTGGGGTACAACCCTTTTTTGTGGTCCTCTAACATGCGATCGAACTTCAGCTTCTCCTTTTGACTTTCGCATTGCGTCCTTGCATCGACAATGACCCAGCGGAGATCATCATCATCGGGCACATCGTCTGGTTCCTCTTGATCTTCAGCAGCTTCGCCCGTTGCAGCATCATCGTGCACATCGTCTGGTTCCTCTTGATGTTTAGTAGCATCACCGTATTTAGGGGGCACATAGTTGTCATCGTACTCTTCTTCTTCGCCGTCTTCCATCATAACCCCTATTTCTTCGTGCCTCGTCCAAACATTATAGTGTGGCATGAAACCCTTGTAAAGCAGGTGGGTGTGGAGGATTTTCCGGTCAGAGTAAGACTTCGTATTCCCACATATAGGGCATGGACAACACATAAAACCATTCTGCTTGTTTGCCTCAGCCACTTCGAGAAAATCATGCACGCCCTTAATGTACTCGGAGGTGTGTCTTGAACCGTACATCCATTGCCGGTTCATCTGCGTGCATTGTATATAATTAAGTGTGTCAAAAATCATTACAGAACATCATAAATAGATAATTAAGTGACCAAATTAATAGAGGTTCATCATCACATTAAAACCAGAGTACATACATAGTTCTCATCTAACAACATAAAGCTCTGTAGAGCATCTAAATTAATTAAACCATACACTGAAACTATGTAAAACATTTCAATGCGAAAACAAATGCGATCATAATCGCAACCAATGTAACAACTGATCCAACGGCATAATGATACCAAGCCTCGGTATGAATGGCATATTTTCTAATCTTTCTAATCTTCAAGCGCATTGCATCCATCTTGATCTTGTGATCATCGACGACATCCGCAACATGCAACTCCAATATCATCTTCTCCTCCTCAATTTTTTAATTTTTTCCTTCAACAAATTGTTTTCTTCTTCAACTAAATTTAACCTCTCGACAATAGGGTCGGTTGGAATTTCTGGTTCAACAACCTCCTAGATAAATAAAATCTATGTCACGTTGGTCGGCATAATTGTCATAAACAATAAATCAACCAATAGTTATGAAAAGATAATATATACCACATCTGAATCATAGACAGGACGAGGGCCGACGGGGGCGGATACCAAAACCATCGCACTATATAAGATGCAGTAATAAAAGTAAGAAAATTATACAAGTATCTATATAAACATACAAGTAAGATTTTTTTCCTTTCAGAAAGAAGATAAGAACAAGAGGCTCACCACGGTGGTGCCGGCGACGAGATCGGCGCGGGCGATCGACGGCGGTGAAGACGGGGACTGGACGTGACGGACCGCTAAACCTAGACAAATATTGAGGAAAATGGAGCTTGGAGGTCAAGCTTGGAGAGGAGAAAGCTTAAGTAGTGTGGCTCGGGCATTCTATCGAACACCTCGTGTGCATAGGAGGTGAGCTAGAGCACCACAAAGCTCTCCCCTCGCCGGCGACGAAAAACAGAGCAGTGGGAGTGCTCTGCTCGCGGGCGAGGGGTATATATAGGCAACTAATTGGTCCCGGTTCGTGGCCAGAACCGGGACCAAAGGTGAGGGGTATATATAGGCAACTAATTGGTCCCGGTTCGTGGCCAGAACCGGGGATAAAGGGCAACCTTTGGTCCCGGTTCTGGCCACAAACCGGGACCAAAGGGGGTGGGCTAGGAGCAAGGCCCATTAGTCCCGGTTCGTCCCACCAACTGGGACCAATAGGTCCAGCTGAACCGGTACCAATAGCCCACGTGGCCCGGCTGTACCCCGTGGCTTACGAACCGGGTCCAATGCCCCCATTGGTCCCGGTTCTGGATTGAACCGGTACTAATGGGCTGGCCCGGCCTGGACCATTGCCCCCTTTTCTACTAGTGCATGCACTTTGATTGCAAACCAGGTCATCTTTTATCGGATCTTCCTTTCTTTTATTTCATGATGAATCGGGTCCTTTCTCATCAAATAGTCCTCTATTTTTATTGGCATGTGCCAACCAGGTCCTTTTTCGTCCAATCTTCCTATCTTTTATTCACCAATCGGGTCCTCTTTCATGGGATATTCCTCTATTTTATCGGGGCATACATGCATTAATTTCTTCCTTCATTTTCTAATATAAATGAGACCCACACTTCACCCTTTTCTTGCAATGGCTTGCTGATTTTCAGGTAACTCATGGACATATTTAAATTTCTGAATTTTGATTTTAAAAAGCAAGGTGGTACTCTTTTTTTTTGAGTAACTAACCCAATTTCTATGTTCAATCCTCGGGGACAATGACGTAGCCTCTGCAATCCAAAAGAAAACCAAAGAATATGAAGCCCATCAGAGAAGTTTGCTGGCTGTAGAAAAATCCCAGTTAGGAGCGTATTGGCC
The DNA here is from genome assembly GCA_900231445.1 of Triticum turgidum subsp. durum. Taxonomy (NCBI): domain Eukaryota; kingdom Viridiplantae; phylum Streptophyta; class Magnoliopsida; order Poales; family Poaceae; genus Triticum; species Triticum turgidum. The sequence continues at coordinate 766,259,370 of LT934116.1, forward strand.
TAGTGTAGGTGACAGAGCAGCAGGAGAATTGATACAAAGTGTTAGATGTGTATAGTCTTTCTTGCCCTTTATCATACACATGTATATGTACTGGCCCTTGGCCCTCCTGTGAATGTAGTTGCTCACTTATCCAACATGGTATCAGTTGCCAGGTTCCTCTTCCTCCCCCACACGCTGCAGCTCCGTGCCTAGCCTCCTCGTCGCCGACCATCTCCTCCCCCGTCGCCGGCCACCTTCTCCGCGCCCAGCAGTCCCTGCCCGCGCCCGGGCTCGCGTGCTCAGCCACGACCAGGCCCGGCCGTGCCCCGGTCGCGTCGCCCTACCCGGCTGTGCCCCGACCATGTGCCAACCAGGTCGTTCCCTCCTTGTGTAACAGATGAGTTTCCGTATGAAACCCTGATATTTCGAAAGAGATTGTCCATTTTGTACACGAAATGTATCTAGTTTTTCCCATAACCCTCTCAACTTTTTAGCACATGCTATGTGGGTGAAATGATGATACCATGCCAACTTTCAACCATTTCAGAGTTCATTTGAAATGCTTTTCAATTTCAAGGTCTTATAGCTCAAAAAAAACCTAGTAAATGCTTTTATAAAACTCTAATAGCAAAAGGAATCAACTAAAAATCTTTTATAAACCTCTAGTATTTTTTAAATTAAAATTATATAAAATTTATGCAACTAAAATTATCAAAGTATTTTCTGTTCAAAACATGAAAACCAGAAATAGTTATCATAAAGAACTTTTTGTTAGAAATTTTAGTAGGAAAAAGTTGTGTGAGGCCTTTAGTCCCGGTTGGTGGCACGTACCGGGACCAATGCGTCGTCTATATAATAGGCACTCGTCAAAATTTCGTTCAGTTTGTTCTTCCCCGCCCCGACGCTGCCAGGCTGCCTGTCTTCACCTCGCCGTCGCCGTCGTCGCCCCGTACCGTCCCGTGCCGTCCCGCGCCGCCCCGACACCGTTGCCGCCCCGCACCCCGTGCCCCGCGACGTCGCCTACCCCTGCCTATCGCCGCCCCGCCCCGCGCCGCCCCTCACCGTCGACCGTCACCGCGCCGCCCCACATGCACCGTCGCCGTCCCCTGCCCGTCGCCATTGCCGCGCCCCTCACTCTGTCGCCATCCCGTGAGGTTGAATTTTGCTAATTTAATTTGATGTGTAGTTAATTTAAGATTTTGTTAGATTTTGTTTCGTAGTTCATAGATTTTTTTGTTATATATGTAGTAATTTATATGTGTAGTTAATAGATTTTTTCTGTTAGATTTTTGTTCATATTGTGTTAGATTTTTTTCTGTTAATAAGTTTTTTTGGTGATATTATTGTTGAATATGCATGTTTGTATGTTCATATATATGCAAAGATCGAATATGTCAAATTTTTATAAATTTTTTCTATTCATAGAATTTTTATGATTTTTTTCTGTTGTAATTTTGTTCATAGAATTTTAATGATTTTTTTGTTCATAGAATTTTCTTTGTCAATTTATGTATATGTTCATTTTGTGTATGTATAGGAAAATTGTGTATGATCAAAGTCATTTACGAATATGTTCATATTTAGAAGAGAGGAAAAAGGAAAATAAGAAGAGAAAGTTTTTAATATAATTAGTTAGAAAAAGAATAGAACTATAGTTAAACTAGTTTATTTTTAGTAAGTACTACTTTATTTTATTTATAGTAAGTGCTTAATATATAGTTGAACTAGCTAGTTGATTTAATAAACTACTTTATTTTACTATAGAAGTAGTTTATTTTTAGTAAGTACTACTTTATTTATTTATAGTAAGTACTTAGTAGTTGAACTAGTTGATTTAATTAATAAAACTACTTTATTTTACTACATATAGAAGTAGTTCCTGCATCGACGTCGACATGGTTGCGTTGCCATGTCAGCAAGGAGGACGAGCACGTCCGCCGCTACATGGTTGCGTTGGAGGGCAGGTTGAGCAATACCTGGCAGGTTCTTCAGGGATCTCACTGGAGTTATGATCCTGTGATGGTTCCTTATCTTTGGGTGTCCACCGCCCGCGACGATACCCGTCGGGCGCTACGGTTCTAGCTGTATTAGCGATGCTATATGTAAGATAGTATTCGAGGAGTATTAGTGATAATATTAGACGATGTACGGACACAAGAGATGATGTACTTTTGCTTATAATTGAATGCATGCTAATTTGAATACTACTTTATTTTACGATTTGGTTTTGCTTATTGAATGCTCATATTGGAAAAGTACTCCTACTTTGAATGCTAAAATTGGAGAGCACTCTATGCAGAAATCTAGGAGCCCCCTCCATCATCCACGCCATCGTGGGGGTAGCTTCTCCTTCATTCCCGTGTGCTAGACAATTTGGTATAATAATGCACTCAGGAATGAAAAGAGGAGCTACCATCACCGATAGTCAACCCGTGATTAATAATAATGATCTAATTTAGGTTTTTTTAGTACATATGTATTTAATTGTACAAGTTTAATATTTAAATTATGAACATAGGCCGGAAAGGTCATACTCGGACGACTAAAACCGCCCGGGGGAGTGCGACTGGTGCCACGACGACCGAGGTATGTGCGACAGCTTCCTTGAGCTGGACGAAGATCGGCGCTTCAGCATTAAGCTCGAGGAGACCTTCGATGTTCATACGGTACGCAACGACGACAATAGTTTTTTTGTAATTAAGCACAACTTCAACTATTTTAACGTGTATTTTTAATCTTTTCCAATTCGACTAGCTTATCCCATGCTATGCAAGACGCTATGTCTTGGAGAGGATGGGTTTTGAAGACCATAAAAGTATGGAAACCAAAAAAATTCACCTAAAGACCCATCATGGTGTGGATTTTGAAGTAAAGTTGTACAATGCTGAGAGTGTAACCCATTTTGGTTGCAAAAATTAGGAAGCACTTTGCAAGATGTATGGTTTTGATGAGGGTATGCTTGTCACCATGGATCTTGGTGATCCTACAATCGAGCAAGACAATATGGACATTTGGGTCCTTGTGGACACACTTCCAATTCTTCCCCCATGTGAGCTTCTCAAGCATAGTTATTAAGTAATTTATATTGTTTATTTTGAAATAGTTGATAGCTTATTTTCACTGACAGCTTATTTTCATTTTTCAAAGAATGTGCGGAAGATGGTAGACAAAACTCACTACACCGATGGCTCCGAATTAACTTATAAGGAGAAAAATCATCTGATCGCATTTTGTGCTGATCTTGAGAATTATAATATCTACAATCGAACTCTTCAACATTATGGTTAATACGTGCCACTATTGCATGTGTTGAACTACGGTAACTACCATGGAGATACCTTGGTAAGATTTTTTACTATTACGACATCCGTGCATCTTTTTGCATACTTCTAAAACTAGTACATCATTGCTAACTACGAAGTTATTACTATGTTTTTCAACAGATAATCCCGAATGATTGTGTGCCTCATCTGATGTATACGCACGGTCGCCTTGATGTTTTGAACATACAACCAGGTCGTCCTATGAATCTCAACTGTCCATACCGGATTTGTAAAAGAAGTGGAGACATGACAATCAAAGAATGAAAAAAATGTATGAACAGTCGTAAGGAGCTTGTTGGAAGCAAAAGGAAGTGAAGCGCAAGAATTGGAGACAGGATGATCTCCATTCTTCATAATGGAGAGTCAGGGTCTGTATTGTTTTATGCTATTTTACCTTAAGGGTGTTTAGGTCCTACCTGATACTGATGATCATGTGCTAAGAACAATTATGTAGGATTGGGTTCGATGACTATGAGGATGATGATCATATGACTTGTTATTAATAACGAGTAGAAGTTGTATGATGATGCATGATTAGTAGGACTTGTTATTATATATGATGATGTATGATGCGAGCATGAGTTATTATATATCAGCGGGTGAATTGAACATAGTAGTGGCGTTGGTAAACCAAGGACGGAGATATAAGAGAGGACACTTCTCTCTATTAGCTAGCTAATAACAACCTAAATTAACCCCCAAAACCACTAAACCAGCCACTTTTTTTTCTAAAAAAAAACCTCAGTTCCAGCCAGCTGCTGACGCGTGGAAGCCTTTTGGTCCCGGTTTATGTCACCAACCGGGACCAAAGGTCCCCTTGCCTGGGCTTCCCGCAGTGGCCACGTGGAGGCCCATCTGTCCCGGTTCGTGTAATAACCGAGACTAAAGGGGGAGGGCATTAGTACCAACCTTTTAGTCCCGGTTCTTAAATCGGGATAAAAGGCCTTTATGAACCGGGACAAATGCCCTGTTTTCTAGTAGTGTGATTATGTGGAATTCCTTAATGAAAAGCACGGGAAGTTCACCCAAAACGAAATAAAAGACTTCCATAGTCAGTTTACTTGCTCGACATTCATACATATTTCCAGGATTCACTCATCATGTATACTATTTCATAAATTGAAGAAAGATTTCTCTCACGAGCTTCGTTTAGATCACACATTGTATGTGTGTGTGCGCGCGCGCATGTGTGTGTGTGATCAGGTTCTTGGAGCTTGGAGCTTGTAGGATTAATTCCAACCAAGTCCTTTTGGAATATCAGTGAAAATGTAGCGGCACTGTTATTTTACCACATTCGGAAGAAGAAACGAATCGACCATACTTTCAAATTTTTGTAGTTCTGCCACAATTAAGTAATCAACCACACTTAGTTGCTATACATGAAAAAGAATAGTACATATTACTATTTTTTCAGTTGTATGTCGCTTTTTTTTCGTACTTCCGGTTGCCAAAATAAATTAAAAAATAAATTTTCTAAAATATTTCTTCAATATAAATATGGTTTCTATATTCCTAGCCCGTGCAGTCGCACGGGTTGATGACTAGTGTAACTAGTTTATGTTCATGTATTTCATTAGTCAACTGATTGTTTACTTATATTTTCCTTCTTATTTTTATCCGTTATGATTGTGTGCATCTTCTCTGTCTCAACTTGGTCTTGATATTGTGTTATTATAGAGGCTGAGTGTAACGATAAATCACGAGTGGACATGCAGCCACGCGAGACCACCCGTTCCCACATGATTCGTGAAGCTTTAATATATCAAGTTTGTATATTGAATTCCATCCCCCTATACGAATGGTATAGCTCGCTTATTACATCTGACCACGCCAGGAGATGGCCCACAAGGAAGCCTCATGCATTGAGACAAGACGCTTATTGATTGCATGTCAATTTCAACAGCATTGAATAGCTCTTATCCATCCATGCAAACTGGCGAGAGGAGGAATGCCATGCGCACAAGCCAATCACCAAAAATAAAAACTCCTTTAGCCTGACCCATTCGTTTAATGAGTCACAAATTAATTCTGTTTAAATGGATGGCAGGACATCAAGGCACCCAAAATCTTTTAATGCAACATGCAGACCATCCTTCTTGTCCATCCGGCAGCTCCTCTCTCATTCATCCCGCTTCTCTAGTTCTTGCACTCTGTTCATGTGCATAGCTAGCTAGAACTCATCCATGGAGATGTGGAGCTCCTTTTGGAAGAAGAAAAATGAAGATGTAGAATTTTATTTATACAGATGTTCATATCTCTCTAAAAAATGAAGATGTAGAATTGTAGTTGTACAGAAGTTCATCTCTCTCTCTCTCTCTCTCTCTCTCTCTCTCTCTCTCTCTCTCTCTCTCTCTCTCTTCTTTGATGTTCATGTGCCACTCAATGTCTAATAGTACTTCACCGGCTCCTCCAACACCAGCATTTTATGTTCATGTCTTCATTTATGAAAATAATTAACACACTCGAGCAAAGCATGAAAAAATCATGTTAGAACACATTCAAACCTGGAGGGCTAGATGATTAGATGACAGGATAAAACATGAAATTTCCATTGGTGTGGTATATGTACTAGAGGTATATGTAACACATTTAGCTCGCCAGATGTGTATAAACACACTGAACAACATATCCATCAATGGAAAGACAATGTTGCATGCCACATACATAGAAACAAGAATTCAGTAAAAAAAATGAGCTCAAAATCAGTCCTGAGGATACACTGCACGACATCACTTGTATTTACAGTTCATTAAAACACCACATTATGAGGATATGTGCACATTCATTTGAATTGGCAGGATAGCAATGAAAACAACACCATTAAAATACACATTTAAGATGTCTTTTTTTTGCGGGTAAAAGAGAGAGCTTTATTCATATAAGAGCATTCTGAGGACAGTCAGCCAAGAGGCTGGTCACTAGGAAACTCGGTGTTTCATCAAGCCAGCTCTCGGTCACATTCAGAGTGCAAGCACGCTTCGCACAAAGATGCGCCGGGAGGTTCGCTGACCTGTTTACATGCTGAATAACAAAGGAAGAAAAATTATTACTGAGCTCCCCTATTTCTAATAGGATCGGAGCCACAATTGAGCGAGAACTGTGGCAAGTGTTCCAGAGTGTCCCCAACTCCAAGCAATCAATTTCCATTATCACATGCGAGAATCCTCGAAGAGAGGCAAAACTAACTCCATCTCGCAGAGAGAAACCCTTTGTAATCAAGGGATCAAATATCCCCAAGTACGGTTTGCACCAAGAGCCTAGAAGAGCTGTGGGGGAGCGGGCAACACCTCCTGCGCCACCCCTCCCCTCGGCAATGTTAACACTACTAGGAAAACGGCTATAGATGAAATGGACACTAATGGCGCACCACATGTGTGGTGCGCCATTAGTATATAGCAATGTGTGGTGTGCGGTGCGCCACTAGAAGTTTTGAAAAAAAAAAATTACTAATGGCGCACCGTGGGACAGTGCGCCATTACTAGTTGACATAGTAATAGCGCACCACACCCACGGTGCGCCATTAGAAGTTTAAAAAAAAGTAAAAAAAATAAAAAAAATTATTAGTAATGGCGCACCTGTGGACAGTGCGCCATTACTAGTTTTAACTAGTAATGACGCACTATCCACCGGTGCGCCATTACTAAGTTTTTTTCAAAAGAATTCAAAAAAAATTAATTTTTTTTTCAAAACTAGTAATGGCGCACCGTGGGCAGGGCCGGTCCTGAGATTTCAGGGGCTCGGGGCGAGTCTACAACTTTGGGGCCCTTAATACAAACATCATGACAAATCAGTATACGAGATGTTACCAATAAACGTCGTTGTAATTAACAAATTAACTATGTTCTTGGGGTCTCTTTACATTTTTATCGCTGATATTGATGCCAATATTTTCTTCTGCTTCAAGTTCAGAAATTTTCTTACTTGGTTTCTTTTCCTCCACAACAAGTATCCCCTACTCATTATTTTTTTTCTTTTTTCTTCTATCTACCCCCCCCCCTAAACAAATATAAGATGTTATAACTCTTTTCTTATTGGAAAAAGCTTACCATCAGCCGCCGGATCACAGCGGCAACGTCGGCCACCTCCGTGTATGACACGTGTCTAGTGAGGGCTCGCATACCGTCCTTCGTTGAACGTGCTTCTGCAACGGGGGCTATGTTTTTGAAACATATATGGTGTTGCAATGGTCTACGACGGGTCTATGTTTTACAACAAAACCACTGCCGTGGAAATTTTCTACAACCAAACCTCAGTTGCAAAATTATTTTTATGCAAAAAAAAACAGTTGTTACAAAAAAATTGTGCAACATGACCTATGTTTCAGAAAAAATTCTGCAACAAGACCCATGTTGCAGTGGTTGAGCCGCGGTCGGCTCGCTTGATGTGGTAAATCTGATGCTGATCTTTTAATCAGCCGGCGAACGTGTAGCACGCTCCTTTCTCATTAGGAAGTACTTCCTCGGTTCCAAAATATAAGAGTGCCGAGGAAGTACTATATAGATACATTTTAATATATTTGTTTACTCATTTCAGTTCGTATGTACTCCATATTGAAATATGTAAAACATCTTATATTTGTTTAGGAAGGCAGTACTAAATAACATACATTGTAAACGACAGTGATATATAACACAAATCGTTAGGAAAAAAATTGCATCGAAGGTTGAACGATGCATGCCATGCATCATGTAAATTACGTAAATTAGCAATAATATACCTATAGGAAATAGGGATTGATTGTATGGCATACCTTGAATCATACAGATCGGTGTCGCCATGTAGGCGAACGCTTGTCGAGTGCTCGGCGGCTCGGCACGGCGATGACACCGTGTGGACTTGAATCTGGCGGGACAGTATGATGTGCGTGTGTGTTCAGAGCCTATGGACAGGCTGGCGGAGTTCATCAGCGTATTGCCGCAGTGAGGGCCATGGAGTTAGATCGTCCAGCGCCTGCCCGCGATCGGGGCCCTGAACTACAGATTGTAGGAAGGGAAACATTTGCATCCGGCGCGCCGGCCGAACCACGCGCCGGTCGCCTTCCACATACGCACGTCTCTTGTGGGTCCACGCAGCACGTGCATCTAATATCCTTATCTAGTCCCGGTCCACTCGTTTCTCTGATTCCCTTTTTCTACCTCGCATCGTACGTCTTCCACCTCTAGCACCAACGTAGCTCCTCTCTCTCCCCACCACCCACCATGCTCGCTCAAACTACTCTCTCTTCCCATCTCGCAGGTTTCTCTGCCTACCCCCGCGTCTCGCAGGGTACCCTCTATCCCATCTCGCGCAGGCAGCCAACGAGCCGGTGACAGCCGCTCGTTTTTGCTGCAACCAAGACCTCGCCGTGCAGCAAGGGTTGCTACTTCTTACTGCCATGGCGACCATGGCGAGGCAGAGCTGCGACCAGCGTCATGCACTGCTAAAACCTCGGCGTCACGGTGCTACAACCGGCAGCTGGCCGTGCTGGAACCGGCTAAGCTATATGCTGGAACTGGAGGGCAAATTTGCTACATCGCAGACTATGTGCTGGGAACCGGCTGCCGGAGTTACATCTAGTGATATAATTTGCTACATCCGGCATTATTTTTTGCTCGAACCAGACGAGTAACAGCTACGACTGTCGGCGCGGTAGGGCAACAACCATGGAGAAAAAATGTTACAACCGGTGCTTCAAATCGCTACAACCGGCTTATTCTTTTGTTGGAACCAATCGAGCGCGAGCACGGCGGAGCTGCATCCAGCGAACTAATTTGCTACATCCGGCATTGACTTTTGCTGGAACAAGCACGGTCGTCGGACAGCCAGACGACACCACCGGAGCTGCTACCACGGGCAGCTCGGGATGCTGCAACCGGCGGCCGAGGTTTTCATGACCACACCGGTGATGCTATGATGACTGGATGATTCTTTGGAACGACACCTCCGTGTTGCATTGGACACAGCCGGACTGTTGGCAAACCAAGGCGACCTGTTGAGGGTGCCCAGCGAGTGCGGGCGGCCGAGGCAATGATCATGGGAGGCGCTGTTGGTCAGCAAGCCTGAGCAGCCAAGAACGAGCACAGGGGACAGCTAGCGCGGAGGCCGCCATGGACGCAGGCCGCTGGTCAACGCGAATGAGATGCGAACGAGACGCGAAGTGAGGATAACGGGAGAAATCAACGGCTGGAGCTGGCCTAATCCTACGGCTTAGGGCAGACCGGCCGAAAATTCGGCCAGCGCGCCGGCGCCTAGCAGCGGCCTTGTAGGAAAGAGCCAGAGACGCACGATTTAAAGAACGAAACTGCTGATTAAGGAAAGAAAGAAACCGCTGATTGCCTGTGGGTTAGCTGCGTTTGCGTGGCTGGGTTACATACCTTTTTTAGGCGAGGATGCATGGGCTACCTACGTACCCGAGTAGCATACAGATAACTGGCGCGGGGCTCCTGGACCTGGGGGCCCGGTGTGACGCCCCCGATTTAACCGTACACTAATTATACATGCAAACGTGTACGATCAAGATTAGGGACTCACGGGAAGATATCACAACACAACTCTACAAATAAAATAAGTCATACAAGCATCATATTACAAGCCAGGGGCCTCGAGGGCTCGAATACAAGAGCTCGATCATAGACGAGTCAGCGGAAGCAACAATATCTGAGTACAGACATAAGTTAAACAAGTTTGCCTTAAGAAGGCTAGCACAAACTGGGATACAGATCGAAAGAGGCGCAGGCCTCCTGCCTGGGATCCTCCTAAACTACTCCTGGTCGTCGTCAGCAGGCTGCACGTAGTAGGGGCACCTCCGGTGTAGTAGGGGTCGTCGTCGACGGTGGCGTCTGGCTCCTGAACTCCAGCATCTGGTTGCGACAACCAGAAAGAAAGGAAAAGGGGAAAAAGGGGGGAGAAAGCAACCGTGAGTACTCATCCAAAGTACTCGCAAGCAAGGAACTACACTACATATGCATGGGTATATGTGTAAGGAGGCCATATCAGTGGACTGAACTGCAGAATGCCAGAATAAGAGGGGGATAACTAATCCTGTCGAAGACTACGCTTCTCGCAGCCACCGTCTTGCATCAAGTAGAAGAGAGTAGATTGAAGTCCTCCAAGTAGCATCTCCAAGTAGCATCTCCAAATAGCATCTCATAGCATAATCCTACCCGGCGATCCCCTCCTCATATCCCTGAGGTAGAGCGACCACCGGTTGTATCTGGCACTTGGAAGGGTGTGTTTTATTAAGTATCCGGTTCTAGTTGTCATAAGGTCAAGGTACAACTCCAAGTCGTCCTATTACCGAAGATCACGGCTATTCGAATAGATTAACTTCCCTGCAGGGGTGCACCACATAGCCCAACACGCTCGATCCCATTTGGCCGGACACACTTTCCTGGGTCATGCCCGGCCTCGGAAGATCAACACGTCGCAGCCCCACCTAGGCAAAACAGAGAGGCCAGCACGCCGGTCTAAACCTAAGCGCACAGGGGTCTGGGCCCATCGCCCATAGCACACCTGCACGTTGCGTACGCGGCCGAAAGCGGAACTAGCCCCCTTAATACAAGAGCAGGCTTACGTTCCAATCCGGCGCGCGCCGCTCCGTCGCTGACGTCTGAAGTGCTTCGGCTGATACCACGACGTCGGGATACCCATAACTACTCCCACGTAGATGGTTAGTGCGTATAGGCTCGTAGCCAGACTCAGATCAAATACCAAGATCTCGTTAAGCGTGTTAAGTATCCGCGAATGCCGAACAAGGCCAGGCCCACCTGTCTCCTAGGTGGTCTCAACCTGCCCTGTCGCTCCGCCACAAAGTTACAGTCGGGGGCCATCGGGAACTCAGGCCCACCACTACCTGGATGGAGCCACCTGCCCCTTCAGCCCCCATCTCCAAGCAGTATCACCAGTAATGTAACAGTGTAAAGTATATAGTATATGCCCGTGATCACCTCCCGAAGTGATCACAGCCCAGTAGTATAGCATGGCAGACGGACAAGAGTGTAGGGCCACTGATGGAACACTAGCATCCTATACTAAGCATATAGGATTGCAGGTAAGGTATCAACAGATGTAGCGACAATGTCAGGCTATGCATCAGAATAGGATTAACGAAAGCAGTAACATGCTACACTACTCTAATGCAAGCAGTATAGAGAAGAATAGGCGATATCTGGTGATCAAAGGGGGGGCTTGCCTGGTTGCTCTGGCAAGAGAGAGGGTCGTCAACTCCGTAGTCGAACTGGTCAGCAGCAGCGTCGGTCTCGTAGTCTACCGGAGAGAAGAGGGGGAAGAAATAATGAATACAGAGCAAACAAAGCACCACAAAATATATCAAGGCAATACGCGGTGTTCGGTGTGCCCTAACGCGGTAGTAGGTGATACCGGTGAAGGGGGAAAAACCTCCGGGAAAGTATTCCCGGTGTTTCGTGTTTTCGGGCAGAGGAGCCGGAGGGGGAAAGTTGCGGGTTCGATAGGTTAGGGGTGCGTGGCGGACGAACGGACCGCGTATCCGGATTCGTCTCGTCGTTCTGAGCAACTTTCATGTATAAAACTTTTTCAGCCGAGCTACGGTTTAATTTTTATTAATTTTCAAAGATTTAAACAATATTATGAAATTCCCTGAAATTGTGCTAAGTCTGAGAGTTCGTCAGTTTTAAACATCTTTTAGCTGTTTTGAAAAGGCTACAACTATGGATCTGTAAGTCCTATGATTTTGTGCCTTATATCAATTTTGATCATTTTTCTGTGATCTACAAGATAGTATCACTTTTATCCCTATTAGAGTTCATTTTCTTGATCATCAACAGCTCTAAGGTAGCTATGAAAATAAAGTTGTTTTCAGTTTTTCTATTAACAGAACATTGAACTTTGTGATTTTCGTAGGAATTAATCTATACATCAAAAGGATTTGGTTCAGTGGGATAAAATGGAGTTTATCATGTATACTTTCTACTCATATTTTTCTATGGCTTGTTAGTAATTGTTTAACCGCTGATTAGAGGCTGCCAAAGGAGTTAGTCAGTGTAGTATTCGCAAAGCTAGCCATAGCTACAGTAACTGAATGTTACTTTTGTAGCACAGCGGCAGCAGAGTCCAACGGACATGCCCACGAGCTGGGCGCGAGGCGCGGTCCTGCACGGCGTGAGGCTTGGCCGGCTGGGCGAGGGGCGAGGCAGGCCGCGGTTGCAGGGCGGCTAGGCATGGCCGACGCGGCCAGGGACATGCGGTCCGGTTGCCACACGCGGCGCGGGCGGCAGCTGCGGCCGCAGAGCAGCAACAACAGGGGAGGAGGCGTGAGACGAGGCTCGCGCAAGGTTGGGCGCTCGCGCTGAGGCGCGGCCGGAGCGGTGGCAGTCGGCGCGGTAAGGCGACGCGGTGCGACGGGCAACAGTAGGCAGCGGCTGCGGCGGCAGGCTAGCCGCAGCAGCAACAGTGCATCAGAGGAAGTAGCGACAAAGCAACAGCTGGCAGAGCAGTAGCAACGGCATAGCACCATAGCAAGCCGCGGCGAGGCCACGCACGGGAGCGCGCGCACAGCAGCAGCCGCGACATCACCGGAGAAGCAACGGCACGTACGCGTACGCATGGGGGGGGG
>LT934116.1:766282514-766300358 GCA_900231445.1 Triticum turgidum subsp. durum
TTTAACAAAAATAAAAAAATGATAAAAATGTCAAAAAAAAAGTTTCCCATGTGATATGTGGTCTAGTTGTTGGAAAAATTTACAAATATAAATTTCGACTTTATTTGCAAAATCTCTCTGGAAATTTGTAAAATGGGCATAACTTTTGCATACGAACTCGGATTAAAAAGTTTTATATATGAAAAATCATCTACTCGAAAAGTTACATCCGAATTTAACGGGGAAACCCCGTTAAACATTTTCAAAATCCCCAAACACCTAATAGAAAAAAAGTTACGGGGCTTTCAAGATCTAGAGGCAAAAAAAATCAAAAAAAACTGGTTTTGATTTTTTTTTATTTTTTTCTTCAAAAAATGATACGTAATATGACCGGGAAGTTTGAAATATTTTTCAAAATTTTCATCATAGTCATGAACATGAACAAAGTCCTAGACATCAACAGGGTATAATAGGATTGATATGCTAGATATATCAACAAGTGCCTGTGAAGTGAGCTGTTGCTGGGGTTGGATAGAACTCTGAAGTTAAGCGGGCTTGGGCTGGAGTAGTGTGAGGATAGGTGACCTTTCAGGAAGTTTGACCACGGAGTGCGATTTGACCTGAGATTCAGCATATTGACCCGAGATTAAGCCATAGTGACCTGAGATTAAGAAAAAAACGAAAAGAAAATTTAAAAAAAAAATTGTTACTAATGGCGCACTTCTATGTGGTGCGCCATTAGTATACCAGATACTAATGGCGCACCGTGGGCCATACTAATGGCGCACCGTGGACCACAGGTGCGCCATTAGAAAAAAATTCTAATGGTGTGATGCTAGTGGCGCACCAGTAGTGCGCCATTAGAAGGCAAAACTGGTGCGCCACTAGCATGCCTTTTTCTAGTAGTGTAAGGGCACCATCCGTGGTGATCTTCACGAAGCCATCATCAGGTGGGCGCCACCCATACCCAGGCAAGACTAGTGTTGCCTTACGTGGAAGTTGAAGGAGAGCAATAGCCTCCTTAGTAGCTCTGATCGTCGTTGTGGGACCCCTTCCCTCTTTGCCATGCTTGATGCGATTTCGGGAGTGCCAAATGGACCACATAATAGTGGTGATCTTTGCGTGATCATCTTCAGAAAACCGAGGATCACATATAATATCACGCGCCCACGAATCTGGGAGTAGACGGGGAAGCCGAATACCAAACCATGCACATGCCTCCTCCCAGAAACGCTGAGAATGAGAACAATGAATTAGTGCATGTTTCAGATCCTCATCCATAGCTAAACAAGCCTTGCAGCGACGAAATTCTGCAATATATATGCCGATGATTGAGAGTGCTTTCATCTGGAAGAATCCCCTGAAGAACTCTCCACCAGAATACTCTCACCTTGGGGATGACATTTAATTTCCATAAAGCATTTCACATCTGTTGATCGTTCCCTGAGGTCCCGGTAGCCGTCCCTTCCTCAAGCGTCAAACGCTCTTTCTGAGTAATGACATTTAAGATGTCTAGCTCAACCCACATGTATCACAGACGCATATTCGTCAAATTAACCAACGGTATCATTTGGTATTCATTAGTTTGCTATATTAAGTGCTAATCTCATAGCACATACGGACAACCCAGATTTCATCCTCGCGTGGCACCATGCCCCAAAATTCGCGTCCCTGAGTGTAATTGGTATCATCTTGAATAATATCTTTATCAAATGAAAAGTCATTGGCTAATTGTTTGTTGGCTCTAGGATTGAATGAGAGTAAGTGGTAACTTTCCATTCGTTTTTTTTATATCCTCTTTAGTTCTTGTGCACTGGATAATAAATACCTACAACTGTGATCCAAGCGAGTATCATAGGAACTAAATCATGTTTAGAATAGTCTGTCCCAAACGTTTATTAAGTAAGGTATGATACATTCCATGAATAAGTTTGTCATATCGCGCGTGGATGAGAGGTGGGTTGCATCACTTTTGATTCCACCCATGCTCGTCTTCATCCGTGCTATCAAAGATTCCACAAAAGCTTAGAAACTATTGAGTTCACCCTATCACATAAATATGTCATTTTAAAATGCGGGGCAACAAGAGATGGATGTGGTCATTGCAAGGGAAGTCAAGAGTAACTCAGACTACATATCTAAGACAAGACATAAGGGGGATACTATATCAGGGTGAACTATATATGCCACCTTATGTTGATTTTTTGCAGGAAATATAGGTTATGAGGATGATGGGAAGAATTACCCCAACATATATAGCCAACACAAACATATAGTTGTGACCACACATTAATTACTTATTTGTGCCAGAGTTAACAAATTTGGAAAGTAAGCTTGAGTCGTTTCTTCTTTTGACTACAATATATCATCAATAATGATTGAAGTGAATCAAAGATGTGCTAAAAGATTGTTGGAAGGAGTAGGGCATTTTGGAGACGGAGCTCCATGGAGCCCTTTATTTTGAAATTTTCAAAATTCATAAATTTCAGTTTCATAAAATTCTGAAAACAAATACACATGTATGCAAGGATGTAAAGTGTATGTGTGAAAAATTTCAGGATGAAATGCCGTGTATTGCGAGCTGCACAAAAAAACTGAAATCATGGACTGTATATATGAACAGTACATATGCTAAAAAGCCTCAGATTTGTCTTTTTTGTGTAGCTCACATTTTAATGTATTTCGATTTGAAAATTTGCACACATGTACATTATGTATCTAGGTATATGTGTATTTATTTTCAGAATTGTTTGAAACTGAAAAGTTTGAAATTTGAAATTTTCAAATAAAGACCTCCATGGAGCTCAGTCTTCGTTTAGCATTTTTGTGTTGGACGGAATGGACTTCTCGTCCTGGGCGGGCCGGGGGCACCTACATGACATTCTTTGAACCGTCTATGACATAAAAAAAATCATGATAAAAGTGAGGGCGAGGAAATTTTCGGGGAGTTCCTGGTATGTGGTGGGTTGTCGGGGCCGAGCGATGTAGTGGTTTGTGCATTTCTCTCGCACGTGCATGTGTGTGAGCCGGTCGCTAACCGAATCCGAGCGAGATTAAATTGCTAAGTCTGGAACAACATGATAATACCTAAGGGAAAAGGCTGGCAAAAGCCTAATCTTGGGCGAGCCAAGGTCAATGTTGATGAAAGTTTCTTGAAGGAGGGCAGCACTTGAGCGTGGGGAGCTGTGGTTCGAGATCATGATGGGAGAATTATTTTATCTGCCTAGGACTATATTCCGTGATGCAATGGAGTAGACTTTGCGAAGCTACTGCTTGTATAGAAGGACTACGAAAGGCAATGTCAGGTACGGAGCTGCCGGACTATGGAAGGTGATGTCGTGTACGGGGCTTTCTTTAGTTATTGAGACGAACAATAGCTGGTGGCAAGGGCACTCGACCCCTCATGTGTGGACCGGTCGGAAATTGGAGTGATTGCGAAGGAATTTCAAGTCATTAGGCAAGAAAATAGGGAAGTTAAAGTCTGCAATGTAGATAAAGGTGTCAATAGAAGGGACGCAGAGTTTCTGCATCCGAGCTCAAATGAGCTCCGTTGAACAGTAAAATCGAAACAAAAATTCCAAAAACATTTTGGGTGAAACATTGAAAAAAGTTTTAAGTGCTTGCAAAAATTCGTCTTGAAACCACATTCCTAGAAGGCATGGCAAAAAAACAAAATTGGTACTCCGAAAATGCTACTTTCAAAAGCATTTTGGAGCACTGAATTTTTTTTTTGCCACGCCTTACAGGAATATGATTCCATGATGAATTTTTGCAAGCAGTTAGAGTTTTTGTCAATGTTTCTCCCAAAAGAAATAGATTTTTTTTTAATTTTTTTCGATTTTACTTTTCACCGAGCTCATTTGAGCTCGGGAGCAGAAATGTACTTTCGCAATAGAAGCCCATAGTCTTGGCCAGTGTGGGCGTAGAGAGTTGCTTGATGGTGTTATGCGAGGGACAGTGCCAACTTACATGTTGAGCGTCTTTTTACAAGATTGTAAGAACTTTGTTTTTAAATATTCAATTCTGAGCCCGGACTCATCTGCACCTGTCAACAAACAATTCATAGAAAACTAAAAATAATTCAAAAAATTTAGGCAAGGTAGATAATTTGGTGCGTGAGGTTCGCTCAAAATTTCAGAGCATTTGGACACCTGAGTAGCTCTCAGCAAAAAAGACAAAAGGAGAAAAAAAAGTAAGAAAGTAGAAAATAGATAAAATAGGAATATAAAGTTGAAAATTAAAAAGAAAAAAGACGGTATGGCTTGGGTTTGGGCCAAAGAAAGTCCTAGACATTGTCGGTCATGATTGTAGTTCTTGAGGTAGGTCGAGTAATACAAGATTTTTTGGCAAAATAAAGCACCGAGTGCTCACAAATCTTACCATTTTTTTGCGAGTGAAATGAGAGTTCTTCCAAAAGTGTAGAGTTACAATCAGCCAACAAAAGTTCAGCTATACATGGATGGCCTCTACGAAGCCAACAAGCCATACTATGATCAGTTCTAACATGATTTGCCAGATGATCTGCTACTCTATTCTGGTCCCTAGAAATTTTCATAGGAATAAACTCCCTTCCTACCATGAGATCCTTAATCTCTAAGATGAGATGCCCATATGCCGATCGGTCCAACTCATTAGAAGTTAGAACAGACAGTGCCGTCGTCGAATCCGATTGAATAACCACCCAAAGAGTAGTATGCTCAACGGACAGTGCCACCCCCTCTACAATCGCATGTAGCTCTGCCTCAAAAGCATCGTTGCAATGAAATAAGTAACGGTGTGTCGAGAAAATAACACTCACGTCCCAGTTCTGAAGTATCATACCTGACCCTGCTGATCCGTCTTCTGCCAAAAAGGAGCCATCCACTGATAAAGCTACCTTGCACGGCACTAGCAGCGGCCACGGTTTGTACGACACTTTGGCTTTTTTAGTTGGTACCGTTCCGTATGTGATAAAGCTAGTAATTGACTTACAATAAATTAAAAATCAAAAAGTAAATTTACAATAAAAGGTTGCGTTTTCAAAAGAAAAATGAAGTTTTAGGCTAAAAATAAAAATTAACTTTTTTGAGGAATAAAAGAAATTAACTGGACCCACACTTGAGGGCTCTCTCTGCTGACCAGTCCCTTTGAGAGCATTCCTTCCTTCAATTATCAATCTGAAAGCGCATACGAGACGGCCCAGCCCATACGCATCTGCGTGTTTACTTTACTAGCACATATGCCCGTGCGTTGCACCGGGATAAATAATTGACATTTGCACCTAAACACCACAAAAACTCAAATTTTAGAGAGACCATCCCTCAGTAACAGATTTTTGAAACTGCTTGGCTATAATTTTTTTATATGGGCTCTTTCTCTCGGTTAAATGCTGGATGGGTGCCCTTTTTGTACAACACCTTTGATCAACATTAGTCACTCCCTCCTCTTTTATTCCTGGATGCATACTCAAAGCTTCCAACAATCTAACAATCTCACTTAAGCCATGCACTTTGATTGCAAACCAGGTCATCTTTTATCGGATCTTCCTTTCTTTTGTTTCATGATGAATCGGGTCCTTTCTCATCAAATAGTCCTCTATTTTTATTGGCATGTGCCAACCAGGTCCTTTTTCGTCCAATCTTCCTCTCTTTTATTCACCAACCGGGTCCTCTTTCATGGGATATTCCTCTATTTTATCGGGGCATACAGGCATTAATTTCTTCCTTCATTTTCTAATATAAATGAGACCCACACTTCACCCTTTTCTTGCAATGGCTTGCTGATTTTCAGGTAACTCATGGACATATTTAAATTTGTGAATTTTGATTTTAAAAAGCAAGGTGGTACTCTTTTTTTTGAGTAACTAACCCAATTTCTATGTTCAATCCTCGGGGACAATGACGTAGCCTCTGCAATCCAAAAGAAAACCAAAGAATATGAAGCCCATCAGAGAAGTTTGCTGGCTGTAGAAAAATCCCAGTTAGGAGCGTATTGGCCTAGTATAGGTGACAGAGCAGCAGGAGAATTGATACAAAGTGTTAGATGTGTATAGTCTTTCTTGCCCTTTATCATACACATGTATATGTACTGGCCCTTGACCCTCCTGTGAATGTAGTCCAACATGGTATCAGTTGCCAGGTTCCTCTTCCTCTCCCGCACGCTGCAGCTCCGTGCCTAGCCTCCTCGTCGCCGGCCATCTCCTCCCCCGTCGCCGGCCACCTTTTCCATGCCCGGCAGTCCCTGCCCGCGCCCGCGCTCACGTGCTCAGCCACGACTAGGCCCAGCCGCGCCCCGGCCGCGTCGCCCTGCCCGGCTGCGCCCCGGCTGCGTCCTCCCCGTCAGGCCATGCCCCGGTCGCGCCCCGGCCGCGTCCTCCCCATCAGGCCGTGCCCCGGCCGCGCCGCTGCTCCTTCCGCGCGCCCCAGGCCGCGCCTCTGGCTCCCCGGTCGCCCTCCTCTTCCTCCGACGACTCCGCGATCTGGCTGGGGCTGCCGCTGCTCGGGCTCCTGTGTCCGCAGGCGCAGCCTAGGGCCGGTCTTCCTGGCCTCCCAATTCCCCCACTCGGGGCTGGCTCGGGCTAGCGTGAGGCTCTCCGCCCCGATCCAGATCGGGGGGAGTTGACCAAAAAAACAGAGGAGAAACATAGAGTTCCGTCATGTCTTCTGTGGTTATGTTGCTGTTCCTAGGTGCTCAGTGATCTTTGATGGCACCAACTATACTGAGTTTGTGGGGTTCATGCACATCCATATGCGTGGTCTTCTTCTATGGGGTGTTCTTTCTGGTGAGGTCCCCTGCCCGCCATGCCCTGTTGCGCCCATGGCCCCAATCCCACTGGTGCCGCCGGTACTTGCTGCCGAGGCTTCTCAGGCTGACCGGGATGCCGCCAAGGCCCTTGATGATGCTGCAGTTGATGCTTATGATCAGCAGGTATCTGCTTATTCCGATGCTCTTTCGGTGTACCGCGATGATCTCTCTGCTTACAATCAGTGGTGCAATGACGATGCTCGTGATGCTGCTGTTCTCACTGCCAGTGTCCTCCCTCAGTTTGCTTCGGAGTTCATGGGACTTGGCACCGTTGCAGCGATGTGGTCTTATCTTTGTCAGTGCTATCAGCCCTCTGGTGATGCTCCCTACCTATCTGTGGTGCGTCAGGAGCATGCACTCCAGCAAGGTGATTCCTCCGTTGATGAGTTCTATTCACAATGCTCGGCCATCTGGCGTCAGCTTGACTCTCTTCGGACAGTTGGTTGTGGCACTTGTCGTTGCTGTCAGACTACTCGGTCTGATCTAGAGTTTCAGCGGGTCCATGAGTTCTTACCTCGTCTCCGCTCTGAGTTTGAGCCTAGACGTGCTCACTTGCTTGCTCGTGGTCGTGTTCCTATCTCGGAGGTGCTTGTCGAGCTTCGTGCTGAGGAGACCCGCCTTCGCTCTGCTTGTTTGCTGGTGGTCCCGTCTGTGTTGGTTGCTCGGGCTCCTGTGTCGTCTGCTCGGCTCACCGCTCCACCGCTCCTCCCCACACCTTCAGGGGGGGTGGGTCGCCCTGCTTATACTGGGAGGGGCCGGTCGCGCCGTGACACCTTCTGTGGCTACTGCTCTCGGCCAGGTCACCCAGAGTCTAATTGCCGTGAGAAGAAGCGAGACCAGCGGCGCTCCTCTTCCAGTGGGACTCTTGGATCTTCCTCGACTCCATCACTCACTGACCAGGACATTGTGAGGCTCAAACGCCTCTTGGCTTCCTCAGGCTCTTCGTCGACTGGTTCAGCTGCTACTGTGACTGCATCCACTTCTCCACCACCGCAGGCATCTACACAGTCAGGTACATCTTCGTGGGTTTTGGATTCTGGAGCCTCCTTCCATATGTCTTCTGATTCTTCTGTGCTGTCTTCTCTCCGACCTCTTGATTCGCCTATTCATGTTCTTACCGCCGATGGCACATCTCTCCCTGTTGCTAGTCGTGGTCTTCTTTCCACTCCATCTTTTTTTGTTCCTAGTGTTTCCCATGTTCCTCGTCTTACCATGAATCTGTTTTCCGCTGCCCAACTTACTGATTCTGGTTGTCGTGTCATTCTTGATACCGACTCTTACTCCATTCAGGATCGTCGCACCAAGGCTTTGGTTGGTGCTGGCCCCCGGCGCCGTGAGTCAGAGGGTCTTTGGGAGGTTGACTGGCTTTGTGTTCCTTCTGCTGCCACCACCCCTGCTAGCTCCCATGCTCTTGCTGCCTCTTCATATGCGTCCTTCCAACAGTGGCATCATCGGCTTGGTCACATATGTGGCTCTCGCTTGTCTTCTTTAGTTCGTCAGGGCCTCTTAGGGTCTGTATCTAGAGATGTTTCTTTACATTGTAATGGTTGCAGACTTGGCAAACAGACCCAGTTGCCTTATCCTACTAGTGAGTCGGTATCTCAGCGTCCTTTTGACTTAGTTCATTCTGATGTTTGGGGTCCCGCTCCTTTTGATTCGAAAGGTGGTCATCGCTATTATATCTTGTTTATTGATGATTTCTCTCGCTACACTTGGCTCTACTTCATGAAATCTCGTAGCGAGGTTCTCTCTATATACAAACGTTTTGCTGTCATGGTTCACACCCAGTTTTCCATGCCCATTCGCACTTTTCATGCTGACTCCGCTGGTGAGTTTATCTCCCAGCTGTTGCGTGGTTTTCTTGCGGAACAGGGTACTCTTTCCCAGTTCTCGTGTCCTGGTGCTCATGCTCAGAATGGCGTTGCCGAACATAAGCATCGTCATTTACTTGAGACGACTCATGCTCTGATGATTGCCGCTTCTCTGTCACCCCACTTTTGGGCTGAGGCTGTTTCTGCATTCACCTACCTCATCAACATACAGCCATCGACTGCTCTGCAGGGTGGTATTCCTATGGAGTGTCTCACTGGTCGCTCTCCTGACTACTCCGCTCTTCGTATGTTTGGATGTGTATGCTATGTCCTTCTTGCCCCGCGAGAATGCACCAAACTGACTGCTCAGTCGGTTGAGTGTGTTTTTCTTGGCTACAGTGATGAGCATAAGGGCTATCGCTGCTGGGATCCTGTTGGTCGTCGTTTGCGCATCTCGCGTGATGTGACCTTTGACGAGTCTCGCTCTTACTACCCACGTCCTTCTACCTTGAGCTTCTCTGTGGATGATCTTTCCTTTCTTCTTCTCCCTGATACACCCCGCTATGTGCCTCCTCATGTCTTTCCTCCTTCGCCTGCACCTCTCCTTCCTTCTCCTTCACCACCGACACCATCTTCCCCATCCTCCTCCTCGAACTCTCCACCATCATCTCCAGTCCGTCGCCCTCTCTCACCATTTCCTCTTCACTATACGCGTCGCCCTCGTTCTGCGGATGTTTCCCCTGGTGCGCCTTCCACCTCTGGTGCACCTCCTTTCACGCCTCCCTCGGTTCATAACCTCCGTGCTCGACCTCGCCCCCCGCCTGATCGCTACTCTCCTGATCGGTATGGTCTCTCTGTTATTGCTGAGCCCACTTCCTATCGGACTGCCATGACTCAGCCTGAATGGCAGCTTGCGATGGCCGAAGAGCTTGCTACCCTTGAGCGCTCCGACACATGGGATCTGGTTTCCCTTCCTTCCGGTGTCCGTCCCATCACCTGCAAGTGGGTCTACAAGATTAAGACTTGCTCTGATGGTTCTCTTGAGCGCTACAAAGCGCGCCTTGTGGCTTGTGGTTTTCAGCAGGAGCAGGGACGCGATTATGATGAGACATTCGCTCCTGTGGCCCACATGACCACTGTTCGCACTCTTCTTGCTGTTGCTTCTGTTCGTCATTGGTCTATCTCTCAACTTGATGTTCAGAACGCTTTTCTTAATGGCGAGTTGCGTGAGGAGGTTTATATGCAGCCACCACCGGGGTACTATGCTCCTGATGGTATGGTCTGTCGACTTCGTCGCTCCCTCTATGGTCTTAAACAGGTCCCTCGCGCCTGGTTTGAGCGCTTCGCCTCTGTGGTGACTGCCGCTAGTTTCTTGCCCAGTGATCATGATCCTGCATTGTTTGTTCACATGTCTCCTCGTGGTCGGACTCTGCTCCTTCTCTATGTTGATGACATGATCATCACTGGTGATGACTCTGACCACATAGCCTTTGTTAAGGCTCGCCTTCGCGACCAGTTCCTCATCACTGATCTTGGTCCACTTTGCTATTTTCTTGGAATTGAGATCTCCTCGACCTCTGATGGCTTCTACATCTCCCAAGAAAAATATATTCAGGATCTTCTTGCTTGCGCTGCTCTCGGTGATGAGCGCACAGTTGTGACTCCTATGGAGCTCAACATTCAGCTTCGTGCCTCTGATGGTGACCCTCTCCCTAACCCCACTCGCTATCGTCACCTTGTTGGCAGTCTTGTATATCTTGCTGTTACGCGTCCTGATATCTCCAATCCTGTTCATATCCTGAGTTAGTTCGTTGCAGCACCCACCTCTGTCCACTATAGTCATCTTCTTCGTGTTCTACGATATCTTCGTGGCACGCTCTCTTAGCGCCTTTTCTTTCCCCGCTCCAGCTCTCTTGAGTGATCCCTCTGATCGATGCTCGCTTTGTGCTTATTGTGTTTTTCTTGGTGGCTCTCTTATTGCCTGGAAGACAAAGAAACAGACTGCCGTTTCTCGCTCGAGTACAGAGACTGAGTTGCGAGCCATGGCTATGCTGACAGCTGAGGTGATCTGGTTACGGTGGTTACTTGAGGACTTTGGTGTGTCTGCTACTACCTCGACTCCCTTATTGTCAGACAGTACTGGTGCTATCAGTATTGTGCGTGACCCGGTGAAGCATGAGCTCACCAAGCACATCGGTGTGGATGCCCACTTTGTGCGTGCTGCTGTGCAGGATCAGACTCTCGCTCTTCACTATGTGCCCTCTGAGTTACAGTTGACGGACTTCTTCACGAAGGCACAGACTCGAGCACAGCCTAGTTTTCTTCTCTCCAAACTCAGTGTTGTTGATCCACCACGAGTTTGAGGGGGGGTGTTAGATGTGTATAGTCTTTCTTGCGCTTTATCATACACATGTATATGTACTGGCCCTTGGCCCTCCTGTGAATGTAGTTGCTCACTTATCCAACACAAAGCAGACCTAGCTTCCTCTAAAAAAGAAGCAAACCTAGCTGTGCATACAAATTTGAAGTTTAATACAACATGCTAATTCACAACATCTAGTTTGCCTTGTTGGATACCGAGGTTGGAGTAGTTTGCGTGGTTACGAGTTCGACTCCCGCCAGACGCATTAATTTTTAGCACTTGAAGCCAGGAAAAAACAATGCGGCCATGCTGACAGCTGAGGTGATCTGGTTACGGTGGTTACTTGAGGACTTTGGTGTGTCTGCTACTACCTCGACTCCCTTATTGTCAGACAGTACTGGTGCTATCAGTATTGCGCGTGACCCGGTGAAGCATTAGCTCACCAAGCACATCGGTGTGGATGCCCACTTTGTGCGTGCTGCTGTGCAGGATCAGACTCTCGCTCTTCACTATGTGCCCTCTGAGTTACAGTTGACGGACTTCTTCACGAAGGCACAGACTCGAGCACAGCCTAGTTTTCTTCTCTCCAAACTCAGTGTTGTTGATCCACCACGAGTTTGAGGGGGGTGTTAGATGTGTATAGTCTTTCTTGCGCTTTATCATACACATGTATATGTACTGGCCCTTGGCCCTCCTGTGAATGTAGTTGCTCACTTATCCAACACAAAGCAGACCTAGCTTCCTCTAAAAAAGAAGCAAACCTAGCTGTGCATACAAATTTGAAGTTTAATACAACATGCTAATTCACAACATCTAGTTTGCCTTGTTGGATACCGAGGTTGGAGTAGTTTGCGTGGTTACGAGTTCGACTCCCGCCAGACGCATTAATTTTTAGCACTTGAAGCCAGGAAAAAACAATGCGGCCATGTACCACTAAATAAGTAGTGGAACAATTGACTCTGCGTAGTGATGTCCCGATTTTCTTTGTTTGCACATGTTCGTCAAACGGACAAAAATAAAAAATAATAGCATAAGTAGAAAATAGCATACATATAAAAAAGACTAAAAACCGGACGAAACAAAACAGGACCAAACCAAGAATATCTATTCCCTTTAATAGAAGATATAGATAGATATAGATATCCGCGAGAGCAAGGAAAGGATGACCTACTCCTCCTCTCCGCCGCCGTGACTGCCACCCACAGTCCGCTCCTCGCATCGCACGGATCCATGGCCATGGCGGAGGCGGCAAGTGCTGCTGGAGCGAAGCCCCTCCTCCCTGGCCTCCCCGATGAGATCGCAACCTGGGAGATCCTCGTTCGCCTACCCCCCAAATCCATCCTCCGTTGTTGTGCCGTCTCCCCCGCCTGGCACCGCGCCACCATCGCCCGCGGCTTTCTCCTCGCCCGCTAGCCCGCCCTCCCCCTCCTCCGCGCCTACAGTGACGACCAACCCGCCATAGACATCATCACCTGCGACCACAGGGCAGCCGACCAGCTCAAGCCCGTTGCACATCTCGACCAAGTCCCCGGCTTCTTTCCCGTGGCCTGCTGTGACGGCCTCCTCGTCTTATGCACCTTTGATCAGAGGCGCCTCTCCATCTACAACCCGGCCACTCATCAGTATGCTCCCCTCCACCAGCTTGATGGCTTCACGCTTTTGGGGATGTACCCACACAGGCCTACCGGCGAGTATCGACTATGGCTCCGCCTGGACGGTCATGCTCAAAGTGGCTCCTACGTCTTCACATTAGGCTCTGGCCAGCCGCCGAGGCACATAAGCGGCCCTGATGCCAAGGAATTGATGAATTCCCACGGATCTGTCCTTTCGCGTGCTAGTTTGCATTGGCACACACACAACCTGATAATGGTATTTGACACCACCGCCGAGTTGTTTCGGCACACACACACATGGTAGCTTGCATGGTAGCTTGCATTGGCACACACACAACCTGATAATGGTATTTGACACCACCACTGAGTTGTTTCGGCAGATGCGCTCTCCGATTGTTCCCGGCCATGGCAATGCTGACCTGTTTGAGATGGGCGACATGCTAGCCATGTACAGTCTTAATAAGGAACAAACCATTGTTGATATCTGGGTGATGCAGGACTATCAAGGCCAAGTCTGGGCCTCCAAAGGCCGGGTTAAATTGCCGATTGCAGAGATAATCGTGCAATTTGAAGACGTTTATGCTTTTTGGGATGTGGAGGCTGCATATTGGGATGATGATGATCTGCTAGTGCTGGGCATATTTGACGATGACTGGCTACATCAGGTTGACATCAATGGCAAGGTGGTTGCTAGTCTCCATCGCGTAGGCCTCCGTCCTACTGGACTTCGGCTCAAACAATCTCTAGTTTTGCATACTTTCTTTCCAGCACTAGAGGGTTATGTTGTCAATGCTTCGCCTTTCATGTGACCGGATGCTTATGTTCTGAATATTATTTAGCTTTTCATTTGAGAGCTGTTGAGCGTGGTGGTGCTTTTTAATGGCCTACCTCTTCCGTATCGACATGAGCTGCAGTATGTATTAACCAAATCCTCTATGAGCCCACTAAGATTTCTTTGTTGATGTATAAAAAGTTATGACCAAGAAGCTCTGGCTGTTACGATGTTACCTGGTTGCTTTATATTTCTTTGAATATCCTTTTGGGCTGAAGTGGTTGTGAGTGTTGATGATAAAATTACAAGTCAATTGGATCAGGTCTAATTTTCCAATTGCTCTGACTCATGTCTCTGTTTTCATAAACTAAAGAATGAACTTATTTTTCCCACTTTATATAGTGATCTTCTTAATTTCTTAGTACTCAATGCTAGTTAGCAATTCTACCTGCCTCCTCTATGTTTTTATTGTCCTGTCTGTTTACCAATCTCTTGTTTTATAGAGATTACCTGCTCGTGGTCTTAACACAATTTTTTTTAAATATACATGTGTTTCCTGTTCCTTCTTTTTCCGTGTAGCTTCTGATAATTTGATGCATAATAACATCCTTATTGACCGGCAAGCAGCACCTGAACTTTTACAACAGCTGGGGGCACTACATTAATTTCTCAATGGAATTTTCTGTTGCAATCCATTCTTGTTTGATGCATCTGGTTAGGTATTGAAACATACTGTCATATTTTTCATTTTACTTAAGGTGCTTCCCATTTCAAGGAAGAATATATGCTTCATGTTTTGTTCAATCATGTTATAAGCAGAAGAGGTGTTATAATGTGCAGGCTCATATATATCCAAAATTATGAAGTGGTTTGGGTCAGGCTCAATGGTCCGAAGTGTCTCTGTTTGTCTTTAAACTGAATAATTATCTTGTTTTTTTATCAAGGTCTTATTTAATGAAGATCATCCAGTGGTTTCTATTAATAATACTATATATAGCCAATATATGACAGTTTTCCTGTTTGTAAGTACTGTTATAGTTGGTGATGCATTTAGGGCAGATTATCCTCTTGGTTGGGTAGCAACTCGAACATGATTTTGGAAGAGCTTGGTGTGGTGCTTACATTATAGCCAACTTAGTGAAAAAATTTGTTACAATTCATTCTTCTTCATGTATCCGCTCTGTCTGATTAGGTACTGTGAAGTTTTGTTATAACTCTGCATTTGTTGTTGCCTTGTTTGAGATAATCTCTACCATGGTCAGGCTCAGGTCCTGGATTGTGTTCTCCTTGAGACACTGAAGTGTCAGCCGTGTTTCACTAGTAGAAAAACACCTAATAGTCCCGGTTCGTAAGGGCCTTTAGTCCCGGTTCATGAACCGGGACTAATGGGTCGTTACTAATACCTCCACCCATTAGTCCCGGTTCAAACACGAACCGGGACCAACCGGCACATTGGTCCCGGTTGGTGGCATCAACCGGGACCAAAAATCCATATATTTTTTTTGGAAAGTGGCTGCTTTAGAGGTTTGGGGGGTTATTATTTTTAGGTTGTTATATTAGCTAGCTAATAGAGAGAAGTGTCCTCTCCTATATCTTCGTCCTTGGTTTACCAACGCTGCTGCTATATATGTTCATTTTACCTGCTAATATAATAACTCATGCATGCTCGCATACATCAGCATATATAATAACAAGTACTCGTCCTACTAATCATGCATCATCATACAACTTCTACTCGTTATTAATAATAAGCCATACGATCATCATCCTCATAGTCATCGAACCCAACCCTACATAATTGTTCTTAGCACATGATCATCAGTATCAGGTAGGACCTAAACACCCTTAAGGTAAAATAGCATAAAACAATATAGACCCTGACTCTCCATTATGAAGAATGGCGATCATCATGTCTCCAATTTTTGCCCTTCGTTGAATGTTGCTTCCAAGAAGCTCCTTACAACTGTCCATACATTTTTTCCATTCTTTGATTGTCATGTCTCTACTTCTTTTAGAAACCCGGTATGGACAGTTCAGATTCGTAGGAAGACCTGGTTGTATGTTCAAAACATGAAGGCTACCGTGTGTATACATCAGATGAGGCACACAATCATTCGGAATTATCTGTTGAAAAATATAGTAATAACTTCGTAGTTAGCAATGATATGATGTACTAGTTTTAGAAGTGCGCAAAAAGATGCACGGATGTCGTAATAGTAAAAAATCTTACCAGGGTATCTCCATGGTAGTTACCGTAGTTCAACACGTGCACTAGTGGCACGTATTGACCATAATGTTGAGGAGTTCGATTGTAGACATTGTAATTCTCAAGATCAATACAAAATGCGACCAGATGATTTTTCTCCTGATAAGTTAGTTCGGAGCCTTCGGTGTAGTAGGTTCTGTCTACCATCTTCCGCACATTTTTTGAAGAATGAAAATAAGCTGTCAATGGAGAATAAGTTGTCAACTATTTTGAAATAAACAATATAAATTACTTAATAACTATGTTAAGCTTACATGGGGGAAGAATTGGAGGTGTATCCACAAGGACGAAAATCGTAGGTCTCTCTTGCGCGATTGTAGGATCACCAAGATCCATGGTGACAAGCATACCCTCATCAAAACCATACATCTTGCAAAGTGCTTCCCAGTTTTTGCAACCAAAATGGGTTACACTTTGAGCATTGTACAGCTTTACTTGAAAATCTACACCATGATGGGTATTTAGGATAATTTTTTTGGTTTCCATACTTTCATGGTCTTCAAAACCCATCCTCTCCAAGACATAGCGTCTTGCAAAGCATGGGATAAGCTAGTCGAATTGGAAAAGATGAAAAATACACGTTAAAATAGTTGAAGTCGTGCTTAATTACGAAAAAACTATTGTCATCGTTGCGTACCGTATGAACATCGAAGGTCTCCTCGAGCTTAATGCTGAAGCGTCGATCTTCGTCCAACTCAATGAACCTGTCGCACATACCTCGGTCGTCATGGCACCAGTCGCACTCCCCCGGGCGGTTTTCATCGTCCGAGTACGACATTTTCGGCCTAAGTTCATAATTCAAATATTAAATATATATACTAAAAAACCTAAATTAGATCATTATTATTAATCACGGGTTGACTATCGGTGATGGTATGTAGCTCCTCCTTTCATTCCCGAGTGCATTATTACAACAAATTGTCTAGCACACGGGAATGAAGGAGAAGCTACCCCCACGACGGCGTAAACCAAATATGAGCATTCAAAGTAGGAGTACTTTTCCAATATGAGCATTCAATAAGCAAAACCAAATCGTAAAATAAAGTAGTATTAAAATTAGCATGCATTCAATTATAACCAAAAGTACATCATCTCTTGTGTCTGTACATCGTCGAATACTCCTCGAATACTATCATACATATAGGATCACTAATTAATACAGCTAGAACCGTAGCGCCCGACGGGTATCGTCGCGGACGGTGGACACCCAAAGATAAGGAACGATCACTGGATCATAGCTCTAGTGAGATCCCTGAAGAACCTGCCAGGTATTGTCGAACCTGCCCTCCAACGCAACCATGTAGCGACGGACGTGCTCATCCTCCTCGCTGACACGGTGACGTACCACCTCCGCGGTGTCCGGAAGCCTCGGCACTGTCTCTGGCCCACGCGACCGCCACCAAACAAGGATCGGGTCAACAACAGGCTGCCTGCTCACCAACCTACGTCCCCCAGAAGGTAGCACCTCCCAATACCAGCCCGGCGGAGCTCAGTCCCGAACATGGCCCTGATCAAGCAGGCCTCCACCGCCGAGTCGACGACGACGAGGATGCGGGATAGGCATCGCCAACGTCGATGCGGGAACTACGTACTTCTATATATAGTTAAATAAAGTAGTTTTATTAATTAAATCAACTATCTAGTTCAACTACTAAGCACTTACTATAAATAAATAAAGTAGTAATTATATTTTTCTAACTAGCTAGTTCAATTGTAGTACTTAATTACTAACACAATCTAAATATCACCAACAAAATCTATTAACAATAATATCACCAAACATACTATGAACAAATTAATACCAAAAAAAATTTATTAACAGAAAAAAAATCTAACACAATATGAACACATTAATTACACCAAAAAAATCTATTAACAGAAAAAAAATCTAACACAATATGAACACATTAATTACACCTAAAAAATCTATTAAAGAAAAAAAATCTAACACAATATGAACACATTAATTACACCAAAAAAATCTATTAACAGAAAAAAAATCTAACACAATATGAAAAAATTAATTACACAATCTAAATTAACATACTATGAACTACATATCTAAATTACTACACATCTAATCTAACAAAAAAATCTATAAACTACAAAAAATCTAACAAAAATCTAACAAAAATCACAAAAATCTAACAAAAATCTAAATTGCTCACGGCGAGGTCGACGGCGACGGCGATGGCGAAGGCGAGGTGCGGCGCGGGGCGGCGACAGCGTCGGGGGCGGTGACGTCGGGGCGGCAGGGC
>LT934116.1:766300902-766314346 GCA_900231445.1 Triticum turgidum subsp. durum
GTGGCGGCGACGGCGGCGGGGCGGGGCGGGTCGGCGACGGCGGCGGGGCGGGGCGGCGACGGCATCGGGGAGGGGCGGCGACGGCGATGTGGCGACAGGCGACGGCGTCGGGAGATCGAGAGGAGGAGGAGAGATCGAAGTGGGGATACGGTTCTGAAATTTTCCTTATATAGCAAAGCCTTTAGTACCAACCGGGACTAAAGGGTAGGCATTGGTCCCGGTTGGAGCCACGAACCGAGACCAATGGTCGTGTGCTGACACGGTGCGGCAGGAAAGTTTAGTCCCACCTCGCTAGCTGAGAGGGGCGCGCAGTGGTTTATAAGCCCCACTGTCGCACCCCTCTCGAGCTCCTCTCCACTGCAGGCTTACGGGCCTACTTACTACCGCGTTGCCTGATGGGCCTACTGGGCCACCTACGGGCCTGAATCCTGGCCCATGGTGGGTTTCTAGTCGTATTCAGGCTGTGGGTGCCCAGTAGGAGGCACTTTTTTCCCTTTACTTATTGTTGCTATTTTTAATTTTTTTCCCAGATTTTTTGTTTTGTTTTCTGCATTATTTATTTTCTTTTGTTTTTTGCTTTATTTTTTAATTCTTTTTGCTTTTAGTTTTAGAACAATTTTAAACTTTCTTTTAGTGCCATTAGTTCTCAAATTTGAAAACACTTTTTTTGTTTTTTTGTTTTGTTTCGTGCTTTATTTATTTTATTTTGTTTCTACTTACAACAAAATACTTATTGTTGCTATTTTTATTTTTTTCCCAGATTTTTTGTTTTGTTTTCTGCATTATTTATTTTCTTTTGTTTTTTTGTTTTACTTTTTAATTCTTTTTGCTTTTAGTTTTAGAAAAATTATAAACTTTCTGTTAGTGCCATTAGTTTTCAAATTTGAATACACTTTTTTTGTTTTCTTTTTGCTTTATTTATTTTATTTTTTTCCAGTTTTTTTCTTTTGTTTTCTGCATTATTTATTTTCTTTTGTTTTCTGCATTAAAGCATTTGAAATGAACTCTGAAAAAGTTAAAAGTTGAAAGTAGGCATGGTATCACGAGGGCCGAACCATAATGGGCTGCCTTTGGTCCCGGTTCGTCCCACCAACCGGGGCCAATGGTGGTCGGCCAGGACCAAGGCCCATTGGTCCTGATTCGTCCCACCAACTGGGACCAAAAGGTCCAGACAAACCGGGACCAATGGCCTTCGTGGTCCGGCCGGTCTCCGGGGCTCACGAACCAGGTCTAATGCCCCCATTGGTCCCGGTTCTGGATTGAACCGGGACTAATGGGCTGACCCGGCCGGCCTGGACCATTGCCCCGTTTTTAGTCCCACCTCGCCAAGCGAGAGGCACTCGCAGCTGTTTATAAGCCATGAGTGCAGATACGATGAAGAAGAGGCTCAATGCTCACCTGCACGTTGGTTCGCTTCAAGCCTTGAGGAATAGGGTAGACTGCATGGAGCTATGTGCAGTACAGTTTACACTATTCTGAAAGGCTTGAAGCGAATTAAGTAGCATTGCACCTCTTTTTTTATTTTTTAATGACTTATTACCACACAGAAATAAATAGAAAAAACAAATATAGCAGAAAAGAAAAAAAACTATATAAAAAACTACTCAGAAATAATTAGAAGAAAAAATAGTTATGATTAACTTTACTAAAATCTTTTTTATTTTTAATAACTTATTACAACTCAGAAATAAATAGAAAAAAATAAATATA
Source organism: Triticum turgidum subsp. durum (assembly GCA_900231445.1). Classification (NCBI taxonomy): domain Eukaryota; kingdom Viridiplantae; phylum Streptophyta; class Magnoliopsida; order Poales; family Poaceae; genus Triticum; species Triticum turgidum. Next base: position 766,302,613 of record LT934116.1, read on the forward strand.
GCAGAAAAGAAAAAAAACTATATAAAAAACTACTCAGAAATGAGCATAGATGCGCTTATAGAGAAAATTAGACCTAAATTCATAATAAATTTCTACTAACTTCAGAGAAATTCAATATGAATTTAGGTCAAATTTCCTGTATAAGGGCATCTATTTTCACTTTGAGAGCAGCTCAACAAGGCAAAGAGGGAGGGTCTTATAAACCGGTGTGAGCCCCCTTCGGTTGGTGAGGTGGGACTAAACTCTGGCCGCAACGAGGACCACCCATTTAGTCCCGGTTCGTGCCACCAACCAGGACTAATGGGCTGCCTTTGGTCCCGGTTCGTCCCACCAACCGGGGCCAATGGTGGTGGGCCAGGACCAAGGCCCATTGGTCCCGGTTCGTCCCACCAACCGGGACCAAAAAGTCCAAAAGAACCGGGACCAATGGCTCACGTGGCACGGCCGGCCCCCAGGGCTCACGAACCGGGACTAATGAGCTGACCCGGCCTGGACCATTGCCCCCTTTTCTACTAGTATTCCTTTTCTCTCTATAACTGGCACAAGGCCATGTCCAGTACCAGTGGTAGAATGTAGATCGTCTCAAGCAGGACCTCGCTGGCTTTAGTGCCCTTTGCTTAGGAATTGTAAAGAAAGCTGTAAATAAGGTCATTGGACTTAGTAGCTGGGGTTGGAGTGTGGTCGAAGCTGAAAGTAAGATAAGAAAAGCACGCGAACAGCACAGAAAATATAATTTGGATAACCATAGGAAAAAAATGGTGGGAAATTTATGGAATGAAAAGAGAAAGAAAAAAAGAAACTAACAGTAGTTTAAAGTGGTATTTAGCAGTACTTCCCGTGATGATCCTTGCTAGGAGGTGTTCACCAAGTTTCTGGAGTAAACATTTACCAGCATGGGCTAGCAAAAGAATTACCTATCATCCAAATTAAGATGATTTTTCCACAAACCATTTCTTCAAGATCATTGCGTTGCATCTCTAACCAGTGCTGCTTTGGACCATCTTTTTCAATTCCGTTTCAGGTTCCCAGGTTGACTATAGGAAAGATACTAACCCGTGCTTAATTAGTGTATATGGAGAAAACATTATCTGCTTCTCGCTTAAACTGGAAAACGTAGAACATTCAGCCCAATTTTAATATCTGCTATGTTGATATATCCAGTTCCAGATATAGTGAAACCTCAAATATGAAACTGGTTTGTTTAAGATTCAAATATAAAACTGGTCTGTTTAGAACATAATATGAAGCTTGTAAGACTTAATCTGTTGCCTCCAGAGAAATAAATCAAGGCCAGCGCTGTTTCCATTGCGGAGGTCTCGATCCTACTCAACTTCAGCTCAAACAATCTCTAGTTTCCGCTATCCTTTCATGTCAAAGATGTTGAGTGTGACGGTGCTTCTTAAAGGTCTCAATGTATGTATCCTTGTGAGCTGCCCTATGTATGAATTTGATCCACTATGAACCTACTGTCTTCTTTGTTGATGCATATACAAATATGGTCAAGAAGCCCTCACTGTTATGTAGTTGAAGGGGAAAAAAAAATCAATGCTTGCTTCGATACTCTTCCAGTTTGAAGAGAGTATCTGTATGTGTTGATGCTCAAATTGCCAAATTTTTATGGTGGGCATTTGAATATGTGCTAGCTGATCTGTCTCATGTCTCTGTTTTCTTGAATGGAAGAACTGGCTTCGATGTCTTAGTTAGGAGAAGGGCCAGTCTAATGCTATTTCTATTGTGGTGTCTGCTTGTGCGACTGTTCTTTCCTTGTATTACTTCTTAGCAATGCAGTCTGGTACTTACATTTTGTAGCAGAAAATGTTGGCTACATTTTCACCCACTTCTGAATTCTTTTCCTGCAACTGACTCTTTAAACATATACTCTGCCTTGTTGTATAAAAAGTTATGATCAAGATGCTCTGACTGTTATATGGTTGCGTTATACTCCCTCCGGTCCAAAATAGATGACCCAACTTTGTACTAAAGTTAGTACAAAGTTGGGTCATCTATTTTGGAAATGGAGGGAGTATTTCTTTGAATATCATTTTGGGCTGAAGTAGCTGCAGTGAGTGTTGATGCTAAACATACAATTCATTTGGGTCAGAGTTTGAAATGTTTGCTGATTATTCTGACTCATGTCTATGTTTTGTTGAACTAGTTATGGGCTTCTTTTTTCCCCTTTATATATTGATCTGCTTAGTACTTAATTATTTAGTCAGTTTTGGTCAGGATTATAGTCAACTTCCAAGTCAATGTTCTGTTGCAGTTCATTCATGTTCATGATTCCATTTTGTGTTATAATTCTGCCTCTGTGCTGCATCAGTTTGAATTATATTTATCATTTCACTTTAGCTGCTAACCATTTAAAGAAAAAACAGCTTCATGTGATGTTCAATCTTAACATATGCCCGAGAAATGAAACTTGTACTGACGTGTAGAGCCATGTCTTTTTTCTGCACAATCCATATGAATTGGGTCCACTATGAGATGGCTATTTTCTTTTTTATATATATAAGTTATAATCAAGAAGCTCTGACTGGTTCATTATTTGACTTGTGTGAATATCCTTTTGAGCTAAAGTGGCAAGCATGTTGATGCTTAAATTATGACTAGCAAAAGAGCCCGTGCGTTGCAACGGGAGAACAAAATCCTCGTATGCACCAACCGACTCATTCGTATTGCCACTTCTATCTTCCATCTTCTCCTTCTGACCTTATTGTGGTTTGTGGTTTAATATGCCACTGTCCTTTAATTTCGCCCCCTCTCTTTCGTTTCTCCATTAGAATCTTCACCTTCCGATGTTACCGAGGTTTATGATTTATGCCACTGTCCTTTAATTTTGCCCTTCCAATTTTTATACATTGTACATTTGACTACCTAGGAAGATCCTGCTAGGGATACACCTCAGGAGTTGAAACATAGCTTCCACATATTTGATAATTTCAAAGTCGATAATGATTGTTCGTCCTCAATGAACATGTATGTCTAAGTTTAGTAGTAACGAAAATGTACCAAATTAAACCATGCAAGTCACACACCATATATAACAGTAAAATTCTAAGCGCATCAAGCAAATTACTTTGTTAAACAGAGTAACCACACAGGAAAATATATAAAATCACGAAGATGCACACTATTACAATAATTCTGTTGTGGTGAAATTAATAACAAAAAATGATTGTGTAATTAGGAGGAGATGAGAAAGATAAGAACAGTTTGATATTATGCATTGTACATTTCACAGATTAAGGAGTTACAGGTTCACGATTCAACTCGGAAGGGAGATCACAGTCAGCCAGAACAGCTAAAGCTCTCTAGTGTTGTTACTTCTCAGTCTACAATAGATTTTTAGGTACACAAATATACTCAGATGCAGCTTGGTCGTTGGAGCCAGGACAAGCTGTAGCAAAGGCGGACATAGGTGTTTTCTTACAAATTAACGGGCAACATACCGAACATGTATACATCTCTGCTGTGTCGCCACCAGTAGCATTAGCTCTGCAGGTAGAAGCTTATGGACTGCTGTTGGCGGTGACGATTGCAGCTCAACTACATGTGCAGGATCCAAAGTTTTTGACTGACTCTGCCGTGCTTGCCTCAGCTGTTGTAGAACCTTACTAAAGCAGGTCCGTGGGCTATCCGGCCAATCTTAGCTGCTATCCAGACCACGCCTTCATTTCATCCATGTCGAATACTCAAAGTGCACAGGAGTCTGAATTTCAAGGCACACCGTCAAGCTAGACTTGCTGTCAAAGTGCCAGATAAACCTTTCAGCTCTACTCGCCTACATTCAGATTAAGGTTTAGATACTAATCTGGAACGATGTCCTACCTGTAATGAGCTATCAGCAATGAGTGCTCAGCCACTCGAGCTGCTATTCGTAAAGTGTGCTTAATGCCATATTAATAAAATCCTTCTGTTAAAAAAATCAAACTTATTTAGTGTGCCTAACTTTCATGTTAGTGTGTGGTTACAAATATTCCAACTACGTAACTGACCCTGAGAATGATACTCTTTGACTTCTCCAGTATAGACCAATTAATAGTACAATAATCTTTGCATGATGCAAACGTATAGAACTCCTTAATACAAAAAGATTAGATAATCCCTATTAATTTACCTTGTTAGCACTTACAAAACCTACCCTGTATTGCTTGCCGCTGGCAGCACCGAATATGGACATGCCTGCCGCACCAGTCGTAATAATATTAGCTGACAGGAGCTTCTATCAGGTAGTCCAGGCAATGCAAGAGAAAAAAATTCAAACACAATGGAAGGCATATAACAACTATTAGTTGGACGGCATCACATGCCAGTATGTCTCCACCAAGTAGATTGGATTTCTACATCCTGCCGCCGGATCGGTTAATGGGTGATGATGATTCCAGATATTTTTCTTAATTTCTCTGTTCAAAGTAATTGTAATCTCGAGCACAGATTTACTCGGTGACACAAAACTGACTAAAAGATCATTCCTAGTTTTTTGTTCGTTTACTGACTTAAGTGTAGCATCTATGCATATTTCAGACTTGAATCAAACTGGGAGAAAAATATCTTATTTGTCCATAGGGAGCAAACAGAGAATTAAACACGGACTGGCAAACATTGGACTAATATAAAGTACACGTAACGCCTAATATAAAATACAAGCAACTCCCAACTTGCAGAGATTGGACACCCAGATTAAACAGAAAAAAGTGCATACAACTTTAGTAAACGCCCAGGTTACAAAGACTGATTTTGATTTGTAAAAAAAGGGCAAATCTCCAAGCAATATTGAACAACATGGGCTACTATGGGTACAGGTTAATAGATGTGACGCATTTGGTTAATGGAACCTGACTACTGGTCCCTTTAATTCTTTTTACTTAATTAGCTTGATCAGCTGATAGAACACCTTCCTTTTGTTAGCTATCTAGAAAAAACACTAAAACTACTTGTGAACCCAGTGCATCTCAATCAAGATACAGGTTAATAGATGTGAAACATTTGGTTAATGGAACCTGACTACTGGCCCCTTTTACTTTTGTTACTTGATTAGCTTGAGCAGCTGACATGACACCTTCTTTTTGTTTTTCATGAATTGCAGAAGCTTAATTACTTGAGCTATCTAGAAAAAACATTAAAACTACTTGAGAATCCAGTGCATCTCTATCAAGATAAATCATAATGTAGGTGTTGACATCTATGATCGTTTCCCCATTCATGCTCTGCATTTCTGCAACTCCACTTGAAAAGGGCATGGAGTCAGGAAAGGCTACAATCTTCTGATGGATATTCAATCCAATGGTCAGACTGTGGATACATTAGGGCCGAAGCGCCATAGGATAATTAGTTGCTAATTAAATATGGCCTGAACCTCAATTGACACACTTATTGTTCAAGTTTAAGGACCAACCACAAGATACTATTAAGCTTGCAAAATGGTCTTACATTATGGGATGGAGGGAGTACATGTGTAAATTTTATGAAAGCTAGAAACTCAAAGTCTTTTACACCCTATTGATCTACATCTAATGAATTATGAAAGCTAGAAGCTTCTCAAATATTATTCTGAATCACTGAACCTATCTAACTAAATATGAACTTTAAGACTTGAGTCAAACAGGGAGCAAGCAGAAAACTGTTCATGAACTTATTTGGTCATGGATTTGAATCAAACAGAGAGCAAACAGGGAATCAAACAGGGACTGGCAAACAATGGAGTAATATAATGTACAGGCAACACCCGACTTACATAGATTGGGTGCTCAGATTAAAGAGAAAAAAGTACAGGAAACATTAGTACACGCCCAGGTTTCATAGATTATTTTTGATTGAAGCAATATCCAACAACGTTGGCCTAATTTGGGAAAAGCTGATACATACCACAATGTTGGACTAATTTGGGAAAAGCTGATACATACCTCTGGTGTAGCATGTTCGGACGGCGGATGTTCTTCCTCTGGCGAACTCAGCAGAGGCGACATTGGATGGCTCGGTGGCGAACTCGGCGGAGGCGACATTGGAATGATCGACCGATGTTCTTCTTCCAGTGAACTCCATGGCAGCGACATTGGACGTTGCCAAAACCACCTTGTGCGATCATATGTGATGGGTGAAAATTGTTTGTCACAGCTGCAACATCATTGAAGCTTTGAAAATTCAAAACCTTCAATGGGGCTTCGTGTCCCAAAACCTTCACAAGTGCTCAAATCTCCTAGGCCTAGTAATTTTGCATTATTTGCGAGCACTGAGCAGCATAATGCAGAATTGGTTTATGTCACACATGCATGAGCATAGTACACTGTGTCTTTGGACCTGCAAACCCATATCACAATGGATAAGCATGTGAGCACCAGCATGCCTGCTAAAAACGGCAATACAATTTTCATCATGTTTCTCTCTTTCTTCCTGCCTTGAGAGATTCACATTTATGTTATCAGACAATGTTTGTGGTACAAATTCCAGCAAACTCACAATGATGGAATATTACCATGGGGATGGTTAATTTGTGTGTTACCTGCAGTAGCCACGCCGACAACAGGGAGGTGCGGCGTGTCACTGCCAGCAGCACTGCCTCCCAACTTCTTGGCGTCGATGAGGTCCCCCAGCCAGACCAGGCACCTGGTGGCGTCCTCCTTGCAGCTGTTGCTCAGGTTGGCCCGCCGATCTACAAGCTCCAGCCTCCGCCGCCGTCGTTCTGCAAGCTCCAGCCGCCACCGCCGATCCAGCCGCCCCCGCTGCTCTACATCGAGTAGCCGTGCCGCCCCCAGCCGCTCGAGCCGCCGCATTGACGTCCAGCAGCGCCGTTCTGCAAGCTCCAGCTGCCACCGTCGATCCAGCCGCCCCCGCCGTTCTACATCGATCAGCCGTGCCGCCCCCAGCCGCTCGAGCCGCCGCGTTGACCCTGCTCCACGGCTCCACCTCGCCGCGCGACAGAAGCTGTCTCCGCTGTGACCAATGGCGGGGGACTACGATAGCGACAAAGGGATGGGAGAGAATAGCGAGGGTTGCCGGGAGCGGAGGGATGGGGCGCGGCTGCGGAGGGAACCCTAGCACCGGGCGTCTCTCCTTCTCGTGCGGGAGAGAGAGCGTCTGTCGAATCATTTTTTTTTCTTTCACTTAATATATATAGAATAGATTAATGGATATGAAAGCGTAAATTCACGGAAAAAAGCGTATTGTGACGGTGAATCCAAGGAGTCAATCCGTGCTTTATTATTAGGGAAAGATGTAGTTTTGGACAACATTTGAATTTGTTGCAAATTGATCTGCCTCATGTCTCTATTTTTCTCTGAATTGAAGAATTGCCTTGGCTATTTTATCTAGGTCTTCTTATAAAGATCATCAAGTGGTTTTCTTATAATACTAAATAGGTAGCCAGTGTCATGTTTCTAAGTATTGTTGTAGCTAACGATTACATGTGGCAGATCTTCCTCTCGATTTGTTCAATTGCTAGTTTGACCTGATTGTTAGAGGAGTTTGGAACACTGCTATTTCGATTGAATGGAATGATTGCATCATTGTCAATTTGTGAGTGAAATGTTTATATTGCCATTCATTCTTCATGTGTCCATTGCATCTGGTTAGGTATTGGATTGTCCTGTTATAGTTCCTTTTCTCTCTGTAACCGGTGCAAGGCCATGTCCAGTACCATTTGTCGAAAGTAGATTGCTCAATTTGTCACAGCACGTATGACGTGCCATTCCTGCAGGGTGATTCCTCAGTTGTTCACATCACTTGTAGGTCCACTATGAGCCTGCTAGTTTTTTCTTGATGTATGCAAAGTTATCATCAAGAAGGTCCGACTATTAATGGTTGCATGAAATTCGTATTTCTGTGAATATCCTTTTGGGCAGAGGTGGCTACCGTGCATGCTGATGCTAAAGTACTAAGTCGATCTGGTCAGTGTTTGAAATATTTGTCAAGCTGACCCGCCTCTTGTTTCTTGGAGACTATCCGGTGGTCTCCTTAATTCTACAAATTTAGCAAATATACCTGTTTCTGTTTTTTGTCGTAGCCGATGATGAAATGAGACTTTCCACTTTTTTGAGTAAGCAAGTTGCACTTGGTTTTTAGAAGAGCTTGGAGCACTACTTGTTAAATTGAATGATAAGATTGTTGTCAACTTTTGAATGCAATGTTCTGTTTCGTTTTTGTTCAAGATGCATTAGCATCTGAGCAGGCATATAAATATATGCTTTTTAATCATATCTTTCTGTCGCATCATTGGAATTATATTTACCATTTCACTTGATCATTTGGAACCATGTTTAACATTTCACTTCAGCTACTTACCCATTGTAAGAATTAATGTTTCATGAGATATTCCATCATCTCAAACAGAACTGTATAGATAGATCTTTAAAGCCCAGCCCAGCCCAGGTCATTCCTAATTTCTAGATTGACCTCAGCCATCGCGACGACAAGCTGTTCCATGAGTAACCAACCAAACTAGTGTACCATGGTTAGGAACTGTATTTTTTGTCCCTGAATTTGTTTCATGGCCGGATTCTTCTGTATTATTTGATGCGATGAAGATTAGCATTAGCATTTTGAATTGTATGTTGTTTTGGGGACCCGACCTACCTGTGTTATGTTTTAGTATGATTGTTTAATGTGATTGTACTCTCTGTTTTTGCTGACTTTCATTTGAAGCTCTTCATAACTACTCCCTCCATTCCAAAATAGATGACTCAACTTTATACTAACATTGTACTAAAGTTAATATAAAGTTGAGTCATCTATTTTAGAACGGAGGGAGTACAATAGTAGTCTAGGAAAACTGAAGAAGTCAAGCAATGAAAGGTCACCTACCTGGTCAGGTGGTGCTTGTCTGCTCTGGATGTTCCTATTGCTTTTCATACTGCATTAGCAGTATTGTTGGCTGATGGTCCGCAATCGTTTTTGGTACCGCATTAGCAGTTCCCTCTGATGGGAGGGGTGTGTGTGTGTTGATGATACTTCGACGTTGAATATGGTGTTTCATTCAAGTAATGTAACAGGGGCATTCAAGTAATGTAACAGGGGCCTGTAGGTTCATGGGCTCTAAAAAACAAATCCAGCTAGTCATGTATATCATGGTGCTAATATTGTTGCCGATCAATGTTGTGAGGAGCTGATTCTGAGAATATCCAAAACAAAATGTCTTGAGAGGACAGGAAATGCAGTGGCACGCGAATGTGAAGTATTTAATAGTGTGCTTGTAGAGTCTAGAGTATACTACTGCACTTTCTCTTGGGAAAAGTCTCTACAGCGAAGCACAAAACATTGAACCACAAGACATGATCTATTAAACGAGAATGAAAGACATTTTCACCCCGAATTCTTGCAAGGCACACAGGGTGTGTATAGCGTGTCATTGCCAAAACCAAAATTTTAGCCAAGGGAAAAAATAATTGAGAATCCAGGTAAGAAAAAATCATTGAGTATTCCTATCCCTCCATGGATGGTACTCTTGGTACTCCCTCCATCCATTCTCAACTATTCAAGATGAATTTTAGCCAAGACAATTTAGTTGTTCGGTAACTTGGTAATGGAGGGAGTAGAAAAAAGCTACAGGTTATAGAATGTGTTATTATCGTGCTTAGCAGATACTAAATCCGTTGAGCATGAATCCAGAGTCCTTGAGTCGATGCCTTGCGACGGTGATGTGTACTCATTCCCAGTACCCCACAATCCTACATACACACTAGATATAACCTTTTATTTTTTGAGGTAAGCATTACATAACTAGCTTTGAAGTGAGAATGGTGGTGGAATCATTGAGAAAGTGTGTTTGTGCTTCGAGCATATGTAGCCCCTGATGTTCCACTAGCCATCAAGTCAGGAAAGGCAAAGATATCAACATGGTGGCATGTGCTCGCTTGCTTGGTCATTATAAATGGCTCATGTGGGTCTCTGCAATCGTTTATTGGGAGCAAGAATCCGGACAACCTTTGAAGGTTTGAAAGCTCGTCGTCCTCGAGGCACCAACCTTTCTTATCCTTTTGGATGAAGATAATAACATCAACATTAATATAGATGGGGCCAATGTAGTATGGACTGGTGTTGACTGTAAGGGCATGTTTAATTTGAAGGATTTTGACAAAAAAACTTGGAGATAGTCAAGATGAATTTTCGTACATGGGTCCTTTGATTTATAAGAGTGACCTTTAAGGATTCCTGCCATACCATTTAATAAATATGTTTTTTTATTCACTCAACCACTTTGGTAGATTATTTTGTTTTTTCTTTGGTGTAATCAAACAAACCTTGGCACAAATTCAATCCCATTTAATCCAAGTGAATATTACAATGTAATTTTGCTACGCTTGTTTTTGGTTTAACAGGAAATGAATATCTATGGATTCAAAACACGTTGTCGATTTAACATGATTTTTTTGGGCGATAAGAAACACAAGAAGCTTTGGGAGAAGTCGAGATGATCCATGAGGGGCCCACACGGGCGGGTGGCGGGCCCCCGCCTGTCTATAAGGATTTTGAAGCTTGCGCTCCATGGAGTTCATTTTTTGTAAAAAAAATCAAAAAAAAAATGGAAGCTTCATTTTTTTGGAAAAAAAATTCGACATCTTCATATGATGCATTCTATAAGTTTACAAAGTTGCACGATGAAATAGTCACACATGTTAGCTACATGAAAAGAGGCAAATTCATGGTTTTGAATGCGATGAACGTGTACTTCAAAATTGTGATGTTGTCTTTGTTGTTTAGCTCTCATTGTAATGTATATATCATCGTCAAACTTTACATACATGTAACATACATCTATATGAATATGCGTATTTTTTTCCAGATTTTTCTTGAAACTTTAACTTTAATTTTGAACTTGAAATATAAAGGAGCTGCGACAATTAATTTGGATTGGAGGGCAAAACATTTTTGTTACTTCAAAACCAAATTGGGCGATGGCCATGCCCAGCCCGTTTGAGAGCTGAGAACGAACACGGGATGGGCTAAGCGGAGCCCAGCCCAGGTGCATATGCGTTATATCCTAGTATATCCCCACTCCTCTTGCTTTGCTATCGAGATCCAGAGTGAGCTCCCATGGCGGAGGCCACCCTGCCTCCCCTCCACCGCGGCATCCCGGATGAGATCTCCATCTGGGACTGGGACATCCTGGTCCGCCTGCCCCCCAAATCCCTCCTCCACTGTCGCGCCGTCTGCCGTGCCTGGCGCAGCGCCACCTCCATCCACGACTTCCTCCTCGCTCACCACGCCAGCCAGCCCGCCCTCCCCCTCTTCTACGCCTACAATTACAGGTGCGACAGCGTCGGCGTCGAGTCACTAGACATCATCCCCTTCGACCACCGAGTAGGGGTCGCCGGCGCCGACCGGCTCCAGTCCATCGCGCGAATTGGTGACACTTGCGTCCGTCTGTGCATCTCGTGCGATGGCTTACAAGTCCTCAACATGGGCAAGGGTCAGTTCAGCATCGTCAACCCTGCAACTCGTCAGTGTGCTCGCCTCCCGAGTTTTACTGTTACTTACTCTCACGTACCCGTGGGGATGTACCCGCACAGCCTAAGCGGCGACTACCGGATACTGCTGGCACCCTGTGATCCACATGACTCCTACTGGGTCTACACAGTAGGCTCCAGCCAGCCGCCAAGGCACATAGACATAGATGGCCATGTTGTGGATGCACTGTCACCCTTGACACCTCTCCTGTTCCATCATAGCCTGCATTGGTGCGCAGACGACGTGATAACTGTGTTCGACACCACCACTGAGTCGTTTGGGGAGATGCTCGCTC
>LT934116.1:766315432-766338007 GCA_900231445.1 Triticum turgidum subsp. durum
TGAAATCGCGCATGTTTACCTATAGATCGATCTTGCCTCGGAAAAAAAAACCCTACAGATCGATCTCCATCTTATAATCTTTTTCCGATCGATCTTTATCTCTCTTTCTCCTGACCGCTTGCTCTAGCCCTAGCACTAGTTGTACCCGATCGCTAGCCTCCCTGGCAAGCTCACCCAATCACCAGCGCTAGGGGTAGCAATCCTCCTTGGCCGGAGACGGGAGACACCACATGGCAGGAAAGAGGAGAAGAAAGCCATGCCAAGGGGAGGCCTCATGCCCACCACTCACCGGGATAGTGCGATTTCAATCCATGGAAGAAAAGGTACGTCTCAATCTTCAAGAAACAGATGACCTATGCGGTTTTATCATGATAATGGGTAAAGATTTATAAAAGATTCAGTATGGCATCTCCATTGTTCCAATAGGATTATCAATAATCGATCGATTAAATATTGTTAGGGATGTATATTGTCACAGATTTGACCTTTATGAGTTCAGCGTGATAATCGGTAAGATTTTATTGAGTTGGTCTGGTGCCTTTGCAAATTCGCACCAGTTTTTGAATTACTAATTTCTTCTTTAAATTTTATCACATTTATGTCAGCTAACTATGCATTCAGAAATATTACAAAAATAAATTAAGTTAGTATGCACAACTTATTTTTATGTGATTGTTGGTAACATTATATATATATACATACATCGATCATTGTTTTAGTATTTATATTAAGGGCCCCGGGCTATAGTTTCGCCCCGGGCCCCCGAAATCTCAGGACCGGCCCTATGTCCTGTTTGAGGTGGATGGAATGCTCGGCATCTCCAGTCCTAATGCTGAATTTACCAGCGTTGGTGTCTGGGCTATGCACAACTACGAAAGCAAGGTCTGGGCATTCAAATACCGGGTGGAACTGCCAGTTGCGGAGCTCACCGTGCAGTTTGGAGTGTTTAAACCATATTGTTGTTGGGTGCCCATTTCTTGGGATGGTGATGTGATCATGCTGCTCCAGTTTGGTGACTGGCTACTTCATCTTGACATGGATGGCAAGGTGGTTGCTAGTTTGCGCCGTCAAAATGGCCTCTTTCCTACTCAAGATCGGCTCAAGCAAACTCTTGTTCAGCATTCCTTCTTTCCGACACTAGGGGGTTATGTTGTCAATGCTCCACCTTTCATCTGACCAGAAGATTATGTTGTGAACACTTAACCTTTCGTTTGAGGGCTGTAGAGTGTTATGGTACTTCTTATCGGCCTAGCTCTGCCTATCCACATGAGCTGTAGTATGTATTAACCGGTTTCACTATGATGAGCCCGCTACTTTCTTTGTTGATGCATTAAAAATTATGATTGAGTAGTTGGGACCATTTCATGGTTGTGTTATATTTCATCGAATGTCCTTTTGGATGGGAGTGGCTGCCCGGAGTGTTGATGCTAAAATTACAAGTCATTTGGATCACTGTTTGAAGTGTGCACACATATTTCTGACTCATGGTTCTGTTTTTTTATTCAAGAGTAGACTTCTTTTTCCCCTTTATACAGTGGTGTTCTTAGTACTCAAAGTTAGCGATCTCGTTGTCTCTTGTCTCTGTTTATTTACCTGAATAATTGACTTGTCTTTTTATTGAGGTCTACTTTTCTAGAGATTACTCAGTTGTCTTTACAATACTAATTATTTAGCAAAGGTACATTTGATTCCTATTTTTTGTGTTTTGCTTAGCTGAAGGTGAAATGAGGCAGATTATCCTCCTTGTTGGCTTGCAAGTTGCACCTGATTTTCATAAAAGGTTGGCGCACTAGTTAAATTGAATGATTGTATTATAGTCAGCTTTCAAACAAAATGCTCTGTTGCAATTCATTCTTGTTCATGATCCAATTGCATCTTGTTAGCTGTTGAAACATACTTTTACAATTTTGTATGTGTTGCATCACTTGGAATTATATTTATCATTTCAGTTTCGCTGCTAACCATTAGAGGAACCAATGCTTCATGTGTTGTTTGATCTTAACATTTGCTCAAGAAATGAAACTTCTTCTAATATGCAGAGAATTGATCTTTTTTTTTACTGTGACTGGAGAGTTGGGTCCAATATGAGAATGGCCTGTTTCTTTTTTTTTGTACTTTTTCCGTTACTTTTTACTTCGCATATTAGGTTTGTCTTAAGTCAAGTTTTGACTATTAATAGGTCATGATCAAGAATCTTTGACTGTTCAACATTAGATTTTGTTGAATATCCTTTTCAGCTGAAGTGGCTGCCATGAGTGTTGATGTTAAAATTATAAGTCATCTGGGCCAGCATTGAAATGTTTGCCAATTGTTCTGACCCATGTTTCAGTTTCCTTGAACTGAAGAATGGACTTTCTTTTCTTCTTCTTAGTACTCAATAGTAGCAATATAACTGTAGAATTGACTTCTCATTTTATCGAGGTCTTCTTTTTTAGATTACACGATGGTGTTCTTACCATTATTTTTTTTGCAAATAAAGGTGTGTTTTCTATTTCTATGTTGTGTTTTAGCAGGTTTCTTAGAATACAATCTTTCAGTTAAACCTTCTCCTAGCAAGTTGCACCTGATTTTTTTACAAGAGCTATGAGAATTAGTTTAATTGAAATATTGTGTTATAAGCACTACCAGAAACTGTAATTTTTCTGTGTGCCAAATTGTTTTCCTGTCGGGCCCGCAACCGGCCCACAGAAAAATTGGTTTTTGCTGTCGGTGCTTGGCGCACAGGAGTAAATACCATGGGGTTCGCGCGGCCCATCTCTAAATCCACTAGCGCGCCGCGAAAATTTGCCTACTTTCGCGCCGTAGAGCCTGTTTGGGTCTACACAGTAGGCTCCAGCCAGCCGCCAAGGCACTTAGACATAGATGGCCATGTTGTGGATGCACTGTCACCCTTGACACCTCTCCTGTTCCATCATAGCCTGCATTGGTGCGCAGACGACGTGATAACTGTGTTCGACACCACCACTGAGTCGTTTGGGGAGATGCTCGCTCCGCACGGCGCCGACCAGTTTGTGGTGCATGAAATTTATGGTGGTGTCCTGTTTGAGGTGGATGGAATGCTCGGCATCTCCAGTCCTAATGCTGAATTTACCAGCGTTGGTGTCTGGGCTATGCACAACTACGAAAGCAAGGTCTGGGCATTCAAATACCGGGTGGAACTGCCAGTTGCGGAGCTCACCGTGCAGTTTGGAGTGTTTAAACCATATCGTTGTTGGGTGCCCATTTCTTGGGATGGTGATGTGATCATGCTGCTCCAGTTTGGTGACTGGCTACTTCAGCTTGACATGGATGGCAAGGTGGTTGCTAGTTTGCGCCGTCAAAATGGCCTCTTTCCTACTCAAGATCGGCTCAAGCAAACTCTTGTTCAGCATTCCTTCTTTCCGACACTAGGGGGTTATGTTGTCAATGCTCCACCTTTCATCTGACCAGAAGATTATGTTGTGAACACTTAACCTTTCGTTTGAGGGTTGCAGACTATGATGGTGCTTCTTATCGGCCTAGCTCTCCGTATCCACATGAGTTGTAGTATGTATTAACTGGATCCACTATGATGAGCTCGTTGCCTTCTTTGTTGATGTATTAAAAAATTATGATGAAGAAGTTGGGACCATTTCATGGTTTGTTATATTTCATCGAGTGTCCTTTTGGGTGGACTCGCTGCCCTAAGTGTTGATGCTAAAATTACAACTCATTTGGATCACTGTTTGAAGTGTGTGCACATATTTCTGACTCATGGTTCTGTTTTTTTTATTCAAGAGTAGACTTCTTTTTCCCCTTTATACAGTGGTGTTCTTAGTACTCAAAGTTAGCAATCTCGTTGTCTCTTGTCTCTGTTTATTTACCTGAATAATTGACTTGTCTTTTTATTGAGGTCTACTTTTCTAGAGATTACTCGGTTGTATTTTCAATACTAATTATTTAGCAAAGGTGCATTTGATTCCTATTTTTTGTGTTTTGTTTAGCTGAAGGTGAAATGAGGCAGATTATCCTCCTTGTTGGCTTGCAAGTTGCACCTAATTTTCATAAAAGGTTGGCGCACTAGTTAAATTGAATGATTGCATTATAGTCAGCTGTCAAACAAAATGCTCTGTTGCAATTCATTCTTGTTCATGATTCCATTGCATCTGGTTAGCTGTCGAAACATATTTTTACAATTCTGTATGTGTTGCATCACTTGGAATTATATTTATCATTTCAGTTTAGCTGCTAACCATTTTAAGGAACCAATGCTTCATGTGTAGTTTGATCTTAAAATTTTCTCAAGAAATGAAACTTCTTCTAATATGCAGAGAGTTGATCTTTTTTTTACTGTGACTGAAGAGTTGGGTCCAATATGAGAATGGCCTGTTACTTTTTGATGCACTTTCTCTGTTTCTTTTTACTTCGCATATTAGGTTTGTCTCAACGCTCAAGTCAAGTTTTGACTATTAACAGGTAGGCATTAGATTTTGTTGAAAATCCTTTTGGGCTGAAGTGGCTGCCCTGAGTGTTCATGCTAAAATTAGCAGTCATCTGGGCCAGCATTGAAATGTTTGCCAATTGTTCTGACCCATGTTTCAGTTTCCTTGAACTTAAGAATGGACTTTCTTTTCTTCTTAGTACTCAATAGTAGCAATCTAACTGTAGAATTGACTTCTCATTATATCGAGGTCTTCTTTTTTAGATTACACAATGGTGTTCTTACCATTAATTTCTTTTGCAAATAAAGGTGTGTTTTCTGTTTCTATGTTGTGTTTTAGCAGGTTCCTTAGAATACAATCTTTCAGTTAAACCTTCTCCTAGCAAGTTGCACCTGATTTTCTTACAAGGGCTGTGCGAATTAGTTTAATTGAAATATTGTGTTATAAGCAACTTTTTGACTATATGCTCTGGTTTGCAGTTTGTTCTTGTTCATGATTCCATTGCATTTGGTTAGGTATTTAAACATACTATCATAATTCTGCCTTTGTGTTGCATCGTTTAGAATTATACTCCCTCCGTTCCAAAATAGATGACCCAACTTTATACTAATTTTGTACTAAAGTTAGTACAAAGTTGAGTCATCTATTTTGGAACGGTACTAAAGTTAGTACAAAGTTGAGTCATCTATTTTGGAACGGAGGGAGTATTAATCATTTCACTTTTGCTGCTAAGCACTTTAAGGAAACAATGCTTCATATGATGTTTGATCTTAATATAAGTTGGAGCAATGAAACTTGTACTGATAAGCAGAAGAAAAGTTACCATGGTCAAGCGTGTATGAATAGGTGCACTATAAGCCGGCTTGGCAAGTTATAATCAAGAAGCTCTGACTGTTTCATGGCTGTGTGAAATTTATACCTGTGAGAATATTCTTTTGGGCTGAAGTGGTTGCCGCGAGGTTGATGCTGAAGTTACAAGTCATTTGGGTCAGTGTTTGAAATGTTACCAATTGGTCCGACTGATGTCTCTATTTTATTGAACTGTGGAATGGACTTATTCTTTTTTAACCTTTATATAGTGGTCCTCTCAGTACTCATTACTCAATAGTTAGCAATCTGGCTGCCACTTGTCTCTGTTTATCAAACTGAAGAATTTACGTGTTCTTTTAACGGTGTCTTCCTTTGTATAGATTACCGGTGTTCTTCTTAATACTAGAGCTTAGCAAATATACATGTGTGTCATGTTTCTATTGGTTGTAATCGTCGCTGAAACGAGGCCGATTATCCACTTGTTGACCAGCAAGTTGCACCTCATTTCCAGAAGAGCTTGAAGCACTACTTTTGTTATATTAAGTGATTACATTATAGTCACCTTTTCAGAAAGGTTCTGCTACAATTCATTCTTCATGATCCATTGCATCATTTGGAATATTCTGTTATGATTCCAAGTTCTCCTTGCATCATTTGCAATTGTCATTTCACTTGGGCTGTAACCATTTTAAGGAATTAATACTATACTAACACTATTCCATTGATAATTAGGATCACCTATGTAGAGCTGATAGCAAAGGTAAGAAATGTGTGTGCAGCCCAAGTGCCTGATTCCTTTGGTGAAACTGGTGATCCCTGCAGTCGTTGGTCTTGTTATTTCACCTCCCTTTGGTGAAACAAAGCATGATGCTACCAATTTCTTTCTTGTGCTTTTCTATGAGCAAGCATGGTGATGCTCAAAATAAGTATTGTTAAGAGCGGTCTTAAGCTATATTATTTATTGAATAGAATATGCTGCTGCTATAAAAATTGTTGGGATGGCCGAGTGGTCTAAGGCGGCACATTCAGGGTGTGTTCCGAAAGGAAGTGGGTTCAAATCCCACTCTCAACTAATTAAATTTTCTTTTTCTCTAATAAAAAACTTTCTCTTCTTTTGATTTTTTTTCTCCAGCCGTAAGTAATCCGTAATTGTTTCTTATGTTGGGCCGGAGTCATTCAGTTGCAGGCGCAGCTTCCCAAACGCCTCCATTATTATTTTCTTTCGGACCAACAGGAAGAGCTCTGTGTCTTTTCCTTTCATTTGTTTTTCTGTCAATTGGGCGCCCCTATGTCTTGCTTATAGCGAGACATAGAGAGAAGTCTCGCTGAAGGCCAGAGCGAATTGGCTGGTTCAGGCGCGCGGAGGCCAGAGCCTCATCTCTTTTTTCACGTTTTTTTGATTTTGTTTTTTCTTTATACTTCCAAATATTTTAAATAAATAGCCCCTCTGTCCCAACATAAGTGTCTCAACTTTAGCACAACTAATTTTGGGGCGGAAGGAGTATATTAGAAAAAGCACTTTACATCAAACATTCAAATAAAATGTTGACCAAACCTTTGAAAAATATTAAATGCCTATAGAGAAAATGTTTTTCATGTATATGAAAAATGTATAATAAAAATATAATTGGTGTGGAAAACAGTTTATCATGTATTTAAAAATTGTAAATCAAGCATTTGAGAAACACAAGTATTTAAAAAATATTAATCAAGAATTTGGAAAATGCTAAATGTGTAAAGAAAAGTGTTGACAATGTCTTAAAAACATGTAAGTCTTGTCTTTGAAAAATATTAGTCAAGAATTTGGGAAATGTTAAATGTGTATGGAAAAAATGTTGACCATGTATTCAAAAAATGTTAATCTTGTTCCTGAATTTTTCTAATAAAGCATCTAAAAATATTAAATGTCCATAGATAAAATATTGGCCATGTATTAAAAAATATTAAACTTGTATTTGAAAGATGTTAAACATGTTTTAGATATATACCAACAGTTTACAATGTGTATGGAATAAAAGTAGACATAAAAAATCAAGTTTGAAAACATGTTAATCATGCATTTGCAAAATGTTAATCATCTTCATAAAATATGTTTGCTGATGTATAAGAAAAGTGTTGAATGTATACTAAAATAGTTAACACGTGTTGACTAAAAAAGAAACCGATGAAAATCGACATAAAAACAAAGAAAAAGAAGTAAACCAATGAAAAGAACAAAGCAAAATAATGGAAATGAAAGAAACCAATGAAAAAGAATGAACCCGAGAGAACAAGAAAACAGAGAAAGCAAAGAAAACCGATTAAAAGCAAAAAAAAATCAATGAAAGCAGAAAGAAACAATTAAAAGCAAAGAACAACAAAAAACCAATGAAAACTAAGAAAGAAGCGAAGTAAATCAACGGAAACTGAGAAAGAAACAAAGAAAATCAATGAAAACACAAAGAAAACAGAAAAAACATGAATAAATTGAAGAAACCTGATGAAAATAGAAAGGAAAAAGCAGAAAACCCAAAGAAAACAGAGAAGAAAGAAAAAACTGAAAGAGAAAAAAATGGATTCAAATAGCGATCGCTCGCGAGCGACCGTCGAGTGCAGCGATCGAAAAATAGACAAACAGGCTGGCCCAAGTCTATGCAAGATGAAGATTTCCTTCAGCAAGAGAAGCTATGGTCTCACTATAAGCGAGACATAGCTCTCGTACTGTCAATCTTTCTTAGAAAATATTTCATTCAAAAGTATTTCTTAGAAAATAAAGGAGACGTTGCTTTCGGATAACCTTTTTCACAGTTCACATGTGGTTAAGAATGGTGAATGATGCTGCTGCTGCTTGTTTGTTGTGTGTTGCTAGTTTTATCGCCTTTCTTTATTTTAATTTTATGCTTGTGTGCAACCTTAATGGCTCAACTAAGTCTTCATAATGTATCCTTGCAGAGGCGAGATATTTATTGGTATCATCTTGATATCATTATATTGCCCTTTGTCGAAAAGAAAACAAGGACTTGCACTTGTATTTTTTGTACTGCTTTGAGAAAACTCGTTCATGTATTGTGTTTGGAAGGACATAAAATGGCAAAAGGAAAGGAGAAACTTGGATATTTCTTGATAATATAGCTTTTTCAGTCGTCTTGATAATATAGCTAAGTACACTCGTTTTGCTATGGATAAAACGAATTAGAACACCCAGAGTGTTGCTACGGATAAATTTTGACTAGACCCAAACACAAAGTTAAGGCCCAGCTTTAGTCTCTAAAACATTTTTGTATTTGATTTTCATGGAATATATTCGTTGTTCTAACGTCCAGCTGTATGTAATCCAGAATTGTTACTTATGTTGAGCCGGAGTGATTCAGTTTGAGGACCAGCTTCCCAAGGCCCCCATTGTTATTTGCTTTCGGCCCAATAGGAAAAGCCCTGTGTCTTTTCCTTGCCTTTTTCTTTCTGTCAATCTTTCTTAGAAAATGAAGGAGATGTTGCTTTCGGAGAACCTTTCTCATAGTTCACATGTTGTCGAGAATGGTGAATGATAATGTTGTTATTTGTTTGTTGCATGTTGTTGGTTGCGTCATCTTTCTTTATTTTTATTTTTATGGTTGTGTGCATCCTTAATTGCTAGACCAAGTCTTCATAATGTATCATTGCGGAGTCTGGGTATTATTGGTGTCATCTTGATATTATTATATTGCCCTTTGTCGGAAAAAACAAGGACTTGCACTTGAGTTTTTCGTACTGCTTCGAGAAAATTCCTTCATTTATTGTGTTTGGAAGGAAAATAAAATGGCAAATGGAAAAGAGAAACTTGGAGATTTTATTGATAATATAGCTAAGTACCATCATGTTGTTATGGATAAAATAAACTAGAACACCCGAAGTGTTGCGACGGATAAATTTTGACTAGACCCAAACACAATGTTAAGGCGTGACAACATCTGGCTTACACTAAACAGATGCAAGATAGCGAGAGTAGCATAAAATGCATACATTTACATTCTCAAGCTTGTTTGGAACAAAGATTATAAAACAAGCTTGTAGTAGAACATCCATTGATGTGCCTAGAGTTGAAGAACCTCGGGGTTATGGCTAAGACATCCGAGATTCCCATGGTGAGCGACACTACCGGTTACTTGATCCTCATGCCTTGTTGAGCGATACGGTCACCATTGTGTCCTTGGCAAGCATGTCCTGCAAGTTTCCCTCCAGGCTCCAATTTTCTCCCCAGTCCTCACGAACTCATCCATCATGTCTCCAAAATGATGCGCAATTTTTGCCTCAGACACGGCTCTCATCTCGAACACAAGCATGCTTGCTTGCGTGCGGAGAGCATCACCCGTATCTGTTGTAGGGCCATGTACCCACATCTCCATGATTGAAAAGGAGTCCTCTTCTTGAATAATCTCTATCAACTCCTCTTTGGAAGCCAAGCATATGGTCCACACTCTTATGCTTTTGATCTGTCCACTTCAAGAATGAGTCCGAGTCCATCATAACTAAAACCTGGAAGATGATGCCTAGAACATTGATGAGAAGAATGGAAGATGATGCCGAAAAGCACACCTTTCTTTAGTTATAATGGGATCTTGAGACACACTTATGGTTGTACCTCAACCTGTGCTTATTTGAGGTTGTGGTATACCATTTTGTGAGAAACTGGGACTGAGAGATGATTTTGTGCTATTGCTATGTCATTTTGTGAGGACTGGGAATTGTTTACATATATGCTTATTGATGTTATGTCATTTTCTGAGAATTTGAGAGCTTAGGGCATTTCTAACCGATCCCCAATAACTAGTACCCCGGTTTTACTCCTCTAACCGACACCTAGACGATCCCCAATCGGCCTTACAGGAGTAAAAGTTATCCTCAGCCACCACGGTTCTCCCTATATTTACTCCATTGCTCGATGACTGAGCAAAAAAATCTCACTCTCTCTTCTCCTCCTATGCCTCTCCTCCCCCCCGGTAGTATGTGCCTCCCCAATCATTCCATGCTGCCCCAATGGCCGGACGAGGTGGGTGGAGGTCCCCGCTGCCGATCTGCGTTGTGGATCCGTGCCGCCATGCCTGCGGTGCATCCTCGAGATGCCACCGCACGCTCGGTCCGCTGGCCCCCGCCCGGTTCACTGACTTCCCAGACCTCCCTCCATCGCGGGCGCCACAAAGGACATACATCGGCATCCAGCAGTAAGCGTGGGGGACATGGGTGGCGAAGATCACCAACCGGGAGACCCACACGAGGAAGTGGGTCGGGTCATTCCACACGGCGGAGCTCGCGGTGCTGGAATACAACCGGTGGCCCGGTTCCACTTCTCCGCTGCGAGGCTCAACTTCCCGTTGTGGATAGCGTCTATCCACCTCATCCTGCTGGCACTAGGTGAGGTGAGTGCGGCGATGGCTTGAGAGGACAAAGAGGCGAGGGAGCGCCTCGAGGAGGAGGCTGCCGACGAGGCATACATGGCGGATATCCGCCGCCAGTACTCCGAGCTCGTGGAGGCGGAGCAGGCGATATTCACTGACAATGGCAGGGAGGTTGTCGTCATCTCCGACAACGAGGTCCAAGGCGGCGAGGAGGGCAACAATGAGGATAGCGAGGAGGAGTAGGACTTCGACGTTGAGGAGTGGCGGCACATCTTCCCAGGTTGGGACGACGACGGCACTGGCCTAGACCCATGTCTCACCGACGGTGCCCTATCGAGGAAAGATTGACTCGACCTCCACTATGGCTGATGAGTAGTCTAGTGTAGTTTAAATTTGAATTTATGTTTACTGTTCGGTTGTCAAGACTATGTTGAACTTATGTTTGAATGTATGCAAAGTTTGGTCGAAACTAGGTTGAATTTATGCAAATTTATGTTTTACTCCACTAAGTTTAGGAGATCGGCTAGAATCGACCAAAACTTAGTGGAGTATAAATACTCCACTAAGGTTTACTTGGCCGGAGCCTCCTCTATTTTTTAGGTGGTCGGTTAGAAATGCCATTATTCGGTGATGTGCACTTATCCTATGTCACTTTGTGACAATCCAAGAGCTTATTTGATGGCATGCACTTCTGCTATGTCATTTTGTGAGAATTCAAGAGCTTATGTGAATTTTGTGCTATGTCTTATGTATAGATGTTGAGATGTCGGTTTGGACATGGATATAATTTTCCACCCATGTTTTTTTGTGGACATGCAGGGAATGACTTCATGAATTTAGGTATGGACTCAGCATTGGTCAACCTGAGCCGAACCTGGCCCATTGCCAACTTGATATATTGAATGGACACATATCATGTTGCTTTACTTGTGTTCTAAAATAGTTTTAGACCATTTGTTCTTTTAGTAATGTTGTTGGCATTTTATAAGTGGAAAATTTATGGTAAAAAGGCCATGCATTAGACAATGAAAAATCAAAGAGCTTCTTTTGTTATAGAGCATAAAGAATCATGTTTACTACTCCATCTACCTTGGTTTGTAAGTACCACACAAATTTTGATAAAAAAAACTTTGACCATTAATTTAGTCAACAAAATATGATTTATATGCCACCCAAATCAAGATTCAAGATGTGGAAGAGGCAAAGGGAAGAGTGGGGTTGCAATATACAATTGAAATATTAATATAATGATATAGACATACACACAATATTTTAGTGACCATATTAATGATCAAAGCTTTCATTGAAATATCTGCCAAACTTATAAACCTGGCTGAAGATAGTATTGCCTCTCAGAATGATCCTGGAGCCGAGATTTTCGATTCTTGGGTTCTATGATTGATACGTCCATTTTGCATCATGCTTTTATGTCAATATTTATTGCATTATGGGCTGTTATTTCACGTTATGTCACAATACTTATGGCTATTCTCTCTTATTTTACAAGGTTTACATGAAGAGGGAGAATGCCGGCAGCTAGAATTCTGGGCTGGAAAAGGAGCAAATATTGAAGGACTGTTCTGCGCAACTCCAAAAGTCCTGAAACTCCACGGAATGTCTTAAAATAAATAAAGAAAATCGTCGCCAAAGATGAAGGCCAGGGGGCCCACACCCTGCTCACGAGGGTGGGGGCGCCCCCCTGGGCGCGCCCCCCTACCTCATGGGCCCCCTGGTGGCTCTCCGACGCCCATCTTCTCCTATATGAAGTCTTTCGATGAGAAAAAATACAAGGTAACCTTTCGGGACGAGACTCCGCCGCCACGAGGCGGAACCTTGGCGGAACCAATCTAGGGCTCCGGCAGAGCTGTTCTGCCGGGGACACTTCCCTCCGGGAGGGGGAAATCATCACCATCGTCATCACCAACGCTCCTCTCATTGGGAGAGGGAAATCTCCATCAACATCTTCACCAGCACCATCTCATCTCCAAACCCTAGTTCATCTCTTGTATCCAATTCTTGTCTCCAAGTCCGGGATTGGTGCTAGTAGGTTGCTAGTAGTGTTGATTACTCCTTGTAGTTGATGCTAGTTGGTTCATTTTGTGGAAGATCTTATGTTCAGATCCTTTATGCATATTATTACCCCTCTGATTATGAACATGAATATGCTTTGTGAGTAATTACGTTTGTTCCTGAGGACAAGGGAGAAGTCTTGCTATTAGTTGTCATGTGAATTTGGTATTCGTTCGATATTTTGATAAGATGTATGTTGTCTAACCTCTAGTGGTGTTATGTGAACGTCGACTACATAACACTTCACCATTATTTGGGCCTACAGGAAGGCATTCGGAAGTAATAAGTAGATGATGGGTTGCTAGACTGACAGAAGCTTAAACCCTAGTTTATGCGTTGCTTCGTAAGGGGCTGATTTGGATCCATATGTTTCATGCTATGGTTGGTTTACCTTAATACTTTTGTTGTAGTTGCGGATGCTTGCAATAGAGGTTAATCATAAGTGGGATACTTGTCCAAGTAAGGGCAGTACCCAAGCACCGGTCCACCCACATATCAAATTATCAAAGTACCGAACGCGAATAATATGAGCGTGATGAAAACTAGCTTGACGATATTCCCATGTGTCCTCGGGAGCGCTTTTCCTATTATAAGAGTTCGTCCAGGCTTGTCCTTTGCTACAAAAAGGATTGGGCCACCTTGCTGCACTTTATTTACTTTTGTTACTTGTTGCTCGTTATAATTTATCTTATCACAAAACTATCTGTTACCACTTATTTCAGTACTTGCAGAGAATACCTTGCTGAAAACCGCTTATCATTTCCTTCTGCTCCTCGTTGGGTTCGACACTCTTACTTATCGAAAGGACTATGATAGATCCCCTATACTTGTGGGTCATCAAGACTCTTTTCTGGCGCCGTTGCCGGGGAGTGAAGCGCCGTTGGTAGGTGGAATTTGGTAAGGAAAAATTTATTTAGTGTGCTGAAATTTTCTGTCACTTGTTAGTATGGAAAGTAATTGTCTGAGGGGCTTGTTCGGGGTATCTTCACCCCGTCCAGTTGAGCCAAGAGTTGCTCCTCAACCTACTGAACCTACTGAAAATGAAAGTCCTTTTCAGATTCCTTCG
This sequence comes from Triticum turgidum subsp. durum, assembly GCA_900231445.1. NCBI lineage: Eukaryota > Viridiplantae > Streptophyta > Magnoliopsida > Poales > Poaceae > Triticum > Triticum turgidum. Next base: position 766,329,130 of record LT934116.1, read on the forward strand.
GGTATGATGAAAAAACTGCTAGCTAACACTTTTGCAGGAGATGGAACAAAGCATCCTGACGAACATCTACGCTATGTGGATTATATTTGTGGACTATTTAAGCTTGCAGGTATACCCGATGATGTTGTTAAGAAGAAGGCTTTCCCTTTATCTTTGGAGGGATACGCATTGACATGGTATAGGCTATGTGATGATATGAGATCATGGAACTATAAAAGATTGAAATTGGAATTTCATCAAAAGTATTACCCTATGCATCTTGTTCATCGTGATCATAATTATATATATAATTTTTGGCCTCGCGAAGGAGAAAGCATTGCTCAATCTTGGGGGAGGCTTAAATCAATGCTATATTCATGCCCCAATCATGAGCTCGCAAAAGAAGTGATTATGCAAAGTTTTTATGCTCGGCTTTCTGGTAACAATTGCACCATGCTCGATACTTCTTGTGCTGGCTCTTTTATGATGAAGCCTATTGAATTTAGATGGAATTTATTGGATAGAATTAAACGCAACTCTGAAGATTGGGACCTCGACGAAGGTAAGGAGTCAGGTATGACACCTAAGTTTGATTGTGTTAAATCTTTTATGGATACCGATATTTTCCGTAAGTTTAGCACTAAATATGGACTTGACTCTGAGATAGTAGCTTCTTTCTGTGAATCTTTTGCTACTTATGTTGATCTCCCCAAGGAGAAGTGGTTTAAATATCATCCTCCCATAGAAGTAAAAGTAGCTGCACCTGTTAAAGTTGAAGAAAAGACTGTCACTTACAATGATCCTATTGTTCCTACTTCTTATATTGAGAAACCACCTTTCCCTGTTAGAATGAAGGATCATGCTAAAGCTTCAATTGTTGTTCGTAAAAGCAATACTAGAACTTATACACCTCCTGAGCAAGTCAAAGTAGAACCTAATATTGCTATTGTTAAAGATCTCTTGTCTGATAATATTGATGGGCATGTTATTCAATTCTCTGGTGAAACTGCTAGAATTGCTAAACCCTGTGATAGAGATAAACATAGACCTGTGGTAGGCGTACCCGTTATTTCCGTTAAAATAGGAGATCATTGTTATCATGTCTTATGTGATATGGGTGCTAGTGCTAGTGTTATACCCATTGACTTATACAAAGAAATTATGCATGATATTGCATGGGCTGAGTTAGAAGAAATTGATGTCACAATTAAACTTGCCAATAGAGATACTATTTCACCGGTGGGAATTATTAGAGATGTTAAAGTCTTGTGTGGGAAAACCAAATATCCCGCTGATTTTCTTGTTCTTGGTTCTCCACAAGATAGTTTTTGTCCCATTATATTTGGTAGACCCTTCTTGAATATTGTTAATGCTACGATAGACTGTAAAAAGAATGTTGTTACTGTTGGTTTGGATGATATGGTTCATGAGTTTAATTTCTCTAAATTTAGTAAACAACATCGTGAGGAAGAATTTCCTAGTAAGGATGAAACTATTGGTCTTGCTTCTATTGCTGTACCTCCTAGTGATCCTTTAGAACACTATTTGCTAGACCATGAAAATGATATGTTCATGAATGAAATAAGGGAAATAGATGAAGTATTCTTTAAACAGGAACCTATTCCGCAACACAATTTTCCTGTTGAAATCCTAGGGGATCCTCCTCCACCCAAGGGTGATCCCGTGTTTGAGCTTAAACCGTTGCCTGATAATCTTAAATATGCTTATCTTGATGAAAAGAAAATATATCCTGTCATTATTAGTGATAACCTTTCAGAGCATGAAGAAGAAAGATTATTGAAAACTCTGAAAAAGCACCGTGCTGCTATTGGATATACTCTGGATGATCTTAAGGGCATTAGTCCCACTCTATGTCAACATAAAATAAACTTGGAAGCTGATGCCAAACCAGTTTGTGATCCTCAACGACGTTTGAATCCTAAAATGAAAGAAGTGGTAAGAAAGGAAATACTCAAGCTTCTGGAGGCAGGTATAATTTATCCCGTTGCTGATAGTCAGTGGGTAAGTACTGTCCATTGTGTCCCTAAGAAAGGAGGTATTACTGTTGTCCCTAATGATAAAGATGAATTGATCCGCAAAGAATCATCACAGGTTATAGGATGGTAATTGATTTTCGCAAATTAAATAAGGCTACTAAGAAATATCATTACCCCTTACCTTTTATTGATCAAATGCTAGAAAGATTATGCAAACATACACACTATTGCTTTCTAGATGGTTATTCCGGTTTTTCTCAAATACCTGTGTCGGCTAAGGATCAATCAAAGACTACTTCTACATGCCCTTTTGGTACTTTTGCTTATAGACGTATGCCTTTCGGTTTATGTAATGCACCTGCTACCTTTCAAAGATGCATGGTGGTTATATTCTCTGACTTATGCGAGAAAATTTGTGAGGTTTTCATGGACAATTTTTCCGTCTATGGTTCCTCTTTTGATGATTGCTTGAGCAATCTTGCTCGAGTTTTGCAGAGATGTGAAGAAACTAATCTTGTCTTGAATTGGGAAAAGTACCACTTTATGGTTAATGAAGGTATTGTCTTGGGGTACAAAGTTTCTGAAAGAGGTATTGAAGTTGATAAAGCCAAGGTTGATGCTATTGAAAAGATGCCATATCCCAAGGACATCAAAGGTATAAGAAGTTTCCTTGGTCACGCCGAATTTTATAGGAGGTTCATTAAGGACTTCTCAAAAATCTCTCGGCCTCTGACTAATTTATTACAAAAAGATGTACCATTTGTCTTTGATGATGATTGTGTAGAAGCATTTGAAATACTTAAGAAAGCATTAGTCTCTGCACTTGTTGTTCAGCCACCTGATTGGAATTTACCCTTTGAAATATGTGTGATGCTAGTGATTATGCTGTAGGTGTTGTTTTAGGGCAAAGAGTCGATAAGAAATTAAATGTTATCCATTATGCTAGTAAGACTCTAGACAATGCTCAAAGAAATTATGCTACTACCGAAAAAGAACTTTTAGCAGTTGTATTGGTTGTGATAAATTCAGACCCTATATTGTTGATTCTAAAGTAACTATCCACACAGATCATGCTGCTATTAAATATCTTATGGAAAAGAAAGATGCAAAATCTAAACTTATTAGATGGGGTTCTCCTGCTGCAAGAATTTGATTTACATATTGTTGATAGAAAAGGAGCTGAGAATCCCGTTGCAGACAACTTGTCTAGGTTAGAAAATGTTCTTGATGACCCACTACCTATTGATGATAGCTTTCCTGATGAACAATTAATGTCATAAGCACTTCTCGTAGCACTCCATGGTATGCTGATTATGCTAATTATATTGTTGCCAAATTTATACCGCCTAGCTTCACATACCAACAAAAGAGAAAGTTTTTCTATGACTTGCGACATTACTTTTGGGATGACCCACATCTTTATAAAGAAGGAGTAGATGGTGTTATTAGACGTTGTGTACCTGAGCATGAATAGGAACAGATCCTACGCAAGTGTCACTCCGAGGCTTATGGAGGACACCACGCTGGAGATAGAACTGCACATAAGGTATTGCAATCCGGTTTTTATTGGCCTACTCTCTTCGAGGATGCCCGTAAGTTTGTTTTGTTGTGCGATGAATGTCAAAGAATTGGTAATATTAGTAGACGTCAAGAAATGCCTATGAATTATTCACTTGTTATTGAACCATTTGATGTTTGGGGCTTTGATTATATGGGACCTTTTCCTGCCTCTAATGGATATACTCATATTTTAGTTGTTGTTGATTACGTTACTAAGTGGGTAGAAGCTATTCCAACTAGTAGTGCTGATCACAACACTTCTATTAAAATGCTTAAGGAAGTTATTTTTCCAAGGTTTGGAGTCCCTAGATATTTAATGACTGATGGTGGTTCACACTTTATTCATGGTGCTTTCCGTAAGATGCTTGCTAAATATGACGTTAATCATAGAATTGCATCTCCATATCACCCTCAGTCTAGTGGTCAGGTAGAATTGAGCAATAGAGAGCTCAAATTAATTTTGCAAAAGACTGTCAATAGGTCTAGAAAGAATTGGTCCAAGAAACTTGATGATGCATTATGGGCCTATAGAACTGCATACAAAAATCCTATGGGTATGTCTCCGTATAAAATGGTTTATGGAAAAGCTTGTCACTTACCTCTCGAACTTGAACATAAGGCATATTGGGCTATTAAAGAGCTCAACTATGATTTCAAACTTGCCGGTGAGAAGAGGTTATTTGATATTAGCTCACTTAATGAATGGAGAACCCAAGCTTATGAAAATGCCAAGTTGTTTGAAGAAAAGGTTAAAAGATGGCATGACAAAAGAATACAAAAGCGTGAGTTTAATGTAGGTGATTATGTATTGCTATACAACTCTCGTTTAAGATTTTTTGCAGGAAAACTTCTCTCCAAATGGGAAGGTCCTTACGTTATCTAGGAGGTCTATCGTTTCGGTGCCATAAAAATCAATAACTTCACAGGCACAAATCCGAAGGTGGTAAACGGTCAAAGGATCAAACACTATATCTCAGGTAATCCTATAAATGTTGAAACTAATATTATTGAAACCGTAACCCCGGAGGAGTACATAAGGGACACTTTCCAGAATGTTCCAGACTCCAAAAAGGAATAGGTATGTGGTACGGTAAGTAAACCGACTCCAAAACAATTTTTAAGGCAATATTTCTCTGTTTTGGAATATTTAGAAAAATAGAAAAATAAGTAGCAGTCCGGGGAGGACACGAGGCCTCCATGAGGGTGGAGGGTGCGCCCTACCCCCCTGGGCACGCCCCCTACCTTGTGAGCACGTCGTGTGCCCTCCAGACTCCGTTTCCTTGCACAATACGTATTTTGATCGGTAAAAATTCATTATATATACTCCCGAAGGTTTTGACTCTCATATCACGCAAATCTCCCATGTTTTTGTTTCGAGCCATTGCTGCTGCAGACTAGAGCAAGATGTCTTCCCAAGATTCGGAGGGAGAGAGCTACATGGCTGATTATATTGCAAATCCCAAGGTATTTGGGGATGTGGAGCATTATGGCTGGACCACGGAGGAAGAAGAAGACTATGATCCAAAGAGGAAGGAGGAAATGAGTTTCGGCGAAGAGGACTATCCCCTACCTCAACCTGGTGATATGCATGTGGAGTTCAAGAAGTCAAGCCTCCATAAGGTCCAATCTATCCCACCTCGTTTTTTGCAAGACAGCAAGGCAGCACTATGCAAAAAGATAATGAAACTTGAGCTCGAGAATGAGGATCTGAGGGATGAAAATTTTAGCCTCAGACGCAAGCTAGAGAAGAAAAATGCAACGACTCCATCATCATTAACACCTCCACCGCCAACAACAAAGAAGGAGACATAATCACATGGGTATGGGCACTCCCCTTGGCAACTGCCAAGCTTGGGGGAGGTGCCCTGGTATCGTATCACCATCACAACTCCTATCTTTACCGTTTTTCTTTATTCGATCCTATTTGTAGTATCTTGATTTAGTAGAATAAAATCATGGCATGATCTAGTTTTGAGTTTTACTTTATGATCCTTCTTTTGTAATCGAGTCTGTGAGCTATATAATAAAGATTAGTGTTGAGTCAAGGGCTTGATTATTTTGCCATGATCTTGGGTGATTAGAAGAAAAAGAATAAAAAGAATCAAAGAGTTCATATTGATCTTAGTGAAAGTAATGACTTCACATAGAAAGAGTATGATGATTAAAAGTTGTTGGGAGTTGACAAATATAGCTTTGGTCATCGTTGCAATTAATAGGAAGTAATAAGGGAAGAGAGGTTTGACATATAGATATATTATCATTGACATCTTTTATGATTGGGAGCACTCATTAAAATATGACATGCTAAAGAGTTGATGTTGGACAAGGAAGACAACATAATGAGTTATGTTTTCTTACATCTGAGATAAAGTATGTTGTCATGGATCCTCTACCGTGTTGAGCTTGCCTTTCCCCCTCATGCTAGCCAAATTCTTAGCACTAAATAGAAATACTACTTGTGCTTCCAAATACCCTTAAACCAATTTTGCCACGAGAGTCCACCATATCTACCTATGGATTGAGTAAGATCCTTCAAGTAAGTTGTCATCGGTGCAAGCAATAAAAATTGCTCTTTAGATATGCATGACTTATTAGTGTAGAGAAATAAGCTTTGTAAGGACTTGTTGTGGACGCAATAAAAGCGACGGACTGCATAACAAAGGTTCACATACAAGGGGCAATATAAAGTGACGTTCTTTTGCATTAAGATTTTGTGCATCAACCCTAAACGCGCATGACAATCTCTACTTCCCTCTGCGAAGGGCCTATCTTTTATTATTATCCTATACCTTATGCAAGAGTCACGGTGATCTTCACCTTTCCTTTTTCATTTTATCCTTTGGCAAGCTCAGCATGTTGGAAAGAACATGATATATATATATCTAATTGGATGTGGGGAGCATGAATTATTATTGTTGACATTACCCTTGAGGTAAAAGGTTGTGGGGCAAAACTATAAGCCCCTATCTTTTTCTGTGTCCGATTAAAACTCCGTAACCACAAGTATTGCGTGAGTGTTAGCAATTATGAAGGACTAAGTGATAGTTGAGTATGTGGACTTGCTTTTAAGCTCTGACATAGACTCTTTCCGATGTTATGATAAATTGCAATTGCTTCAATGACTGAGGGTATAATTTGTTAGTGCCCAATAAGGTTTCTGATTCATACTTTGGCTTTGTGAAAAGATCATCACTTGAACATGAGTAATCATATGACAAAATCTATATATGTTGCTGTTATGAAATAATCATGATGCCTTCATGTCCATATTTTTATTTTTATCAACGCCTCTACCTCTAAACATGAGGAATATTTATTGTTATCGGCTTTTCGCTTAAGGACAAGCGAGGTCTAAGCTTGGGGGAGTTGATACGTCAATTTTGCATCATGCTTATATGTCAATATTTATTGCATTATGGGCTGTTATTTCACGTTATGTCACAATACCTATGGCTATTCTCTCTTATTTTACAAGGTTTACATGAAGAGGGAGAATGCCGGCAGCTGGAATTCTGGGCTGGAAAAGGAGCAAATATTGAAGGACTATTCTGTGCAACTCCAAAAGTCCTGAAACTCCACGGAATGTCTTAAAATAAATAAAGAAAAATCGTCGCCAAAGATGAAGGCTAGGGGGCCCACACCCTGCTCACCCCCTGGTGGCTCTCCGATGCCCATCTTCTCCTATATGAAGTCTTTCGATGAGAAAAAAATACAAGGCAACCTTTCGGGACGAGACTCCGCCGCCACGAGGCGGAACCTTGGCGGAACCAATCTAGGGCTCCGGCAGAGCTGTTCTGCCGGGGACACTTCCCTCCGGGAGGGGGAAATCATCATCATCGTCATCACCAACGCTCCTCTCATCGGGAGAGGGCAATCTCCATCAACATCTTCACCAACACCATCTCATGTCCAAACCCTAGTTCATCTCTTGTATCAAAATCTTGTCTCCAAGTCCGGGATTGGTGCTAGTAGGTTGCTAGTAGTGTTGATTACTCCTTGTAGTTGATGCTAGTTGGTTTATTTGGTGGAAGATCTTATGTTCAGATCCTTTATGCATATTATTACCCCTTTGATTATGAACATGAATATGCTTTGTGAGTAATTACGTTTGTTGCTGAGGACAAGGGAGAAGTCTTGCTATTAGTAGTCATGTGAATTTGGTATTCGTTCGATATTTTGATAAGATGTATGTTGTCTAACCTCTAGTGGTGTTATGTGAACATCGACTACATAACACTTCACCATTATTTGGGCCTAAACGAAGGCATTCGGAAGTAATAAGTAGATGATGGGTTGCTAGAGTGACAGAAGCTTAAACCCTAGTTTATGCGTTGCTTTGTAAGGGGCTGATTCGGATCCATATGTTTCATGCTATGGTTAGGTTTACCTTAATACTTTTGTTGTAGTTGCGGATGCTTGCAATAAAGGTTAATCATAAGTGAGATGCTTGACCAAGTAAGGGCAGTACCCAAACATCGGTCCACCCACATATCAAATTATCAAAGTACCGAACGCGAATTATGTGAGCGTGATGAAAATTAGCTTGACGATATTCCCATGTGTCCTCGGGAGCGCTTTTCCTATTATAAGAGTTCGTCCAGGCTTGTCCTTTGCTACAAAAAGGATTGGGCCACCTTGCTGCACTTTATTTACTTTTGTTACTTGTTGCTCGTTACAATTTATCTTATCACAAAACTATCTGTTACCACTTATTTCAGTACTTGCAGAGAATACCTTGCTGAAAACCGCTTATCATTTCCTTTTGCTCCTCATTGGGTTCGACACTCTTACTTATCGAAAGGACTACGATAGATCCCCTATACTTGTGGGCCATCAATGATGCATGAAATTTATCAAAAGAATCATATAAATTTTTTAAGAAAATTTAAAAACCATCCCACATGTACGTGTGGGCATGTGCTACATATTTTTAAAAGTTGAATAATAGGTTTTCTAGTTTGTGTGCTACACAAAAACTTAAATGTGTGGATGTATAATGGCTAGTAAATCCATTATAGACTCACCTATTTATACATAACGTGTCAGCTAATATTAGAAAAAAATCTTCCTAAATATTGTGTAGGTCCATTATGAGCATCTGCATGCAGATTTAGTTATTTTTAGAGTTTTTGAAACAACCAAACAAGAATCTAAAAAAACGTGAATCTATTTTTGAACTTGCAAACAAACCTTGCTAAAGTCTCAGGTGTCAGTTACAATGATGGGTTGTCACGGGCATCAAATTGAGATTTGACATTTCTTTGGCCTCAAATGCATTTGTTTGGGTGGTATATGAGGTGAATCGGATGTCAATATCGAATAATTCTCAGCAGAATTTGGTT
>LT934116.1:766338139-766356048 GCA_900231445.1 Triticum turgidum subsp. durum
GTTTCTCCGCCCTCATCCTGCGAACCCATGGGTGCCTCGGCCCAAAATGTGAACCTATTAGTATTTTCTTAATCTGAAATCTCACAGTCCTTGATTATAAATCTAGCACAATAAATGATTTAATTTGAGCTACCAAAAAGAATCAATTCCAAAGTTTTTTTGGGTCAGACTGTCCGTGGTTGTATAATATAAGAAATAAATTTTGAAAACAAATATAAATAATGCAATAACACGTTTTGTTTTACTCTCCAATTACAATGAAACTTCTTTTTTTGAGACAAACTACTAAAAAAATCAATTCCAAAGGTTTTCAGGTCATACGGGTGCTTGTTGTACTCCCTCCATCCAAAAATACTTGTCATCAAAATGGATAAAAAGAGATGCATCTCGAACTAAAATACGTCTAGATACACCCCTTTTTATCCATTTTGATGACAAGTATTTCCGAACGGAGGGGGTATAAGATTGAATATATATATATAACTGGAATGGAACTTTTTTTTGACTCTCCAAGTAAAATGGAACGTTTTTTTTAGACAAACTACAATGAAACTTGGTATGATAAGACTGAAAACTGCTCAAAAATCCAATGTTGGTTCCGACTCGGCGAGACACGGTCCAGCCCAAGCTGTTTGAGAAGCATAAGCCCAGCTCAGCCCAAATGCATCCGCGAGAAAGACCTACGTCTCCGTCTCCTCCCTCCGCCGCCGTCTCACTACCATAGTCCACCACGGATCCAGATTCCAGAGCTCGCTGCCGGCCGGCGACCATGGCGGCGGCCGCTAGTGCAGCAGCATCCCCTCCTCCCCACCATGGCATCCCAGATGAGATCTTCATCTGGGAGATCCTCGTCCGCCTGCCCCCCAAATCCCTCCTCCGCTGCCGCGCCGTTTGCCGCGCCTGGCGCCACGCCACCTCTGCCCGCGACTTCCTCCTGTCCCACCATGGCCGTCAGCCCCACCTCCCCCTCCTCCACTGCTACAACTTTGTCGGTGACAAACTTGACTCCCTGGACATCATCCCCTTCGACCACCGGGCAGGGGTCGCCGCCGCCGACCAGCTCCAGTCCGTCGCACGACTTGGACACTCCTTCTTCCGTCCGTTGGCCGCCTGCGACGGCCTCGTCGTCCTCACCGAGAACTACGCCCGCTTCTCCATTTGCAACCCGGCAACTCGTCAGTATGCTCCACTCCCTCTGCCTTCTGACTTCATTTTCTTGGGGATTTACCCGCACGGCCCTACTGGCGAGTACCGGCTATTGCTGGGACCGGAAGCTCAAGATGGCTGCTATGTCTACACATTAGGCTCTGGCCAGCCCCCGAGGCACATAGACATAGACTGCCCCGATGTGGAGGAAGAGGAACTGGTATACCCCTCCGGATCTGTCCTGTTCCATGGTAGCCTGCATTTGTGCATAGGCAACATGATAATTGCATTCAACACCACCGCTGAGTCGTTCCGTCAGATGCGCGCTCCAGTTGATCCTTGGGGTGCTGACCTGTTTGAGATGGATGGAATGCTCGGAATGTCCATCTACAATGACGCGTCGACATCCATTGATATATGGAGGATGCAGGACTACGGAAGCGAGGTCTGGGCCTTGAAATACCGGGTTGAATTGCCGGCTGCAGAGTTTGGAAATTTTAGCAAACATTGGTGGGTGGTGGTCGTGCCTTCAGACGGTGATGTGTTTGTGCTAGTCAAATTTGATGACCGGCTACTTCAGGTTGATGTCGATGGCAAGCTGGTTGCCAATTTCGAATGCAGAGGCCTCGGTCCTACTCGATTTCGGCTCAAACAAACTCTAGTTTCGCATACATTCTTTCCAACACTAGAGGGTTATGTTGTGAACGATTCACAAGTGTTTTATCCACGCCTTTCAACTGAGGGCAGTTGAGTGTGGTGGTGCTACTTGACATCCTAGCTCTACGTATCTACAAGAGCTGCAGTGCATATAACTGAATCCGCTATGAGCCTGCTAGCTTCTTTGTTCATGTATAAATAGTTATGATGAAGAAGCTTTGACTGTTACATCCTGTGTTATGTTTTGTTGAATATCCTTTTGGGCAGCAGTGTCTGCCGTGAGTGTTGATGCTAAAATTACAAGTCATTTGCAGTGCTGTAAATGTTTACCAATTTTTTTTCTTCGAGAAAACGCAAAAGCCTTGCGTTTCTTTTCATTGAAAAAGGGGGAGGTTCAGTTACAGACATCTGAGGATGTGTGGATTACAGCAGGTGGATTAATGCACATCCCAGGTTTGGGGCAGCACAAGTCGGAGACCAGGTGCCCCAGCTGCCGCCCATGAGTGGGCCTCGTCCTGAATGCTATCTAAGAGCATGTTAAGGGAGGGAGTCGTATTGTTGAAGACGCAGCTGTTCCTGTGTTTCCAGACCATCCAAGGCACGAGCAGCGCGACAGATTTCAGGGCCTTGCAAAGGATCGGCGGCGTGTCTTCCTTGGCATGGTTCCACCAATCCGTAAGCGACAGTTCCTGTGTTGGGATCCAGGCCAGGGTCTCGTGCCATGCCTGTCGGGCTAGGGGGCATTCCAGCAGCAGATGTCGCATCGTCTCCGGTTGCTGGTCACATAGGAGGCAGCGTGGATGATACTGGAGACCGTGGCGCGCCAGCCTCTCTGCCGTCCAGCAGCGGTCCTGGTTGGCTAACCAGTGGAAGAACTTGACCCGCGGCGGCGCCCAACACTTCCAGATTAGCTTCCAGGAATGACAGCTCGTTGATCCATGGAAGGTGGCCGTGTAGCAGGACTGCGCGGAGTAGATGCCACTCGCCGTCCATCTCCAGATCAACCTGTCCGGTGTGGTGGAGAGCTCAGTGCACTGCATGATCTGCCAGAGCTGCAGATACTGACCAATCTCGTGGAGGCCGAGGTTGCCTTGGATGTCGCGTGCCCAGGAGTTGCCATTGAGTCCGTCCGCCACGGTTCTCGTCTTCCGTCGTCGCTTGGGGATGCAGCCGTAGAGGTTGGGCATGAGCTCGCGCACGGATTGGCCACCTATCCATCGGTCCTCCCAGAGCAGGGCGGTCTGCCCGTTCCCCATGAGCGTGAACGTGGATGCCCAGAACAGGGCGCGTTCCGTGGGCGAGAATTGAAGGTCCAACCCCTGCCATGCTCGCTCCGGGTCCGTTCTGGAGAACCATAACCAGCGTAGTCGCAGGGCGAGAGCGGCGCGCTCGAGGTCTCGCACGCCCAGGCCCCCAAGCTCGATGGGGCGGCAAATTCTGTTCCAGTTCACGTGGCAGTGTCCGCCATTGGCAGCGGCGCGTCCAGCCCAAAGAAAACCACGCTGAATCTTCTCGATCTGCTTGAGAGTGTTTTTGGGGGGCGCGAACGCAAGCAGTTGGTGCACTGGGATGGCACTCAAGACCGACTTAACCAGCGCGAGGCGCCCGGTTTTAGTCATCAGCCAGGCCTTCCAGGTCGGTAGGCGCGCTGCAACCGCATCAACCATGGGTTGTAGCTGGGCGGCAGATGGGCGGCGCGTGGACATGGGGATGCCGAGGTAGGTGATGGGGAGAGTCGGCACCGGGCAGCCGAGGTGCGCGATCATCGCTGTGGCTGCTTGGTCGCCGTGCAGGATGGTGGCGGAGCTCTTGGTGAAGTTCACCTTCAGGCCGGAGGCCCTGCCGAACAAGGCGAGGATCTCCCTGATCGCAGTGGTGTCATCCGCCGTGGCGTGGCAGAAGACCATGACGTCGTCGGCGTAGAGGGAGATCGCCGAGATGTGGCGCTGTGGGTGTAGCGGCTGCAGGATGCCCAGGCAGTGAGCGCGTCGTAGGAGCCATCCCAGGGTGTCGACCGCGAGCACGAAGAGCTGCGGGGACATGGAGTCGCCCTGCCGGAGCCCTTGCCGGTGCCATATGGGTGGGCCGGGCTCGCCGTTCAGGAGGATGCGTGTGCTCGCAGAAGACAGGAGGATGGCCGTCCACTCCAAGAATCTGTTCCCAAATCCATACTGGCGTAGAACCTCAAAGAGGAATGGCCATGACAGGGAATCAAAGGCGCGCGTGAGGTCGAGCTTGAGCATGACTCTCGGAGCTCCCAATTGGTGCAGCAGCTTGAGTGACTGCTTGACAAGGACGTAGTTGTCGTGCAAGCTCCTTCCCGAGATGAAAGCATTTTGGTTGCGGCTAACCAGGTTGTCCAGCTTGGCACCGAGGCGGATCGAGAGCACCTTGGCGAAGATTTTGGCCACAAGGTGAATCAGGCAGATCGGCCGGTAGTCGCGCAGCCCATGGGTGTCGACTTTCTTTGGCAGCAGCGCCAGCAATGCTTGGTTCAGCTTGTAGAACCCCCTTCCTCGCAGGTCATAAAGTTGCTGGAACACGTCAAGGAAATCCTGCCTGATGGTAGTCCAGCATGCGCGTAGGAATTCTGCTGTGAACCCGTCTGGGCCTGGCGCCTTGCGGGCGGGGAGGCGCTTGACAGCCTCCCAAATCTCCTCGGCGCTGAACGGCGCATCGAGATCGGCGAGGTCGGTCGGCTCAATGAGCTGTGACAGGTCCAGCGAGTGCTCCCGGGCGGTCGCCGTGCCCAGCAGGGTCTCGAAATGGGCGAAGGCCGCCTCGGCCATGTCAGAGTGGTCCGTGATCACCGTGTCTTCCACGGCCAGGCTGTAGATGTGGTTCTTCTGCCGACGGAATGAGCATTGCCGGTGGAAGAAACTGGTGCTGGCGTCGCCGTCCTTGAGGTTGGCTATGCGAGAGCGTTGCCAGGCGATCGTGCGCTCCATGGATGCGAGCCCAAGGTAGGATATCTTGAGCTGCTTGCGGAGCCAGGCCTCGGGTGGCGAGAGGTTGCGCGATTCCTGGGCTTGGTCGAAGCGCGAGATGAGCTCCCGGGATATCGCCAGCTTGGCCTTGATGTTGCCTGTAGACCTGGAACTTCAGCTAGTGAGGCTAGCCGCCGTTGCCTGTAGCCGGAGCATGAGCCGGTGGAAGGGATCGACGTGATGTGTAGAGCCCCAGGCTGCGGTCACCACGTCCCGGAATCCGTCCAAGCGTAGCCAGTATTCCTCAAAATGGAACCTCCGGTGTGAGGTGGGCATGGGCGAGCAATCCAGCAGCAACGGGGCGTGGTCCGACACCACAGCCGTAAGACATCGAAGGTGGCATCCGCTGTGCGTGTCCTCCCAATCAGCGGTGCAAAGAACACGGTCGAGCTGCACAAGCATCGGCGGTGTTTGCTCGTTGGACCATGTGTAGCGCCGCCCGTTGAGGTAGATCTCCTTGAGCGCGAGGTCATTTGTGAGACGGCGGAATTTGCCCATCATGCGCCGGTTGACGGTGCCCGCGTTTTTGTCGTCGTCGCGGAGGATAAGATTGAAGTCGCCGCAAACCATCCACAGGCCTGGGCAGGCGGCTCGGATGTCGCGAAGCTCCTGCAGGAATGCAACCTTGTCTGCATCTTCCTGGGGTCCGTATACCACCGTTAGCCACCAAGGAGGGCCAGTGACCGTGGTCACCTTAGTAGTGATCGCATTGGTGGTGAACATTGGGTCCATGATGGTCATGGCCCTGCTCTTCCACGCCAGCAAGATGCCGCCCCGCGTGCCATCGGCTGGGAGGTACGTGTAGTCATCGAACTCGGAACCAAGCGCATCAAGGACAATAGTCGAGTAGATCAACTCCATTTTCGTTTCTTGAATGCAAACAATGGAGGCCCCGGTGGTGTCCAGCAGCGACCGGATAGCATGTCGCCGAGCCCGCGCGTTCATGCCGCGCACATTCCAGATAGCGATCTTAAGGCCGTGATCCATGGGAACGGGATCGACGGGCGGGCGCGCATATACTGGTCTAGCCTTCACATGCAACGTCGACGCTGCCGGTCACAGCCGATGCCATGCAGACTGGGATCTCGCGGTCAACCAGTGTGGCAATGGCCTTGAGTACCGTCAGGGGTAGCGGTGCCGCGAACATGCCGTCATAGGCTTTCATCTCAGCGGCAGTGATCTTCTGATCGATCCCTATGATTCCAAGGGTGCGCAGGATTTGCACGTGGGCGCGCCGCTCCGCCGTGGGAGGGGCGCTCGGTTGGCAAGTCGTAGCTGCAGATCGTCCACGGCGAGGGGCGAAGTTGAGGGGCCGGCAGGGCGGCGTTGAGGTGTTTCGTGGCGGTGGCCAGAAACTCTCCAAGGGTCCATGGCTGTGGCGTAGTGCGGCTTCGGGATCGCCGCAGCGTAATTGGAGGTGATGCGAAGCGGCTCGACGTGCGGCCACTTGGGCCTTGGTTTGTCGCGGCCCCAGCGTTTGGGAGTAGCTGGTCTTCGGTGGGCAGCAGGAGGGGAGGTGTGGGCGTGGGCCTCTGCAGAATCGCAATCGGGCCTGCTGGGCCGCGGGCCGGCCGCGCGGCAGCAGGTGGAGACGGCCCAGCAGCAAGGGCGGGAGGGTTGGCGCCGAGAGTGGGCGTTTCCCCGCCCGAGGCATCGCGAGAGGGATTGGTGGCGGCGGACTGGTCAGCGGAATCCAGACCCACCTCTGGCTCGGATGGGGCGGTATCTCCACTTTGTCCCGACCGGGGCGCTGCAGATCTCTCCTGCGAGGCGACAGACGCGCAACAACCATGGGCCAGATCCCAACAGGCCGGTGCGTCAGGGGGGCCGGTCTATGCCCCACAGGATCGTCATTGGGATCGTTGCCAGCCACCAGATTTGAACTCGCGGCCGGTTGTGGGTCGACACGCGGCCCGACCGGGCCCAGCTGGGCGTCTGTGGCGACCGCGTCAGTGCAGCCAGACGGGCCCTCTGCAGACTGCTCCTTTTGCTTTCCTCTGCCTTTTCCTCTTCTGGCGTGGTGATGCTGGCGGTAGCCCCCTCGTTGTCCAGGCCAGGGCATCATGCCCGTACGCAGCGGATTCGCGGACGGCGCCGCGCCGGAGTCGGCGCCGGGAGGCCACGTGGGCGACGAGGATAGGCCATCTGACCTTGCCAGCCTAGCGACGCGCCAGCCCAGGTCGTCCATGGCCATGCCGTCGGCCCGGCCGGTGGCGGGCGCGTCCGTGCGTCTGCGCTTGCGTCCGCGGCGGCGCGCGCGACCTGGGCCGCTGTCAGGGGCGTGGTCGCGGTTCCCGTCGGTGCCGCGCTCATGGTCTGGCCCTTCGCCCGAGGGCCTTGTAGACGCCGGCGATCTGATCATGACGGAGCGGGCTAGCGCGATGGAGATGGGGTAAGTCAGGATCCTGATGGTGGGCGCGTCGGAGTCCAAGGCCGCCGGCACCTGCTCGACCACCTCAAGAATGGCAGCGCGATGGATCTTGTCAGGGTCATGCGTGTGCCCAGATAGCGGGAAGGTGGCGAGGTCGGCGCGGGAACGGGTGTGGGGGTGGAGGCGTTCGATCCAGCAGCTTTGCCCGAGGATATGCTCGGCGGTGGAGAGGTGCCATGCTTGAGCGGGGACACCGCGCAGCTCGAGTTCGACGTGAAATTCAAACTCGCTGCAGCCGGCGTGCGCGAGCTTACACCAAGGCCGCATGGAGAGGGAGAAGCGTGGCGAGCGGATGAAGTGGTCGCCGGCGAGCCGCTCCTTGATGGCCAGCGAGCTGAACAGGATTAGAAAGTCCTCCGGGTGGTGACGGTGGACGGTGAAGTCGCCGTCGACGAGGTCGAATGAGTCCCAGAGCAGCGCAGCCACCTCGTCGGCGGAGGCGGACGGTCGGTTGCCGGTGACGGACGCGACCATCGCGCGGAATGTTTACCAATTGCTCTGATTTTTCTTTTTGATTTCTTGAACTGGGACTATGTTCATCTTTATAGTACTCAATAATTTGCAATCTAGCCGCCTCTTGTCTCCGTTTATTGAACCAAAGAACTGACATGTTTTTTTTATTGAGGTTTTCTTTTATAGAGATTACCCGGTATTCTTCTTAACACTAAACTTTTGCAAATATACATGTCTTTCCTGTTTCTATGTTTTGTTTTAGCAAGCGATGAATGAGGCAGATTATCCTCCTTGTTGATTAGCAAGTTGCACCTGATTTTTTACAGGAGTTTGGAACAATAGTTAAATTGAAATATTGCGCTATAATTCTTGTCCAGTATCGAAATGTATTTTGAGGAATCAATGCTTCATGTGATGTTCGATCTTACATACGCTTGAGAAATGGAATTTGTACCGATGAACAGAAGAACAATTTATCATGGTCAGGCTCAGGTCCAGATTTTGTTCCCCTTTAGACTGCCAGCCATATTCCCTTTTTTCCTAAGACATGCACAATGCATGTGAGTTGGGTCCACCGAATGATTGCATTAGTCAACTTTCAAGTAATGTTCTGTTGCAGTTTATTCTTGTTCATGATTCCATTGCATCTGGTTAGGTATTGAAACATAGTGCTACAGTTATGCCCTTGTGTTGCATCATTTCAAATTATATTTATCATTTCAGTTTAGCCGTTAATCATTTTAAAGAACCAAGGCTTGATGTGATGTTCGATCTTCCATAAGCTTAAGAAATGTTATACCGATGAGCAGAAGAAAGGTTTATCATGGCCAGGCTCAAGACTGTTCGCCTTTAGACTATGTAACTGCCAGCCATGCCCTTTTTTTTCTGTGACCGGTGCAATGCGTATGATATGGGTCAACTATGAGCCACCTAGTTTGTTATTTATGTATACAAGCTACAATCAAGGATCTCTTTTCTGTTTCATGGTTGCATGGAATTTATATTTGTCTGAATATCCTTTTGGTTTGAATCAGCTCGCATGTTGATGCTTAAATTGTGAAGTTGCTGTGGTCAGTGTTTTAGATAGTTGCTAATTGATTTGCCTCATGCCTCTGTTTCTTGAAGAATTGACTTGGGATTTTCTTATCGATGTCTTGTTCTTTCTTAAAGATTATCGCCATAGTACATCGCTTTCCTGTTTCTTTGTATTGTTGAAGCTGATTTTTAAATGTAGCAGACCATCCTCTCTGTTTGTTCAGTTACTAGCTTCACCTTATTATTAGATGAGGTTGGACCTTGGAGCACTGCGAATGGAATGGTTGCACTATTGTCAACTCATTAGTGTAATGTTCTGTTGCAATTCATTCTTCTCCGTGTGTTCATTGCATCTGGTTTAGGTCCCAGATCACACACTCCTCAGTCACAGTTAACTGCACGACCATGTTCCTTTTATCTCTGTAACTGTTGGAAGGCCATGTTCAGTACAACACGTGTAGACCTGGGCATTCGGTTACACTGAACCGATCCGTCAGGTTTCTCGGGCTATTAAGGAATTCGGTTTTGTGCTAATGATGACCGATCGGTGTTCTGGAAAATATCTAACAGAGCGTTCGGTCAACCGATGAATTCTGTTCGGTCTCGGTCTTAACCGAAGTTACTGATGTTCTGCAGCTCGCACTCTCTATCCGGATCGAAGCCGCTGACTCGCCTAACGCCAGAGGAAAGCAGAAGAGGCGAATGGCGCTGAGGAGGGAGAGAGATGAGATGGCGTCGCCGCGTCGGCCGCCGGGATAGAGAGAGAGGGAGGAGATGTCGCCACCCGTCAGAATGGAGAGATAGGAAGGAGATGGCGTGGTCCGCCGTGATAGAGGGAGGGACGACATGGAATCTGGCGCCAGCTGCCGATCCACCGTCGCTGGCTGCTGGTGGAAAAGTAGGGGTGGCTAGGTTGTTGCCGAGTGGGGAGATATCTAGATATGTGGTCGATGCATGTGGGCTGAGGCAGAGAGCTACAAAATTAGCAAAGAAAGAAGTCCATTTTTCACTGGATATTCGTTTCTGAGCTCGAGCTCAGATGCTCCGGAAATCATCCCTGTTCCTTACGCCATGAAGATCTGTGCCCGCAATTGTATTTTCTGGCCGTATTGATATAAAAATGCATCGGCACTGTCACGCATTGATAGCGACGGCAACCCAAATAGTACGTGTGGACCGGGTGGGTTTGGATGTAAAGTATTTTTTGCAGTTTTTCTAGAATACCGTGGTTTCTTAAAAAACTTTGTTATAAAGTACTTTGAGATGTTTGGATGAAACAAATACTCCAGTCTAGAATATCCTGGTATCTCTCATACCACGAGGTCCACGACCACGAGCCGTGCCGGTGACTCGGCCTCTTTGACGGCCACCTGCCCCAACCCATCCATCACTGCATTCCCCTCATCCTGCTCCCATTCACAACAAACACTAGCCAGGAAAATCCCATTGCCGCTGCTCCATGGTTCGTCTTCCGCCATGTTCGATGCGTCTTCCTCATCTCTCACCGAGCCAAAGAAACAGTTTGTGCGGCGGTCACTCTGAAAAAAACTGCAGTTTCAAAACGATTGCGTTTGGGGTTCAGACATTTCTCTAATCCGAGGCTTGTCAACTCTGTCAGTTGACTACGCCGAGTGCATGTGAAAAGGATCCAGACGGCGGCATACGATCCCGTTCGTTCTCTAAGGGTGTGTTTGGTTGTGGAACGAAGTGGAATGGAATGTCATGGTTCCATGACATTCCATTCCACTAGAATGGGTCGGTTCCGTTCTTATGTTTGGTTGAGGCAATAGATGGAATGGAATGGTTACATTTGAGTGTTTGGTTGGTGAGACGCAATAAAACGAATTTGGTCATTTTGATAACATTTATGCACAAGCATGGCAGATATTGAAATACATGAAATCAAACATATCATACGACTATTTCTCTTGCACCAATACATTTCTACAAACAAAAAGAAGCAATTTACACAGAAGAACCAAGAATATATGGAAGCTACGATCTGCTACCGCTCATGTGTCTCCAACAAGAAAAAGAAGATGCATATCATCGCTAACTCAAGAAAAAGCAATCTACAGAGAAGATGCTACGGCAGCCCCCAACAGGCCTGGTCGCCGCAGCCCCCAGCAGACTAGGCCGCCGATGCCACCGCCTCCTCCCCCTCGGCGCAGATCAGGCCGGTGCGCACCAGCAGATCAGGTCGCCGGTGCTGCGCCCCAGCAGATCAGGCCGCCACCGCCCCCTTCCCCCCGCGCAGATCAGGCCGGCGCGCACCAGCAGATCAGGTCGCCGGTGCTGCGCCCCAGCAGATCAGGCCGCCGCCGGAACGGGTCCTAGGAACGCCGCCGCCACCGCAGAGCAGGCCATCGGCCGCCGCCTCTTCAGATCGAGAGATGGAGGGACGAGGGAGGGAGAGGAGACGAAAGATGGAGAGGCGAGGATTTGTCGGGAGTGACGGGCTAGAGGGAGACCCAGGACCGGTTCCGTGTGATTCCTCCGATTTGGAGGTATCGGCGCGTTCCGGATATGGGCCGAATATTCCCTCCGCGGGAACGAGTTGGTTCCTGGTCCGCTTACGTACCAAACGCAAGAACGAGGCCTCAGAACAGGTCTGACCCGTGCCATTCTAGTTGGCGACGGAAACCAAACACATCCTAAGGGACAGCGCTGCTGATCTGTTGCCGCAACGAGACCCATTATTTGCGAACCAACCTGTGGTTGAGATGGTTAGGTGGAAAGTGGTATCCCCAACCCATCAGGGTTCAAATCCTAGTGCTCGCATTATTCCTGGATTTATTTCAGGATTTCCGGCGATGCGCTTTCAGTGGGAGGAGACGTTCCCGTCGACGACGAGGCGCCTACGGTGACTTCGTAAATCTCAAGATGATATGCCGACTCAGTCTCTCGAAGGTGCCCATAGGGTAGGATGTGCGTGTGTGCGTTTATAGGGGTGAGTATATGCGCGTGTCTATGAGCGTTTGTGTCTATACTGATGCTAAAAAAACGAGACCCATTATTTTAGTTCGTCGGGCCTCCACCATTGGTCAAGCTCTTCGGTAGAAAGGCTAGCGGCACCGGATCTGGGTGGTTTAAGCTGTTGGCGAACCCCTCCCGGAGCGGTAACCTAATTTCAAGAGGCAACGAGGTCCATCCATGGCCGCTGTTAGCATGTTTCCCCCGGTCTGCCAGCTGACATATTAGATTTATCGGGAACTAACCTGTTCATAGCAACGAGTAAGAACTCAAGCCCACAATCTTCCATCTTCTGGTTTCTGGTACACATTTTGTGCCGCCGCGCTGCCTTTCCGTGCTCTACGAAGGCGGAAGAGAGATGATTTCTGCGGGCAGAGGCGTGGAGCGCACGTGTGATGTCCAAACATGCTGCACACTTTTTTCTGATCCCTGGCTCAGTGCAAAAGCAAACGTCCTGGTCCACGGACCAGAACTGGCAAGCGAGACGGTGTTCCCCCCGCGTACGATCTGGACCCACAAGAGTCTCACTGTTTCGTACTGTATACCTAGTACATCCCATTTCCCCGGTCCGCAGCAGACGTGCCACCTGGATTTGTTCCTATCCCGAGCACCGAGCGGACGGCGATGATTTCCGGAGTAGCTGGACACGGGCACCTAATCACCACTTCCATTTTTCACCCCCAAATGTGCCCAAAGGGACAAATCTCCCCCCAACTCTAATTTGGTTCAATTTTAGACCCCAAATCCTCGATACCGGATAAACCTTTCCCTAAACTGGTCTTGCTGTTGATTTGAGGTAATTTAGTCGGCTTTAGAAGTTGAATGGCAAAAATGCGAATGCCCCAAATCCCCCGCTCTACTATTGCCCCCCCCCGCGTCGCCTCCTCTGGCGACTCGGGGGCAACCCTAATCCCGCCGCCGCCGGGTCACCTCACATCCCCTCCCTCCCGCCTTGCCGCCGCCGGAGAGGACGCCGGCGAAGCCGTGCACGCCGCAGGGATGGCGGCGGCGGGGCTCTTTGCGACGGCGCTCACGAGCTGGTGGAGGTTCTCTCGCGGCGGCGCTGCGATCTGGCGCGGCAGGGGCCTACGGCGGCGTCGGCGAGTGGATCCGGGGTTGGCTAGCCCGGATCTGATGCGTGGTGTGGCGGTGGTGCCGGGCGCGTGGGGGCCTACCTGCTGGCCGCGTCGTGGGCGGGCGGCGTTCCTGCGTGGTCGGCTCGGGGCCTCGGTGGTCGACGCGTCGGGGCTCTGCAGTGCGCGCTGCGTGGAGGCGGAGAGGGGCGACGCTGACGGCTGGTGGTGGCGTGTCGCAGCGGAGTGCGCAGGCCGGTGGCGGTTTGGTACTTCTCGCTGTGGCGGCTCAAGCCAGTTCGTCGGTGTTGTCCGGAGATGAGGTCTGAGGGCCGGCGCATGGCAGGTGGGGTGGTGGTGCGACGGCCTGCGGGATCTGGTAGCGGAGATGTGGCGTGTTCTGGTGGCGGTGGCACCGGCTGGAGGCAGCGGCGGGTTCCCACGGCAGGTCGGTGACGGCACTGCGATGGCTCGGCCAAGTTGGAGTCTTGCGAGCAGCTAGTGGTCGTCATCTCTGTGCGGTGGCGAGCGGCGGTGCTCTCCTGGTGGTGCTGGCCTGGGTTTGTCCCGTGGAGAGGCAGGTCCGGTTGTTGCAAGGCCATCCCTTGGAGTGGGCGACGGCCGTGGCAGGGCGCGGCGGCGCGCGGGAGACGGGGAACGGTGGCGGTCGCGGCGGCCCTCCCGCACAGGAGAATGTCGGTCCGCATCACACGCCGGGGAGCGTCGGCCATCCCCGCGCGCCAGAGAGCGATGATCAGAGCTGGTCGGCGAGCGGCGGGAGTCGCGGGGAGGGGATCGACGGGGCTCGCGGGGGAGGGGGAGCGGCGAGCATCGTGAGCAGAGGAGTGCCGGGAGTCCCAGGAGGGGAGAGCTGGCGGCGGAGGTCCGCCTCCCGACGTTGGCCGTCCGGCGACGCGCGGCCGGCCGCGCGGGGCTCGTCGACGGAACGCTTGGGGCATTCGGCACCATCCCCCCATTCTAGAGGCATGGGGAGGTGCGGAGGGGCCGCGGTGGACGGAGGGGGCGAGGGGGGCGACGAGGATGGGAGGAGGGGGGCGCAGGAGCCGGCCAACACGAGGGGGGGGGGAGGAGGCGGCTGGAGGGGAAACCCTCGAGGCAGCCAAATCCCCCCCAGGCGGGGCGAGGGTGGGCCGAGGCCGCATCGGCACCCCCAGCGGGCTGGGCCGGCCCAACCGCCAAGGACTGCCCAGTTGGGCCAGTCACATGGGGAGGGGTGGGAAGCAGGCCCACAGAGGACCCCAGGCCTAAGGCCGGGCGACCCAACCTAGGCAGGGGCACCCCGCACCTGGCTAGGGTTTCCCTAGCCGCCGCCGGCACGGGCGGCACGGCCGGCGGCCGGCGAGAGGGGCAAGGTGCGTCGAGGCGCCAGGGAAGGGCGAGCAGCAGAAGCGGGAGGACCCGAAGAAGGCGATGAAGGGGCGGAAGGGGGAGCGCCGGGAGACCAATGGGGAGCCGGCGACGCCGGCGGCGCGACCGGCCGGGCCGGATCGAGCCGACAAGGGGGGCGCGGCGACGAGCGGGCAGGGCCAAGATCGGCCCGGCCGGCAACGCCCCAGCCAGCGGGACGGCGGTGGCGATGGCCAGCCCCCGAGCCCAAGGCCGCGCCTTTCCCCGCGGCCACCGGAGAGGACCGCGGCAGCCGACGGAGGGGCCAAGTCCGAGCCCGGGCAGCCGAACTCCCACACCCGGGAGTAAGGCCGCCGGCGGAGCGGGACAGCGGCGGGCGGGGGGACACGGTCGCGGCATACCACCGGCCGGCCAGCGGCACGGTCGTCGTCCTCGGCCAGGTCCGCCAAGACCACCCTACCCGGGGGTCCAGGGGACGGCGGGGAGGGGGCAGAAGGGGAGAGGGGGGTGTCGGGGCCGCCGGCAGCCAGGGCCGGGAGGGCGGGCGGCGCCGGAGCAAGCTCGGCGGGCGCGTCACCCCGCGGGGCGGAGCAGTCGCCAGGGCGATCGCCAGAGCCTCCCATTAAAACCTTGAATGTACCAGTTTTTTGTGATGTTTATTTCTCCAGGATCCTAGCCCCTGTGCTCCTTTAGCTGAAGTGGAAACATTTTTGACAAGACAAGAACAGCTCCTATGAATATTAGGTGGTGCTCTGTGCTTCACTTTCAATTCAACTACTTTTGCTGTATTCATGGACTACTTTTTTTTGCCACTAATACAACTCATATAATTCTGCGAAATGATAGGTACTTAGGCACTGTTAAGCTTAGGAATCAGAATTCGGACCTAGCTTATACTGCCTTGTCATATTAATTAATGGACTGCATACATGAACTCTAGATTATACTTTCGACAGTTCCAACTTCCAACTAATTATATCGTAATTTCTATGCAAATATCCGCAGTTTTAATCATGGTCCACTACTTCATTCTCTGACTTAGATGATAAATTTAGTGTCAAGTTAGTTTTCTACCATGTCGATCCGTCAAGTATATTAAAGCTTTGGAAGTTCTAATTATGTCGGCAAGAACTTGCGGATGATTCTTTTCTTCTTGGGATCTTAAAAGCGGATGATTCTTTTCTTATTGGGACCTTAAAAGGACACAACCATTGTTCATCTTTAACTGTAATCTATTTGACAGATTTTCTCTAATTGCCTAGGAAATTGGAGTGACTTTCGTGCTTGCAGATACACTCTCTAGGTGAACAATTAACTTTTATCCCTTTCTACCCCTTTCTACAAGGAGATCCAGGAAGGAGGCGAGTCTCTCCCACATCACTGTCCAGGAACATTAAGGGAGCTCCGTTGGTTTGTCGCACGTACGTTTACCACGCAGAGGAGCACATGTGATCCTCATAATAGCAAGTTTGTAATGAATTCTGGAACCCATCAGGAGGTTAAAGTCAGCAAAGCATCTTCACCTGTAGTCAAATCACTTTTGATGTATATAAATGCCATCAAAGATCAACCTAGACCTATCAATGTGCATAAGCTAGATATGTGGGTACATGAACGCTTAGGAGGCGTGCCAATGGCACGCCCCAATTACTAGTGTACATTCATCACAGGAAAAAGAACTCACACACACGCAGATGCCAACGCGCACGCTACACAAAACTGAATGTAGGTAGCTGAGCAATTACCAATGGCACATAATACATCCAGAAGCACAATTCCTAGTGATTGGGTGCACAATCTTCAACATGAGTCGGACCAACACACACGCACACGCACACGCACGCGCGCGCGCGCACACACACACACAAACAGAGATACACAGATGCAAATGTGCATGGTACGGAAAACTGAATGTGGGTTGCTGAGCAATCACCAATGTCGCATAGTACATCCATAGCATATGATTGGAGTAAAGTTGAGACAATCTGGTTGAGACCCACTTCCTGGTGATGTTCTGTTTGAGGCAAATCTGATTTCGGCTAATGGTAGTCAAGATGGTTTTGCTCCATTTACAAAAATAAATAAAAATGAACATGGCAGTTGCGGAGTCTGAAGGGTAATTTGAAACCTGAGCTGAGCAATGATAAATACTTCTTATCAGTGCAAGTATCATTTCACAAGCTTCTGTTAAGATTGGACATCACAAGAAGTGTTTAATTCCTTGAAATAGCCAGCAGCTAACATGAATAACAAATACAATTCCAAATGATGCAAAGCAAAGGTAGATTTATAATATCAATACTTAACCATAATTAGAATGCAATCTTCCAGGTTAACTAGTGGACTAGTGCGCGGAGTTCTGGTTAAAAATAAGGTGACACTTGCTAGTCAACAAGGAGGGTAATCTGCCTCATTTCTTCTTCAGCTAAAACAAAACACAGAAACAGGAAACCGCGTTATCTTCTTTCAATATCCTACTTTGTATAACGTTGTTCAACGTAGAGAAGCCTACGTTGCAACCGTTCTACAATCCACTCCCCTCAATATTCGTTTTCGGAGGACGCTAGTGGGAAATCGTTGGGAGGCCTGGCTTCATCTTGTGAGACGATTGATGGATGTTCAGTTGTCTCAGCAGCCAGATCAGTTGTGTTGGAAACTAACTAAGAACGGCGTGTTCTCGGTCAAATCCATGTATCTGGATGTTATTAACTCTAGCGTGATTCCTTCCTCGAAGCACGTTTGGAAAGTGAAGGTACCTTCGAGAATCAAAGTGTTTATGTGGTTTGTGCATAAACAAGTTATTTTGACTAAGGATAATCTGGCAAAACGTAACTGGGTGGGTTCTGCAAGATGTAGTTTTTACGACCATAACAAAACTATCAAACACCTTTTTCTTGATTGTCTGTTGGCCAAGATTCTGTGGCGGTTGATTCATATTGCTTTTAATATTAATCTGCCCACTTCTATCAACACGTTATTTGGGACGTGGCTCGATGGGATTGATTCAGATACAGCGAGACACATTCGTGTAGGCGTGTGTGCTTTATTATGGGCAGTCTGGAACTGCAGAAATGATTTGGTTTTTAACAGAACAACGAACATTCACTTTTTGCAGGTTATCTTCAGGGCCACTGCGTTGATCTGTATGTTGTCGCTACTCACTCCGACGGAGGCCAGGGAGCGTTTGGTTACTGCGTCTACCCGATGGGAGATGGTAGCTCGGGATATTTCAACCGGTTTGGATGGCGGTCATGTAATAGGATAGGCATGTAGTGCTTCTATTTTTATTTGCCAGCCGGTTGTGGCTTTGTCTTTTTTGTTTAGCACTTGTGAGCATTTGTTTACTTCCTAATACGAGACTTGGAGACTATTGCTGGATATTTTTATTAATAAGATGAGCCGTATGCATCTTTGTGATGCATTGCTGGATTTTATTAATAAGATGGGCCGTATGCATCTTTCTGATGCAGAGGCTGGGGTAAACCCCCTTTCCGAAAAAAAAGATACGGAAGGTATATGCCTCAAGGACGACGACATTCCAAATGCTTGAAAGTCACCCAGATTCTGCCCTTCTTGATTCTTTGCTTCAAATAAATAATTGCACAAAGTTGCATGATCCATTTATAACGACCAACCAAGCAAGCACAATGTGCCATGCCAGCCTACTTTACCTTTACTGACTTTATGGCCAGCGGAACATCGGGGACTATATGTATGTTCAGAGCACAGACACACGTTTCCCCCGCCTCCGGCTCCGCCTGCTTCCGATGATGATGGAGCGGCGCG
>LT934116.1:766356491-766368104 GCA_900231445.1 Triticum turgidum subsp. durum
CGCAGCACCATCAGTTCCCCCCTGCTCGCTCTGGTGGCTCCCGGAGGCGCAATGGCCGGGGCGGCCGCCAGCATGGCCGTCGCCATGCGCACGTTCCTCCTCCGTGCCGTGGATGGGAGGGAATCTTGGGGCCCCACCCAGGTGCTTTTCCCCCCGCTGACCGGGTCTCCGTGCGGCTACGATTGGGCGTCCGTTTTGCGCTGACCAGTGGTGGGCCACGTGATGCGCCATGCCCTGCGCTGGAGGCCTGCCCATCCGACCCTGTGCAGATCGTTGGGTCCCAGGTGTCCCCAGAGGCGTGCATTTCAAACGGACCAACCGGTGCAGCGCCTCCCTGCCAAGGCCCCACTGGGCCACCCCCCGCGAGCCCAGCCAGCCAACCAGGAGTCGACACCACCCCTCCTCCTGACGTTGGACCCTCGCTGTGCGTGCAGGTGGGTGCCTCAGACAGGCCCAGCCGAGGCCCTACTCCTGTTGCTGATTCGATCGATGCGGGGCTTCCGTCGGTAGCCAATCCCTCGCCTCCCCTCCCCCTGTCCCCAAGCGGTCCAGATCCCGAGCCGACAGGGGCCCCACTTTGCTCGGTCGCGGCCTCTCCTAGCGCGCCCTTCGACCGCATGCACCGCGCCGATCCCGAGCCTTTGGCGGGCCAATCATGCATGGACATGGTGCTGCATGCTGCTCCCAACAGGCCGGTCGATGGCAGGTTGGCCCCACCGCCCATGCAGCCCATGCAAGCCACGGACGTGCCCGCGCCCGATGTAGATCTTTTCTCCTTCGTCGAGGCCATCTCAGTCAGGGCGTCTTCGCTGCTTCCGGCGCCGAAGCCTCGTCGCCGTAGGAAGGAACTGCCGGCCAAGTTCACTCCTCGCCAGAGTTTCCGCATCACGCGCGCGAACCAAGGACTCAACTCCGAGATGAAGGCCAAGCGGGTTTTGCTTCGCCGTCTCGGTCTCATCTCAAGCGACGATGCGCCAATCTCCGACGAGGTGCTCGGCAAATACGCCCTCCTCTTCGAGCAACCATTGGCGGTTGATGTGCTGCAGGCTTTCGCGGATTTCTTTGGGTGGCAACTTCCCAGCTCGCTGCCTCCTACTGCGGGGCAGCTAATTGTAGCCTAAGTGGCTTCCTCCGCGTCTTTGCTAACGTGCCCCCCTTCCCTATGGATTGTAACCTAAAGACAATTTTTTGGAATGTTCGAGGCCTTAACTCCGGCGCTAAGCGCACCGCCGTCCGCAGTGTGATCTCCGCTGCTGCAACTACCATAGTGTGTCTCCAAGAGACAAAACTCGCGCATGTCTCCGACGCCATAATTGTGGAAACGCTCGGTCCGTCCTTTGAGGACTTTTACTTCCTCCCCGCGGATGGCACACGTGGTGGCATCCTCCTTGCTTGGCAACGATCTACCATCTCCCTCTCCAATCCCCTCATCGGTGAGCATCACGTGACGGCCTTGGTCTCCTCCTTGGTCGGCGATGGCCATTGGTGGCTCACCGGGGTGTATGGGCCTCAAGATGATGACGCCAAGCTTGAGTTCCTTGCCGAGCTGCACGACGTGCGCGAGTCCCGCGTCGGCCCATGGCTTATCGGTGGAGATTTCAACATGATCACCTCGGCCTCAGAGAAGAACAATTCTAACATCAACCGTCGCATGATGATCAGATTTAGGCGCTTCATCGCCGATGAGGAGCTTCGCGACCTCTATATGCACGGCCGACGATATACTTGGTCCAACGAGCGTGACGCCCCTACTCTTGTGTGTAACGACCGCATCCTTTGCACCTCCGGTTGGGAGATCGCCCACCCGCACTGCCTACTCCGCTGCCTCTCCTCCACGGCCTCCGATCACTGCCCGCTCCTTGTTGACTGTGTGGTCCGCCCTCCGGGAGCACGACGTTTCCACTAAGAGATTTTGGCCGAAATTGGAGGGTTTTCACCAGGTGGTTGCGGAGGCGTGGGCCTCTACTCCGCCGGACGACGATCCCTTTCGACGGATCGTGACACGTCTCAAGGCGACGGCCAGGAGGCTACATAGCTGGAGCGCTTGCACAATCGGCAACGTGTCCTTTCAGCTTACGGTTTCCCACGAGCTCATTGCGAGACTTGACGCCGCTCAAGATCTACGTTCGCTTTCCCCCCTCGAGACCTGGTTTCGCCGGAAGCTCAAGGCGTCCTACCTTGGCCTTGCATCCCTCGAGCAATCCATCGCTAGGCAGCGCGTGCAGCTCGCTTGGCTCTGGAGCGACGACGCTGCGGTCTCCTATCTCAAGGTGCACGTGGCCCATCGCAAGCAGAGAAATCTTATGACGAGCTTGCGCATCGGCACCCAAATCGTCACCGACCATGATGAGATGACCGAGGCCGCCTTCACCCACTTCTCTAACGCCCTTGGCAGCACCTCCGATCGCAACATCACGCTTGATCTTCATGCCCTTCGGGTGCCGCAGTTCGATCTTCTTGCACTTGTTGCGCCTTTCACCGAGGAGGAGATTTGGAACGCCGTCAAGAGCATGCCGACGGGAAAGGCACCCGGCCCCGATGGATTCACCGCCGAGTTCTTGGTTGCCTGCTAGAATACGATCAAGCCCGACTTTCTTGAGGCTTTCGACAAGTTCCACGCCATGAATGGTCGTGGCCTTCAGAAGCTCAATGAGGCCCTTCTTCTGCTACTCCCCAAGCGTACTGACGTGCACTCCCTCTTCGACTACAGACCCATCAGTCTCATACACATCTTTGCCAAGCTAGTCGCGAAGCTTCTCTCTCTCCGTCTCGCTCCTCGGCTGAACACCATGGTCTCCACCAACCAGAGCACGTTTATTGCGGGGCGATGCATCCACGACAACTTTCTGCTAGTACAGCAGACGGCTCGTCTCCTGCACAACCTTAAGACGCCACGCATGCTTCTCAAGTTGGACATTGCTCGTGCGTTCGATAGTGTTTCTTGGCCATTCCTCCTGCAACTTCTGCAGCACCTGGGGTTTGGCCCACGTTTGCGTGAGTGGATTTCCATGCTTCTATCCATGGCTTCCACGAGAGTCCTCATCAATGGCCACCCAGGGCCTCCGATCGATCACGCTCACGGCCTTCGTCAGGGCGACCCGGTCTCGCCCATGCTCTTAACCTTGGTCATCGATGTGCTGAACTCCATGCTGTTGCGGGCCGTTGACCTTGGCCTCCTCCATTGCTTGACCAACCGTCACGCAGCTTCGAGCATATCCCTCTATGCCGATGATGTGGTCATCTTTTCGCACCCGGACTCTCACGACCTCGCCACGGTTCGCAGGCTCCTCCACGTCTTTGGCTTCGCTTCTGGGCTGCGCACCAACTTTGACAAGTGCTCGGCCACTCCTATTCATTGCACCGACGATCACATTGCTGCTATAGCCGGGGTGTTGCAATGCCCCGTCACTCTCTTCCCCATCACCTACCTCGGGCTGCCCCTCTCAGTCCACAAGGCCTCTTCGACGAGCTTGGAGCCGATCATTGACAAGCTTGGGCGCAAGCTCTCCACATGGCGGGCATCTATGCTATCCAAGGGAGACTGCCTATCCCTTGTGCGCCACATCCTTAGTGCCATCCCCACACACTTCCTCATGGCCATCGCCTTCAACAACACTGCCATCAGGAAGGTGAACCGGATCATCCGCGGATTCCTATGGGCTGGATCGGATAAGGCCAATGGGGGCCAGTGCCTTGTCAATTGGCAGCGTGTTTGCCGGCCGATCTCGCTCGGTGGCCTCGGCATCCGTGACATCCAGCGTACGGGCATCTCTCTCCACGTTCGCTGGCTATGGCTGCAACGTACCGATTCTACTCGCCCGTGGAGCCACCTTCACATCCCCCACGATGCGGACGCGAGTGCAATTTTCAGAGCCTCCACGACTTGGCAGCTGGGGGCAGGAGATTCTTGCCAATTCTGGACCGACCATTGGATCTCTGGCAGGTCCGTGGCCGAGATTGCCCCCCTCGTTCTAGCTCTTGTCCCAAGGCGCATTCGGAAGGAGAGATGCGTGCGAGATGGGCTGCAGCAGCGCTCCTGGGTGCAGGATATCTGAGGTGCGCTCGGGCCGGCGGCCATGGTGCAATACGTCGAGCTATGGCGTTCGGTGCTGACACATTGAGCTCTCTAGCGAGCCGGACACGCTACGCTGGCGTTGGGCCCCCTCTGCTACGTACACGGCGAGCTCCTGCTACAAGGCCCTATTCTTTGGAGCCTGTGAAGACCCTTTCTGGCGGCTCACTTGGCGGCCTTGGGCTCCTCTCCGCGTCAAATTCTTCCTGTGGCTGGCCATGCAAAACCGTTGCTGGACCGCGGAGCGCCTGGCTCGCCGCGGATTGCCCCACAACGACGCCTGCGTCTTGTGTGACCAGGAGGATGAGACCATGCACCACCTTCTTACTGGATGCTCTTTCTCTCGCCAAGTTTGGCACGAGATCCTAGGCTGGGCCCCATTAGCCTCGCGGACCACGACACGCCATTTCAATTGTGGTGGTAATCCTCTCTCGACCTCGCGCCCACTTCCATGCGCAAGGGCCTATCCTCCCTCATCATCCTCTCAGCCTGGTGGATTTGGAAGCAACGAAATGCTTGCATCTTTGACGGAGCGACGCCATCGATTACCTTCACCTCCGACACCATCAAGGACGAAGTGCGTCTATGGGCCAAGGCGGGCGCCACCAGACTGCAAAACATTATCCCCGGCGCGTAGTCTCTAGTTTCTGGCCATGGGGCTGAGCATACCCCTATCTGTTGTGCTCCTTCGCTTGTTCACCATGCCTAGTGCGCACATGGCCTTGTAAGCGTTGTAAACCCATGCTTGTACTCTCCTTCTATCAATGCAAAGATACGCAGCTTGCGTATTCGCGAAAAAAAAGAACATCGGGGACTATATGTATGTTCAGAGCACAGACACACGTTTCTCCATGATTCCACTAGTCTCACTTGAATGGGTAGCTAGCTACTTACATAAAAAAAAGGGTGTATGTATGCGTACTTAGGATTGCGAGGAACTGGGAATGACTGCACACTAGCATGAGAGGGCATCGGTGCTTCCACTCCTTGAGGCTTTGTTCAGTTACACCCTGTCTCAAGGGGATTGGGGGGGATTTGACTTGTATGGGATTCAATCCCTGCCAAACCCCCTCAAATCCATGCCAACCGAACGCAGCCTGAAGAATTCAGTGTGCTAAGCACGAGAAGAACAGACCCCTTCAGCAATCTAGTACCAGCCACCAACCCACCACTAACAGCTAAACCTGTTCTGTGCTCGTGCGGATGGGAGTAGCAAGAACATGAAGAGGAGTCCATGTGATCAACCGCTTCTGCATTAGTAGTGTTGGGCAAGAAATACTGCCATTAAAGATTGCGGATTCACGAGGCCATGGCACTGCATGTGCCGGCTCCATCGACCTCGTTCAGTCTCAAGAGCACATTTGATCTGAAAATGCACCTGGTGTCCAGTGTGCTTCAACAGTGCCAGCAAGCATTTGCGTTCTCAAGCTCACGACAATACTTTTGATTTCAACAGTACCAAACATTTAAACTGAAAAGGAAGCTTTTAGTCCACGTTCTAATTGTCACTGGGTATTCATGGATACTTCTTTCTACATGCATGCATGTACATCACTTATGATGTACATGCACTGAATTCAGATTTCAGTGCAAGCTAGAAACAGGGGATAGAATCATTGTGCCATGTCCCAGATTAGAAACTGAGAGGCGAAGGAAATGAGTCATATAGCTGCAAGAAAATCTGTTTTGATTGCTGACTGCACAATCTGAACTATACGTCTCTGAAAATACATATAGCTCTTGGAAGTTTAGAGCTGTTGTAGTGTTGCTTTATGCTACTCACTGGATTCTGTAGTATATATGTGTAAGTAAGCAGATGAAAGCATGCATGCACATGCACTGAATTCGGATTTCAGTGCAAGCTAAAAACAGGGGAGAATAAAAACATTCTACCATGTTCCAGATTAAAAGAGAGGAGAGGTAAATGAGTCGGTAACAAATACGTATAGCTGCAAGGAAATCTGTTTTGATTGCTGACTACACAATCTGAACTATACATCCCTGAAAATATATTACTCTTGCTCTTGGAACTTAGAGAAGCTGTAGTGTTGCTTTATATATAGATGTCCTGCTCTTGCTCACTTGGCTGTGTAGCATATATAAGTAAGTAAGAATTCAAACTGAACGATAATAATATCAGGCTTAGAGATGCACATCCCTAATAGCAATGATCACAAGTGTGTGTAGCAGCATATATGCAGTTTTGGTCACTGACTATAACAAATTGTTAGAAATACAGACCACTATGTGCATTAAGCAAAAACTCTGCACATGCCTGACTGAGGAATAATTTCAACTTTTGCATACTAGACTAGTGGGAGCGACTAAGTTATTCTACCGGTGCCGGTAGGTACCGCTATTACATCCACCGTTCCTCACTTTCCTCAAGATCTGTGCCAACAGCTCCCGTATAAGATAGTAATCACACCGGAACATTTATACAATGGGAATACCTCTGTCCATTCTGACAGGTAGTATAGAATACTGTGTAATGGAGCCCACCACCTGTGGATATTTAATCTTACTATCGTTCTCCTCCACACACCCGTATGCTCTGTTCCCCCCATTTACATTCTCTCTCTATCTCTCCATCGCCATTGTTTCTACGGAAGTTCTTCCCTCTGGTGAGTCAAGTTCTCTCACTGTCCGTCGCCATTGTTTCTCTTCAATTTTTACCTTATAATATCTTCCTTATTAATCGATTCCAAATCATATGCGTCAGTTTTTTTATCAGATTTGAAACCACCAAGCAGCTGTAGCAAATACAAGATCTGATTTGAGGCGGGGATGATAGCTGGGATATCTGTGTACTGACTGGGATCTCTGTGTCCATGATTTTTCCAAGATCTTAGCGGGACATCAATCTTTTCGCCGCTGAGGAAAGCAAATAAGGTAGGTCCAGAAGTTTATCTGTTGTGTTGTGTTGTAGGATTAGGATTCTGCTGTGTTGTGTTAAAAATTTATCCCATGCTATATAGTGTGCTTCAAATTTTTTGAATCATATAAGTTGCTGTCAATACTTTATCTTATTTGATTAGATAGTTGTAATATTAATTTCGCTTCTTCGAAATACATTTCGGTTGTAGGTTAATATGGATAGTGAGAGGGACAGCATCCCAGGCAGTTTTATGGAACTACTAAACATGGTTGAGCAGCCCATGTCAAATTTCAATCAAGAGTAAGTTTACATAATTTATATGTTAATGTATTTATTTTTAATATGTTAGCCACTGACTTCTCAATTTATTATCCTAATTGTGCTAATCTAGTAACAAATTCATTATTTTTTTAAGAAACACTATGAACTCAGTACCCGAAGAAAGTTTGTGCTTTTCTGATAGACCTTATTGTTCAGAAGACACTGATGTACTTTCGAGACCTAACTTAAGGTAAAGTGCAGAAATTACATTATCACAATCCTCACCTGTAGTTTACATAAATCTATGTATGTTCATGAACTTGTAATCATTATTTTAAACAGGGTGGACACTTATGATTATGTAGATGACTCAAATGAAGTTCAGTCCAGTCTTGAATGTATGAAAGAAAAGGTTGCGATTGCTGATATGATTTCTGCCCCTGAAAATCTTGACGAGCAGTACTTATTTTCTGCATACAATGTTCAGATTGAGGAGTCTGATTCTAATGAATTCTAAATTTTGTTTCATAAAGAATGGATAATAGCAGCTTGAAATAAAGATGTTTATTTGTTTTGGATAGAGGAGAACAAGTTGGAGCTGTGGAACACGGGATTAGAAGTTTTTGTGAAGACACATCTGTTCAAATGTTAAGGCCGGTTGTTGGTATGAAGTTTTCATCAAAGGCAGAAGCATATGACTTCTACAATACATATTCTTGGGTGCTTGGTTTCAGTATTCGGAATGGTGATAATTATATTAATTGCAATGGCGTACAGACAATGCAGGAATTAATTTGCCAACGAGCAGTAAGTAAATTATAAACTACTGCAGCCTTCTATGCCACTAGTAAACATTAGGAACGTTAATCCAGTTATTAAACTTCTTACTAGGCTCAATGATATTGAATCTTATCTAGCCATTTATTTTGCAGGGAATCACCAAGAATACTAAATTTGCAACTACTAGATGTGGTTGCAAGGCAACACTCAGGGTGCATCTTAATGAAAATTCAGAATGGTATGTCAAAGTTTTTAGGGAGGAACACAATCATTCCCTTGTCGAATCTTGCAGCGAGAAGAAGCACCTGCATTCACATCAACATATTGACAAGCCAATAAGAGATTTAATAAAGAATCTTCGGGAGAATAATGTTTCACTAACGAGGGTTAATGTGACGCCCCCGATTCAATCGTACACTAATCATACACGCAAATGTGTACGATCAAGATCAGGGACTCACGGGAAGATATCACAACACAACTCTAAAACATAAATAAGTCATACAAGCATCATAATACAAGCCAGGGGCCTCGAGGGCTCGAATACAAGTGCTCGATCATAGACGAGTCAGCGGAAGCAACAATATCTGAGTACAGACATAAGTTAAACAAGTTGCCATAAGATGGCTAGCACAAACTGGGATACAGATCGAAAGAGGCGCAAGCCTCCTGCCTGGGATCCTCCTAAACTACTCCTGGTCATCGTCAGCGGGCTGCACGTAGTAGTAGGCACCTCCGGTGTAGTAGGGGTCGTCGTCGACGGTGGCGTCTGGCTCCTGGACTCCAGCATCTGGTTGCGACAACCAGAAAGAAAGGAAAGGGGGGAAAAGGGGGGAGAAAGCAACCGTGAGTACTCATCCAAAGTACTCGCAAGCAAGGAACTAAACTACATATGCATGGGTATATGTGTAAGGAGGCCATATCAGTGGACTGAACTGCAGAATGCCAGAATAAGAGGGGGGATAGCTAGTCCTATCGGAGACTACGCTTCTGGCAGCCTCCGTCTTGCAGCATGTAGAAGAGAGTAGATTGAAGTCCTCCAAGTAGCAGCTCCAAGCGCATCTCCAGTCGCATCGCATAGCATAATCCTACCCGGCGATCCTCTCCTCGTCGCCCTGCGGAAAAGCGATCACCGGGTTGTCTGTGGAACTTGGAAGGGTGTGTTTTATTAAGTATCCGGTTCTAGTTGTCATAAGGTCAAGGTACAACTCCAAGTCGTCCTGTTACCGAAGATCACGGCTATTCGAATAGATTAACTTCCCTGCAGGGGTGCACCACATAGCCCAACACGCTCGATCCCATTTGGCCGGACACACTTTCCGGGGTCATGCCCGGCCGCGGAAGATCAACACGTCGCAGCCCCACCTAGGCAAAACAGAGAGGCCAGCACGCCGGTCTAAACCTAAGCGCGCAGGGGTCTGGGCCCATCGCCCTGAGCACACCTGCACGTTGCGAGGGCGGCCGAAAGCAGACCTAGCCTAGTGGCGTTCCAGTCCAATTCGGCGCGCGCCGCTCCGTCGCTGACGTCTGAAGTGCTTCGGCTGATACCACGACGTCGGGATACCCATAACTACTCCCACGTAGATGGTTAGTGCGTATAGGCTCGTAGCCAGACTCAGATCAAATACCAAGATCTCGTTAAGCGTGTTAAGTGTCCGCGAACGCCGATCAGGGCCAGGCCCACCTGTCTCCTAGGTGGTCTCAACCTGCCCTGTCGCTCCGCCACAAAGTAACAGTCGAGGGCCGTCGGGAACCCAGGCCCACCACTACCGGGATGGAGCCACCTGTCCTTTCAGCCCCCTCATCAGAATCACTTGCGGGTACTCATCGAGCTGACCCGACTTTAGTCACCATCTGTATAGTATGTATGTATGTATGTATAGTATATACCCATGATCACCTCCCGAGTGATCACGGCCCAATAGTATAGCAAGGCAGACTGACAAGAATGTAGGGCCAATGATGATAAACTAGCATCCTATACTAAGCATTTAGGATTGCAGGTAAGGTATCAATGACTGTAGCAACAATGACAGGCTATGCATCAGAATAGGATTAACGGAAAGCGGTAACATGCTACACTACTCTAATGCAAGCAGTATAGAGTAGAATAGGCGATATCTGGTGATCAAGGGGGGGGCTTGCCTGGTTGCTCAGACAAGGAGGGGTCGTCGGTGACGTAGTCGTACTCGGTGGCATCAGCGTCGGTCTCGTAGTCTACCGGAGAGAAGAGGGGGAAGAAATAATGAATACAGAGCAAACAAAGCATCACAAAATATAACAAGGCAATACGCGGTGTTCGGTGTGCCCTAACGCGGTAGTAGGTGATACCGGTGAAGGGGGAAAACATCCGGGAAAGTATTCCCGGTGTTTCGTGTTTTCGGGCAGAGGAGCCGGAGGGGGAAAATTGCGGGTTCGATAGGTTAGAGGGGTGTGGCGGACGAACGGACTGCGTATCCGGAGTCGTCTCGTCGTTCTGAGCAACTTTCATGTTGAAAATATTTTAATCCGAGTTACGGATTAAAAGATATGATTTTTAAAGGATTTTAATAATTTTGGAATTTAATTATTTATTTAATTAATTCGAAAAAAAGGTATTTATGACGTCAGCATGATGTCATGCTGACGTCAGCAGTCAACAGGGGTTGACTGAGTCAACCCTGACATGTGGGTCCAGTGGGACCCACCTGTCATTCTCTATTTAGGTTAATTAGGGTTTAGGTTAATCTAATTACAGTTTAATTAATCTTAACTAGTTAATTAATTTAATTAAACCGGACTAATTAACTTAATTAATTAATAATTTTATTAAATCATTTTAATTTTATTATTTATTTTTTTATTATTATTATTTTCTTTTTTTTTTAAATCCTTCTTTTTAATTCCGTTCTTAGGGGCGTGGGCCCCATTTGTCATTGGGACAAGGGGAGGTTGCGGGCGCCGGGCAAACGGGCACGGGGCGCTGTGCTTTCGGCCCGAGCGGGCGCACGCCCAGGGGCGGGCGTACCCAGCCGGGCACCCGAGCAGGGGAGGCCAGGAGGAGGCCAAGGCCAGGCGCGGGTGGGGCGTCGTGGCGCGGCGAGTGTGGGCGAGGGTGGCAGAGGCCATGGCGGGCGCGGGTGGACGATGGCGGCAGCGCCCGCAGCCTCAGCCACCGCAGCAGACCAACACGAGGGGGCACGGGGCCAGCGGCGAGGCGCCGCAGTAGGGGACGGGCGCATGGGGTCGTGGTGGCCGCGAGCACGGCGTGGCGGCGCGCCGGCGTGGAGTTGCGGGACGCGGACGGTCGCGGTGAGCGCGGCCCGGACGCAGTGATGGTCGCTCGGGACAGAGAGGGAAAGGGAGGGAGCTCACAGGGCCGGTAGGGAAGCGGCAGTGGGTGACGAGGAAGAAGGTCGGGGACGACCGGGCGACGGGGAGGAAGCAGGCCGGCGATGGCGTCCGGCGACGAGGTGACTGCGACGATAGCGGGGTCCGTGAGGAAGAGGCCGTGGCACGGCGCGAGGGAGAGGGGTTCGTCGCCGGCAGGTGGCTCGTCCACCGCGGTAGGGTCGCCGGGCGGCGCGGGGCGATGGCGAGGTGGTCGGGGCGGCGGCGCCAGGGGCGCCCTCGGGGGCGTGCG
>LT934116.1:766377273-766412459 GCA_900231445.1 Triticum turgidum subsp. durum
TTTTTTTTGTTAGTTTGTTTTTCTATTTTATTTCTTTTCTGTTACTGTTTTATTTTATTCTAGTTTTATAAAACATAAAAGTTGTACCTTAAAAAGTAACACTAATTATACCTCTACCACAAAAAGGTTTAACCCCCAAATAATATAGTTTAGTATTTTATAAAATACCAAAGCATTTATGTATTTGTCTTACCTACTGTTTAATTAATTAAATGCATTTAGAACTTTTATAAAAATGTGGTTTCTCCACCAACATTACTTATGAATTATTTGTCACATTTAGAACATTTTAGTTTTGACTTTTGAAAACGTTTATTGTTTGCTTGATTTTGAATATGAGTTTAAATCGGTTCCGAACTAACACGAGATTAGCGAAAATAATCGAAGTGATGTGGCATCATTAGCAGAGGGTTACTGTAGCTTGATTACCCGGGCGTCACAGTTAATTCTATAGTAGCAGGTTTCTATGGCTCAACAAAGAAAGTACCATTCTGTAAGCAAAAGTTGCGAACTGTATGTTCTTAGATTGCTAGTGAAACCCTTCAGGACGACATTGCTAAGACACTTTAGAACTTCCGTGATATGATAGCACTGGACGATAGATTTGCTTTTTGTGCACAGGTTGATGATGACAACAGGCTTAAGTCACTAATGTGGACTACTGGAAGGAGTAGATCATTATATAATCACTTTGGAGATGTAATAACTTTTGACACTACTTATGGAACAAACATCTACAAAATGCCTTTTGGTATGTTTGTAGGAGTTAGTAACCACTTTGAGAGCGTAATATTTGCTGGAGTTTTCTTGACTAATGAGAAGGAAGAGAATTTCTGTTGGGCTTTTAAGCAATTTGTTGCTATGATGGGAGGAAAACACCCAGTTACTATTCTTACAGGTAAAGAATACTTTGAAAAGACCTTTATGTGTTGCTTGTTTACCTTATGTTTAGTTTGTTACTTTCATCCAAAAATTTATTTCAGTACTGTTCAGATATAAGAATAGTATTGAAACATACTTTATTCCAGATCTTGATATATCCAATATATATTATTAATCCATTCTTTTACATCATTTATTCATTTCAGATCAGGCTAGAACAATTGGAAACGCAGTCCTGAAAGAGTTTCCTCATGCACAACATAGATGGTGCAAATGGCACGTTCTGAAGAGGGCTCATGAACTTCTTGGTGCTGTGTATAGCAAGCACAAAACATTTGCCGATGATTTCCATAGGCTAGTGAACCACATGCTAACTGTAGAAGAGTTTGAAGATGCCTGGGATTTCGTTACGGTAAAATATGGTTTGCAGGAACATCCTTTCATGACTAGATCCTACCAGTGTAGGCACAAATGGGTGAAACCATATTTTAGCAAAGTTTTCTGTACCAGAATGTGTAGCACTCAACGTAGTGAGTGTGCAAACTTTATGCTAAAGATACATACTGTATGCAATTCTTCAATAAATGCATTCATTACACAGTACACTAAGCTTATAGACGATCGTGAGAGTTGTGACGCAGATGCTGAAAGGAAGAACAAACAGGTAAAATTTGTGAAAACAACAACTTTGTACCATTTAAAATGTTATCTTGCTACTACATTGATTGTTTGTTCAATTATCTAGAAATCTAACTTTTTGTAATAAAATGCAGAAAATAATTAAGGTACATTTTGGATATCTAATGGAGAAGCATGCTTCAGTTATCTATACTGCGAAGGTTTATAATCTATTCAAGAAGGAGCTCATTAAGTCAACATCATACCTTGTGCTTCCTAGCTTGGAGGAACATACTTTTGTTGTAAAGCACGTCCAGGCCGAGTCTAGGGAATCATGGTCGAAAGTTATATACAAAATCAAAGTAGACGAGTCTATTGGATATTACACTTGTGAATGTGGACTTTACGAACATTTTGGTGTTCTTTGTAGCCACGTCCTAGCGGTATGAATTGGATATATTTCAAGTATTAAATGTGATGTTGTATTGGCAAGCAACTGATTTTCGCTCTTTTTGTTATTTGTCGCAGATTTTTGTGAACAGAGGTGTTTGCAAAATCCCCGATTGTCATATAATGAAGCGTTGGACAAAGCAAGCCACGTCATCTACTTTCAACAATAAGTTGGAGAAGTATATCTGCGACACGAACGAGGAATCGAGATCATTTAGGCACAAGTTATTATATTTTGCTGCAATAGACATAGTGAATGAAGCTGAAATTGATCCAGATGCTTTTGCAATAGCAAAGTCTAATTTTACTCGCTGCAAGAAGGAATTACATGAGCACAGACTTTCAAAGACAACTACATGCCAGGTCGGATATGGATCAATCCCTGAACATGAAGTAACTACATAGTCTGGTATTCAACAGGAAGACGATGAAGTTGTTGATTCATGTCTTCAAATAGTTGATACCGCAAGAAATCTCTCTATTCCGGTTTCTTCAATTCTTGCACCTGCTATACTGAAGAAGAACGGTAGACCATCAAATAAAAGGTACATGTCTAGCATGGAAGCAAACATCAAGAAGAAGAAACGTGGAAAAAACCTGACTCGAAGACCAAACAACCTGGTGGTGTGTTGGGGATTGTCCAGTCAAGGTTTTGCAGCAAATGTCGATCGCCAACACACACGATAAAAAATTGTCCTCAGCTATATTTATCTTAATGTTATCTGTTTGCTTTATGTGGTTGCAATGAAATGACTAATGAAGTGTGTAATGATTGGAAACTTCCACGTATTAATCGGTGAACTAAGTTCCGTCTTATTAATGTTTGTTTTGTAAGAGAAATCTCTCATTAATGGAAAGTTTCAAACATTCTACATATCTATATTAACCTGAATTTTATGTTGCTGTCCTATATTGTTTGAAAGTTTGGTAATTAATTTTACTTTAGTAAATTAGTAAGTACGCTATAGTCCACTTTACTTTAATTATCAACCCATTATCGAGTGCATTAATCACTTGTTACATTGATGTACAACATCGTACTCTTTTGTTAATGTACAATCCGTGTTGCGAGGAATATGTATTATGCATTCTTATTATATATTTCACAATAACAGAAACTAATTATTTCTTCATTAATTGTTTCTAATTAATAATAATCATATGTCTAATCATATGTCTTTTTCTCTAGTATTCTAATTAATAATAATTAAAACTTGTTTCTTTATTTTTTTAATTTCAATACCGATTAGTAAGTTATAGTTGTATGTTTCATATTTCAATATTACTGACTTCTTTTCAACTGCAGTTATTGCTTTCTTTTAAAGTGAAATGAAAAAAAATCAATTTCAATTATCACTTATAATAAATTACGTCTCAGGGTTGACATTCATTGTGCAATATTTTAGGCATTCATTATTATGATTTGTTTTTAGTTAAGCTAGTTTAAAAATGTTTGTAATGTGAAATTACAGCTATGTAAACCGTATGAGCATAACTAAAAGTCTGAGATTACAATAATTTATACCATTAAGCTAGTATTGTTCGTAATGCATTATTATAACAGGAAGTAATTTGAACAGATGAAGTACATTTATTATACTTACAATTATCTGTTTACTTGTGAGTATTTTATAGTGCGGTTGGAAAATTCCAAATGGATAGGAAATGATATTCGAATAAATTGAAATCTGTTACGTTTTGCATATTATGGTACAGGTACAGGTGCTATAATGTAGATAGATTAACTACTTCCACAGTAAATTGAAATCTGGAACGTTTTGCATATTTTTTATGATACTTTTAATACAAATAATAATTGTCCTCAAGTCTCATGAAAGTAGATTACATAAATATCTCATACAAAATATTGAAATATCACATTCTTCCAATTATTTAATTAAACTCTAGTGCTATTCCCCTAATCATCAATTGTTTCTATGTAGGAAGTAGGAACTGTTCCATGGTTTCCTTTAATGGACATCAACTCATACAACAACAAAGGCTTGAATGCAATTATGGTTTCCTGCAGAAGAAGGAACATGTAATGAAATCTTAGTAAGATGCAACAGATTTTCAAGAAGTTATATGGATAGAAGATGTCACTATTTTTGATAATTACCTGGGTGTGGGCTCCAATAATTGTGTCTCCATGGAAATCCCGAATGGATATAATGGTCACCAAACCAGAGTTGTCGCTGTCGAACATTTCAGTATCAGTAAAACCTATACAAAAATAGTACTTGTGAATGCATTCTCAAAGTTTTAGCAATAGTACCTGCTAGCACCGTCAATTATAGGCTTCAAGTAATTGGTGTCCCATGTGGTAAAATCAACTTCCCATCTAGAGTAAAGCTCTTTCACTACTTTTGTCATTGCACATAGAATTTTCTTGACGTTTGAATCATGCATCTTCTTTAGTTCAATTTCATTTGACCGTACATACGTTGGGTCAGCAACATGTACACATTTTAGCATCATGTCAAGGAAATACGAGCACCATGTAACATTAACTAGAGCAGGAACTATAATCTGCACAGAGATTAATAATTTAGTTAGTACGCCGTAATTTGATTGCTCCTTACATATTATTTCTGAAAATAAAAAACTTCGAAACATATATATTTAGTTGATGCCAACAAACTTACGGTTCTGCACTCGGATATATCATAGAATACAGCAGTCTTCCTAAACTGATCAAGAATAGATCGGCTGGACATAACATTTTCATTTC
This sequence comes from Triticum turgidum subsp. durum, assembly GCA_900231445.1. Lineage (NCBI taxonomy): Eukaryota > Viridiplantae > Streptophyta > Magnoliopsida > Poales > Poaceae > Triticum > Triticum turgidum. The sequence continues at coordinate 766,381,955 of LT934116.1, forward strand.
CTAGAACCATCATCTGCATTCATTATATCAAATTGCATTATTTTACATTCATATTAAAAAACATATAATAATTAATAAGAAGCTAATGTTAATATTTATATTTCATTTTTTTATTTTAGGAAACTTACAGCGAAGTCGGACTCCATTATATGCCTACACCTTTGCTTCTTTGATGTGCCATAAATCAACATTTCTAGTTGAACCAATCTCCTGATACATAAATCAAATACTGCATAGCTAAATGGTTTGAATAGTACGAGTGTATCCTTCAATTCATTCCGTGTGACCTCTATGTACCTTGGTTCATAATTTATTATCCAGCACCTGTTATACAGTTTGATAATGTATGAGCTGTATTAATAAATCAATATATTGTGTATATGCCATTCTTTAAATGGATTATACTTACACTTCATTTTCGTCTTGCTTGCTGTGTAGTACCCAATTTGAGAATGTAGCTAGCATGGCTGATGATTTTTGAAGCATTGTAGTACCGACAAGCACATGATTACTTGCCAATTGACCGTTGCTTACTTTAATTTTATCAATCGGTGAGTCCGTGAACTCTGCTTCTAGTGCTCTTGCATTTAAGGATATCTTCTCGCTGAAACAAACGGAATGCAACAGCTGTTTCTGACATCCTACTAGCAACTGTTGCTGGTGAAAGTTCATTCCTTGGTGTTTGTACATTCTCAAAATCTGTAGATGTATTAGAACATGGTGTTCTTGTTGCATTAGTTGGTGTTCTTGTTGCATCCATATTTCCTGAAATTAAAATATTTGCAAATTAATTAGTATGAACCAGATAACTATGGTTGGTGGAATTAATTCAGTATAGAAAACACATGACATATAACGTAATCATTGCAGAATAAATTACTATGAGTTCATATCTCTTACCAGCAATTTGAAACATTTTGCTTTTAGATGAGTCAATTTTTTTTGAAGTGCCTGAAACATTAATAGAAAAAAGTTATCAGTAAATAGTATGCGCAGCAAAAGTTAATTTTTCTTGCAAACTACTTACAATCACTATTTGAATCAGCTCCACTATATTCACTTCCAGAACGCTTTAAACTGTTTTTGCACTTTGGTGGACCTTCTAATCGAACTTCTATTGCCGGGACATGCTCATGAAGCCTCTTTGCTAATTCAAGGTTATCATTTAAAATGATTTCCAATAGATTGTCTATTTTGGCAGATAAATTATCTGTTGCTGATGTTGCCAATGTTGGGTTATTACAAATTGGCTGTGCAATTGATTTGAACTCATTCATATGTCTTATAATCCTAGCACTGTGCCATTTAAGATCAACTATTTGAGGAACGGATAGCTGATCAAATAAAAAGTGTTAGCATTGAAAGTTCATTCTTGTAAAATTTATCTACTATCCAAAATGTTAGAATTTTGTACCTTCTTTGGTGTTGTTCCTTGTACATAAGAATCAATGAAAATATTGAGTGGACGCTTTGCATGACTAGTAGTTTGTACTGCTGCAGGCTTGCTTGTGCCCTTGTTAGGTATAAATGGAGGTTTATTCATTGTAACACTTGCAAATTTGTATTTAGTAGCAGCTTCGTTAGGAACAATTTGTTTCCTGTTCCTGAATGACTTTAGCTGATAAACATAGAAAACAAATTTGATTAGTTACAAAAAATCTAAAAAAATTATATTATAGCATACTAAATATAATTGCACCTCATTAGATCCAAAAGAATCATTATCAAACTTCTGCCTCACAAGTTCTATCATCTTTGACATCTTCTCACAGTCAAATGCAGATATAGTAGGCACTACATAATCAGGTATGTTCAGAATTCCAAGATTAAGGCTGTCTAAAACGAAAGCCTGTTTTATTGTTATGAAAGCAAAACAATTAGTTTCATTGAATTGTCAAATGATAAACCAGAAGAAACAAAAAAAATGAATATGCATCGTACTACTTTGAATTAAATTACTCACCTGCAAGAGTAGCGGGCAGCTAGAAACATATTTGATAGATTTTTTGGTTTTCAATTCATACTGAGCTTTTCTTGCTACATTCATAATTTCATTAATTGCTGCTGAGCAGAAGTTGTATGATGGTATTTCATTAGGTGTGAGTAGTGAACCCCAGAAATCTTTGGCACCGTGATTTGCACTGCTACAAGCTATTAAGAAATAACCCATTATGAAGCAAACAAAAGAAGTCTTGAATTGGTCAACCTGTGTTGCATCCATACATTTGGATACTCCCTGGTTATTATTGTTTCAGCCACCTTCAAGCTGTTCATCTCTTCAGGATCGTATGTCATAGATCCCATTGCAAGTCGCAAGAATTCTATTTTCTCGTCTACTGATTGGCAGTCCAATCCTCTCGATATGTTAGGACCTTTAGGTATTCTTAGAATTCTGTGTACATCATCATCAGTTATTCGCAGCGAAACTTTTTCATTCAGTCTTATTGTTCTAGTATCAGGTTCAGTGTTGCATAGTAGCAGTACTGTTAACTTTCTATCTAACTTGTTTATTAGTGGAAGGTCCAACAGTCCTCCAAAATCCATATCTTTCACAAACTTCCTTTTATAATTGTCATACTTGCTTATCACTGCTGCAACCTTTTTGCAAGAACTTCTAGGAGTTGCTGCATCACATTCAGAAGCATCTGAATTTTTAGAATCATTAGACTTCCTCTCTGAACTATGATCATCTCCTGACATGTTGTAGCAAATCCTAGGAAATCACAGTAGGTAACAAATTAGATTTCTTTCACTTTAAATGATCTTTGTTTCATTCATTTCTTTAAAATATGTTTACTGAAATATGAAATGGATAAAATTGCTAATAACAAAAGTTGTTATACAATGGTCAAGTAAAATGTTCCATTCTTTCTGTGTTAAATCCAATTCCAATATGCAGGAAATTATATGATTTAGCAAAGTTCTGGAATGTAAGAAAACAACCTATTTTTTGGTTATTTACTATATATATATGTACATATCAGTAAATATGTTATACGATATATCTTCAGGATATAAATGTTTATTACTGTCTTCTGATTTTCACTCGATGAAAATTGACTTTTGTTTTTTAGCGAGCATGCCAATAATATTACACTTACAACTGTAATTAATGAAACAATATTGGAGTTAACGTTTGTAGTAGCAAGTGAAATTGGATATCACTAAATATACAAGTTTCAATGCAGAACTAAAATTCTGTACATATCACTAAATATGTTATACATTATTTCTTCATGATATATACATGTCTATTATTGTCATGTGTTTTTTAGTGAATCAAAATTGAAAAGTGATATACATGTTTACCATATTCCTGGAAACGATTGTAACAGAAATTGAAATACTATATCAGTAACTGAACATGTTTCACTGCAGAACAAAAACTAAGCTAGCTTGCAGGCATTCAACAATGGTCAAAATAAACATAGAGGTATGTAGCAGATTGGAAGAATATTGTAAGTGTTGGTCAAACGGAGCAGAAATATGTTTGTTCAATAGAAAGAAAAATTAAGAGATTGAACTTACTGAAACCGAATCCTTACTAACCTCTTTTTGTTAAAGAATCTTGGGTTTCTTCACATCAGTACAACTCTAGTTGCCATCATAAGCGCCGAGATCTTAGGATTGAGATTGGAAGAGAAGTATCACTCTTGAGCTGATGCAGTCCAGAGGTAGAAGATGAACATGAATGGCGATTGAGTGAGAGCTCTTGGGTTACAGAGTGCTTCTATGGCTGTGAGCTGGAGGTATGGGCAGAGATAGTGGGAGAGATGGGTTGCCTAGTACCACGCGTGCTGTGACAGAAGTCATTGCCTCGGTCTACGAGATTGATTGGACATGGATATGACAACACACTACACTGCCTTAATGGTTAGTACTATTTGGCAGCAGACATGTAAATTTTACACATTGGCCACCTAGTTAGCATTCATATGTAAATTCCTTTAGGCAGTATTATATCACATTAAAATTTACATGTCACCGAAACAAGAGACCCAACAGTGAAACTTCTTAGTGTGTGGAGGTCTTATATGTGCAAAAAAAAAGTAGGAGTGAAATGAAAAAACAGTTGTCCTGGATATTTCCATTGTCTGGTTTCAAATTTGGGAGGTACATTTTGGTGGGAAACTTACCTCTAGAAGTAGTAGTATAAAATCCAGGCTGAGACTTGTCCATGTCCCCGTACCTATGCAAATATTAGTCCACAATGAGCCAGGAAGAGAACAATGTTGTGGCACTCTCAGCCTTCACCAATGGCAGCAATCCGAAGGAAGAAAATCCGATGGAAGCAAATCTTAGTTTCTCTAAGGTAATTACTATAAGCTGTTCGTTGTTATGTTCTGTTCACTGACATTTGAATTTTCCGATTCCACTTTCATTTGGTATGCTTTTGGATATCTTCTTCTGGTTTTTTATTTCAATTTCTCTTTCACTTCTGTTTGGTAGAAAATATCGGATGGGAGCTCATGTGAAGATGATGCTGACTCTAGCATGCGTTCAGTACATACAAAAATCTTGAAGGACAGCCATGTGGAACAAATAGAAGTAAGCACACTTTAGTACATTAAACTTCCATTCGTGGATGATTAATATGTTATTTGTATGCAGCATCCTTTGCTAGTAGTTGAAGAAAACCATTTGCTGGAGCATGTTGGAGAAAACGTTGTTGGTGAGCATATACATTTTGAAGCAGAGCTAGATGAAGGCGACGTTGCGTCTGATGTTGAAGTTGAAAGACTACATCGTGTACATGAAGAGCCAATTACATACTTCCAGCTGCGTAGGGTTGGTGCGGATGGAAGATCGATGAAGAGGAGAAGAATCGATGAGTAACTTTGAAACATGGAAATTGCAGATGGTAGAGGTGTTTCATATTTCATTTTGTGTGTCAACATAGTTGGCATTTTCTTTTGGATTCAAATTACAAGATATTCTCTATCCTGTATTAAGTAGATTTAAAAAGTTGTGGGCAATATATGTTAGTTCTTATTTAATGTTAAAAATTGAAGTTTGTTCTTATTTAATAATTTATGTATTACATATTTCAGTTCAATGAAATGGCTGAGTTGTGTGTCATTTCATTCAAATTAAAAACCTCTAACATTATTTGTATGCGGCACTACTCAAATGTATTATGTATTTTAACGCAGCTCTTGAACTAGTCGATATAGAATTTCAATACCTACAATTTAGATACGTAATCAAATTTTCACGTTTCACTTACATAAGCTGTGAAAATTAATTACAAAAAGCTTACATGAACTGTACATGAAGTTACTTAACTTTTGTACTATTTTTTTTACAATTACAATAGATAGGGGAGCACCTTAATTTACAACTTATTTACTTTAAAATAGCTAACATTAGTGAAATAATACCGAAACTCAGGAAACATATCCAACCAAGTTAAGATAATATGGCAGAAAACATTAGTAGCACAATGATATATAATTTGTTTTTTCATTATATGAAATACTGAAATGTATTCATACTGAAGCGCGTCGATAGAAGCATGAAATCAGGTGCTGAATACTAGTACAATGCGTGAGAAAAGAAGTTCACTGATAGTAAACACTAATGATTATGACAAGAAATGAAATCAACAACAGTATTACGTAGTCTTTCTTCTTTGACTCAGCACTAATGGACAACAGTCGATCCTTCAGCAGCTTATTCTTTATAAGGAAATAGTTCTCTCGGTTACTTTTCTCTTCATTGCCATCTTCTAGTTTGACCATTGTATTTTCCATGTCAAGATGAAGGCTGGCCAGGTAGTTCTTCATTGGAGATGCATTCTCAGGATCAACCCAACATGTCCATGCACATTCATCTCCCTAAATATAATCCCATTTTTGGAAAAGTAAATACAAATAAAAGAATTACACATGTAATATATGGTTGAGTTTGTACTTCTTACATCTAGAGGACAGCCGAGGAAACGCCTACCACCATGCTCGATACCCCATGCAACCCTGCGGGTAGGACTGTATCCATGGATGCATCATCGGAGAGTTTGCTTGTCAATCTCGTTCCAGCTATCACATGGTTTGTTTATGTAGGGAACATCTTCATATACAACTAAACCGGCACCCTAGACAGAAAATGGCAGTAAGAGATTTACATCATGCAGTTATACAAAACAAATCTTAATAAGTAGTTTTGAAAGAAATAAGAACTCACCTGGTTCTCCACAGCTAGATTCATTCTTGAGATCTCAAGATGTGCTTTGAAGGAGGAGCAGTGCTTGGAGATTGAGTGCGTGCATGTGCTGGTGACTTGGTTGAATGTGTGTTGTGTATAATATAGGCAGCCAACACCTAGCCAACCGTTGGTTTGCAATAAATGAGCAATAAGTTGGCAGGTTGGCTTATAACTGTAGCATCACTTATTGAATCCACCCCAGTAGCTTTATATTACGTCCCACCAACCTTTTGTGCCAGATGACGAAATTAAATTCCATATGATTAATTTCATTAATGTTTACTATTGAAATCTTATACGTAACTAATTTCATATTTCAATCACGTTTTGTTATCGTTAATTTCAGTATGTTTGCCGCACTACAATTTTTACCATTAGAAAACATGGCCGTACAAAACTCCATCATTCCGTCAAAATGTAAAAAGAAAAATCAGATTAGATATAAAAAAATTATCATCATTCCATTACATTTTAGATCTGCAATGGTATTTCAATTCGTTACTATTAGGTGCAATTTGTATTTGAAATCGTTACTATTAGGTCAAATTTATTGCTATTATATATCGAAGATAAACGACATACTAATATGATCATTGCTATTATATATCGAAGATAAATGACGTACTAATATGAACTATGATATCTAATACTTTCATATGAACGTTTAATTCTTTACTTCTGAAGGTGTTGAAAATAATTATATTAGATATTACAAGACAGATGATACATTTTAGTACGTCCTTTATCTTTGTAAAAGGAAAATCTTACTTATACATAAATATTTATGTTATTATGAAGGTATTTAGCATTATTTTGATACTATATTGAAGTAAGTACTTGTGTTAGGGAAATTAAAAAATTAATACTTCATGTCTGCCATTAATTGATATAGCTAGATCTGAATGCAATGTAGATTGATGGAACATTAGTTTGCTTATGTTATAAAATGCCAATTTCATTGATTAACTAGTACATCCATTGAATACAATCGATCATTACGGTTCACATTCCGGAAGTAATAAGAAAACAATTGAAAAACGCCCATCAAAAATAATATATAATATGATTTTATGAATGAAGACATTGCGTCTCATATAGATCCTACTTACTTCAATATAGAAGTTATTGAGATTACATTGCGTCTCTTATTGAAATGGTAATTTAGTATTTTTACCATTTTGTCTAGTACTTATGTATCACTATATGCTATTAGAACATAAAAGTCCTTGTACTATCTTGTAAATGTCATGTTAAGTTAAATGTTAGCTCATTACTGGCATTTGATATTGTTAATGACATGTCAAATTCGTTCAACATGTTAGATTGGAAAAATACAACTATAAACCCATGTTAGATATAAGTAAATTAAAATGATAAGTGTGTGCCACACTTGTTAGGAGTAATAAATGAAGTTTTTTAACCGGAATTAAGAACGTTTTAGGGAAAAAGTACGATCAAGACTTAATTGTAGTGAAATAGAGGTAGAGCTGACATGTTAGTATATACTTTTTGTGTAAGTATGATATTAGAAGCATGATTTTGAGCTGCCAATGATTTTGTCCATTGCCACTTTGTATCATGCGTTTAACAAAGCAATTTCATTATTTAGCGCTTGACGCTGAAAGTCTTAGATCCGAGTAATAAGAAATAATAAGTTGAATCAAATGATTGCAATATTTCAATTCTTACTAAAATGTTAATCCTATGGGAAACACTTCTATTATTGAATTATTATACATGAGATGATAAACATCACAATAATAGTACAAATAAAATATGAACAAAGTGATCTTGTGTACATCCTTCCTCTTGCTATGATTAACCTTGTTAGTGGGCTTCACAGACTAGTACTGGAATCGCCCACTACAATGTTGTTGTAATGCGAACTGTGATTTACGCTTATTAGAGCAACTCTAGCAGACAACGCTAACATGAGGGCCGTGTCAGAATAACAACAAGGAATGCTAAAGTTTTTGAGGTGCGTGTGATAGTCTATGCCTGAAACAGTTTCATCGTTGGTTTCAGCCTCGCCGTTGATTTCACCTGCATATAATGGTAAGCAGTTGGTGTGCTGGAAATTCCCTCTCGAATTTAACGCACCTTCCCTTTCAAAGTTAACCAAACCACCTTCCCTCTCTCATTTAACGCACCATTATTCTGGCTAAACGACCAATTAGGAGCACACCCAAATGGGGCCAACCGTACAAGGACTCCACTCCCGGCAACCTGTGTCGTCTTGCCTATTGCTTAGCAAAGCGATGTAATGGTCGTTGATCATGTCATCCAGCCCGGGAAAGGTCTCATCGGTGTATGCTGGTATAGGTTAGATGACCGTCGTTGCCTATCATTTGCTAGAATGAGTTCTTATGGCCGTCCGCCGCGGTCGGCGCTAACGCAGAGTCTCAGTGCCTTGACGATCCCGCGCAAATAGATGGACGACTTCAAGCGGAAAGTGCGGCGGCTAAACTTTTGAAACCAAAGAAGCAATGAACGTTGTTTTTGAGAATCAAAACGACGGGGTTGGTGCAGTAGCTTTAGCTCATTTCAAAGCTATTTCTTTTATTTTTTTGCGTTAGTAGAAAGGTAAACTATTAACTAGTTTCAAGAATGTTACTGAAACTAGTGAAACTTGATTCTTAGTTTAGTGAAATAAGTTTTATAAGTGAAGTGAATTAATGAAACTATTAACTAGTTACACTCGTCTAAAAAATAACATAATTCACTCATTGAAACTTTTCAAGGAAGTGAAATTTGTTACTGAAACAACTGGAATAAGAAATTTAATAATGAAACTAGTTAATATTTTTGGAACTGAGTGAGTCCATCTGGAGTCCTTTTCCGGCACTCTATCGAATATAATGGTAAGCAGTTGAAACAAGAGAAATTACTGGAATGTGTTATTTACACCGAGTGCAATTATATAAATAAGATGAAACCAATTGTTGAAGTAAAATTAGTGAAACAAGAGAAATTACTGGAATGTGTTAAAAATGATATTGAAATAAGTGAAATGAGATAAATATTTTAGCAAAAGCATTGATATGACTGAAATATTATATTGAAACAATTGAAACATGAAATTGGAAGAAGTAAAATCTGTTACAGTTTTTAATATTGTAGCAAACATTGCCGTTGGATGTATAATAAAAGGTGACTGCAAGGGCACATGTTAGGCCCTAATTGCCAGCAGGCATGTCACCTCAGCCCAGCCATAGTAAAAATATATTTTATTAGGTCATATATCTATGTACGTGGAGTGGTGCACACAGACCTTTACTATAGTGTGTCCTCTACCTCTCGCCGTCTAGTAATCGTTCAACCACATAGCTACAGGAAACATTACCAGAGACTAGACGACAGAAAGAGAAGAGGAGCAGTCAAGATAATGGAAGAACTTTGAAGAAGGATCTCTGGGCTGGATCATTAGTAGTCAGAAGCTCGTCGAGACTGCTCTCCTTACCGCTGAGAAGCAATTCCAAGCTTCCTCTTTTTCTCTGAAATCGACGGTATGTTCCCTTATCTAATATATTTCATTTATATTTTGCTGCAATTGATGACATCTTTAGAAATGATAGATCTGTCCTCTGGTCATCACTTTGCTTACTTTTGTGACTATCCATTTTTTGCAAATCGTAAAGAGAACCTACTACTTATGTACTACTTAGACTTGAAAGAATGACTGATACATGTGGCGATTTACTTGAATCTTTTTCTAGAACTGTTACTTGAACATCAGCTATACTACTAATCTTTTAACTTGTCTGTATTGTTTAGAAATTTTTTGGCAGTAAAATTATGTATTTACATGGGTTTGGTCCTAGTCTGATACTCGGATTGATGGTGTACGTTAATTAAAATTTTGTTCTATAGGGTTCATTCTTTCAACATCTCACAATGATCAAGTTAAAATTTTCAGTTAATAATTGAAATTAGGATTTTAAGTTAGATTTAAAATAAGTACATTGTTTCAGGATGGAAGATCAAAATGATGAAGAAACAGGTGACTTGTCAGTACTACCTGATGAGATTAAACAAATTATTTTAGCAAGATTGCCAGCACACCCAAATAGTCTTGCTAGAGCTATAAGTGTGTGCAAAAAGTGGAAGAGGTTGATTGTAACAAATTCCTTTAGGAGACTGTTGATTGATAATCAGAAGAGTCCTCCTTTCCTAGGAGTTTTCACAAGAATAGATGGAATTTTTAGATTCCTTGCTGTTGGTCAACATCCTGATATGATTAGAGCTCAAGTGTTTGAGGAACATTTGCAAAGTGAAACTGACGATCCTTTCTTAAATAATCTGAGAATAGTTGATGTTCGTCATGGGAAGGTACTTTTGTTGTGCACACAAGGTAGGATTCTAGCTGTCTGGGATCCTCTGAATGGAGAAACAACATTGACACAAGAACCAGAGAATGAAATGAATAGCCAGGCTAGTATATTGTGTGCTGCCAATCATGATCACATTGGTGGATGCAATAATTGTCCTATCAAAATCATTTGGATTAGCACAGGAAGAAATCCAACCAAGGTGTACACCTTTTCTTCTGCTACTACTGAGTGGCAATGTGCTGTGTGTGTTCATCCATATTTGTCATATGTAGAATTTCGTCCTAGAACCATTGTTGGAAATGTCATGTATTCCATACTGAGTGTAAACCACTTGTTTAGTTTCAATATGATTGACAGCAGCATGAGCTACATAGAACAACCTCATGAAGTTGATACAATTCTTAGGAGGAATGTTCATGTAATGAAGATTAGAAATGATGAACTTGGTGTTGCTGCTGTTATTAATTATGAGATGAGAATATGGAGGATGGAAGCTGAATTAGATGAGACAATTTGCTGGATTCCTCATAAAGTGATTCAACTGCAGCGAATCATTTCCTTCCCAAGAACAACCCATCTGTGCTGGAAGCCTAAAGCAATTATAATGCATATTTTTGAAGATGGAGAAAAGATGATTGTTAGAACAGTAGATGGTGTCTATGAACTGGACATTTGCAATGAAGGTGGTATAATGCTGTTTGGGCCGGAAGTTACTATGTCAGTGTACCCATATGCAACTTTACATATCCCTGGTATGATATTGTTTATTAATTGAACCATGATATTAAGTAGTACTAGTTATGAAACACTGACATTTGAGTTCTAAATGTAGGCTTATCTGGGTATGTGAACTAAGAAGGAGAAAGTGTTAGTATTTTGGGCAATCATGACGAAGAATGGACAAGTTTAACCAGTAGTTGGTTTGTCGTACCGTTTGGCGAATCAACCTTTACTATCACGTATTTTGTTATTACCGGATGTTATTCCTACCAGGATAATAGTAGCATTATTGTAATATATTTGAATGTTTCGAACTTGCCTTCAATCTATAATATTATAATTTAAAGTTAGCAATTATTTTGTTGAGATTTCCTTCCATGTGTACATGTTTAATACTGTTCTTGTATGGGCTAATATTAAAGATCACTAAAAAATAATTTCATAAATATCGTATTGCCAATTTACGTTATATTGATAGAATGTAATTATTATAATTGGATGTCTGTATTTAATTTATGAAATTTGAAATTAACAAATAACACATGTTTCATTTTTATGAAAAAACATATTGTATAATATACAAATGGTATTTCATTATCATATGAATTAGAAGGTAAATTCCTTATGTATTGAAATATAATTTTGTTACAGACAACCTAATAAAGATACAAATTGTGTATTAACGTATGTGAAACATGACATATGAAAATCAGTACAAATCTTTGAAACATATTGCAAAACATAGTACTATGTTCATTTTTAACAAATTCGTGATGTTAACTATGTGAACAGCTAAGACATATGTTATTTAATATAATATAAATGTGGAATTACTATTAGGTTAATAGTTATTTAATTTCATATTATTACATTGCAATGATAAATTTGAAACTTTCTGCATTGCAATATTGACCTGATAGGAACCATATGAAATATGTAATTATTAGAATATATGTCAGCAAATTGACATATGTAATACTTACCAGATTCTTCATATGTGTCCCGGTAAGAGAAATATGCAATAAACCAGAACACATATTTCAGTAATAGGAAATAACAATGAAACTAAAAGGCATGTACTATCATGTAAAAACGATATTTCATTGATGTTTTTTTACACATGCATTATACTTACAAAACATTTGTGAACTATGATAAGCATGACTATATGTATTTCACTTTTCTGTAATATGACATTCTGTATTTATTAATGTATACAACAAGATATATGAAAAACAAAAGAAATAACTGGTACGTTACTTCAAAATATCAAGTCCTCTGTTTTTCAAACTGAAATATTTATGTCAGAAATTTGGATCGTTAGGAAATTTATTATTACATTCGACACATGTGAAAAATGTTATTTTCTCATGTGTTATTTTCTCATGAAATATGTAATGTCATGTATATCATATTTCACTTCTATAATGAAAATGAAACATGTAAGAAATGACACATCATATGTCCTTGTTGTTAATAATGAAAATATGTGTAATGTAATTGATATCATATTTCATATATATGAAATGACATATGGATTCTATTTTGGATAGAATGAAATAGGAGATGTTTTCATTATCCAAATTCGAATTTCATAATAGCAAAACGAACAATTTTTGCAAAAAATGGAATATGATATGTTGTAAAAATAACATTTTACTTTCTAAATATGATATCTTAGTAAGATCACATTTCAATTTTATAATAACAAATGATAATATAGAATAGGATATTTCACATGTATAAAATGACATATGGTTGATATTGTGGATACAATGATATACGAAATTGGACTTTGAATTAGCATAGATATTCATATTACAGATAACTGAAAATTGTATTTCAAATATATTATATGTCAGATTTCATATTACAGAATACGACATTTTACAGTAAAATCCAATTAGATTTGTTAATAACACATGGTATTCAATGATATAATGTATTCCATCCATATATAAAAACATTGGTGTGATGTTCAATTATATAATTCTTTTAAGTCGGGATATGCCTTGTTGCACGAAACTATTATTTCATTTGCTTCATTAATGTGAAGTTTCTGATATATTTTGGATATGAAATCTTATGGTGTGCTTCTCAACAAAGGACAACTCATCATACTGGTTAGAAAACATTTCAGCACGTACACATTTATAAACAACATACCGGGCCGCCATAATTTCGATTGCATTGCACAGAATAGTTGCTTTCTTAGCCGGCAATGAAGTATCTCGTTGATATTAATATATTTTTTAAGAGTACAAATTGGTACATTGTGGATATCGTCTTCATACTGAGATATTTCCATGGTCTTCATAAACTAAGATATCGTCTTCATACTGAGATTTTTCAATGGTCTTCATAAACTAAGATATTTGTAGACAGGAAGCAATTCTTTACTTTTTCCATGGTATTCGTAAACTAAAATCTATTTTAGATCATGAAGTACTCTATTAAACTTTGGTGGAAATCAATTTTTCGGGGGCATACGTGGTTCGTATAACCAGGCAATTATATTTGACTATGTTAATGTTATAATGATACAAATTTCCGGTGAATAAAATGACATACGTGGTTCACTGATGGATGTGTTCAATACTACGGGAAAATGTAAAAATGTACAAAGTTTTCTAGGGTCGACATCTCTGTCATATTGTGCGTTTGTGAAACTTCCAAACGCCAATGAATGCTTCTCTTCATCCATGCCGTTTACCTCATGAAGTACGTTATTAAAATTTGTGTGCATGTATGGAATTGGGGATACATACTTGCTATAAGCATGCACATTTTGATCACTATATTCATGTTATAATACAATGAAATTTTTTGGCGCAATATTTATAATATAGCAAATGATTGCATTTCACGAACATAAGAGATACATTGATACAAATATCATTACATATATTAATTAGCTAGAACATTACAGGTCGATAAAAGTAGGAACTAATAATTTAAGATACAAGGTGGAAAACATAAAAAATAGTAACCTAAGCATCAATATCTTCCTCATCTGAAGATAAGATTATAATGTATTAGATTTTTTGCATGAAGAAGATGGTTCATAGTCCTCCTATGCGTTGTTGTCTCCTTTGGCTTCGACATTGGATCTCTCATTATCAGTATATGAAACACTTTCATTCATATTCCTTAAGCGGGACACATAAGGATCAGCTTGATATGAAACACTTTCATTATTATTATTTATCCTGCCATACATTTTTGCTTCACCCTTGACGTGTTCAGATACCAAGTCTGGGGTCAAGAATCGGATGACCTCAGGGGATAGATGGCGGCACTCACTTGCATCGTCAAATGTTGAAGACGAGTCGATGGTATTTGTTGGTGTAGGAGCACCACTTGTAGAAGCTTCAACTTGAGCGTCAATAGATTTCTCGGACGCCGTTAGGAACCAAGGTATCTTTGCTACATCCTTCCTCTTGGTTGGATTAACCTTGTTCTTCTGCTTGCGCGGTGGCATCTGAATCACTTTCTAGTGGAATGAGTGAATGGAATGTTGTTGTCATGGCAGCTCTGAAATCTGTTTCTTATATAGAGGGATAGAGTGTCTGCAATAGGATAAGTGTATGTATCACTGTTTGAAATTGATTCTTCTGAAAAAATGAAAGGCAGTCACGGGCGTTGGCTGGTAATGGATCAATGCATATCTATTGATGTGACAATACTATATGGAGCGATAGCTTTCCAGATAAAATGTAAGATAGTAACGTGTTACAACTTCCTACCTGTAGAGTCATAAGATTCTCTTACAAGTACTATGCTGCCAACTTTTTCTATTGAATGAGTACAAGCGTGCTCTCAAAATTCAACTTCTTGTGTAATGGGCATACAAATAGCTAAAATTTTAGACAATGCCCTACTAGATGGTTGTACTATGTTATAACGAAAGTATATTTTATCGTTTAATACCTTATTTTTAATTTTTAATAGAAAAGTTATCATGAACAATGTTGTATTTATAATTTGAAGCCCAAAAAAAATACTGCTATAGGTAATAATGATACAGTACTATTTAGAAAAATTCAATATGTGTAATTAAGTATTTGTATATTTTAATATGGTTGAAGCCCTGTGGAATTTGGAATATATAAGTTATGAACATTTCATTTTTCATTGTCATCCTAGGTAGATCATAACTTCTTAAACTTCAACACTGATTCATAAAATTTACTTTCTTGATCAAAGTTGTAATTATATTGAAGAAACAGATAATGTACGTAAGCAATATAGTTAGAAAAATGACAAATTAATTTTTCAAAATTTTGGAATTACAATTCATGTAATGTAAATTTCATAGTTAATTAAACAATTTGTTTATCAAATTTCAATATACTGAAATACGAAATGCTATCCCTACATATTATTTTCCATTCTCTATAGCAATCGTACATGGTACATGTTTTGAATAGTCACATCATGAAACTGGCCCTCTGTTCAGAATTGTATTTATTTGGCTGTGCATGCAGGGACATAGACAGGTCATAAAATGATTCTTCTGGCATACGTACAAAAAGTTATTTGGTTCCTGGTGTCACACTTCTTTGACCGGTACGGTGGTATGGGAAGTACTGAGACATGCATAACAAATTTTTTACTAGCATGGTGGAAACGCCAGTTACTACATGCGTTCGGGTACTTACTAGTTAGGTCTGCATCTGCTATATATATGGTGTGCGCATCCCATTTGAACACACATTGTCCTAGCTCATAAGTAGTGCAATAGAACTAGCATTTAGAAATGGTTGTCATAGTAACAGTAGAAGTCCACCTGCCACAGAAGAAACTCATTCAACCAGAGTTCTTGTGCGGCTGCGGTAGACCTGCAGCTGCTAGGAAGTGTTTAGGTGGAGAACACAATGGTCGAATGTTCTACAGGTGCGAAAACGGATGGGTTGAAAATAGTGACGGCTTGAATGAAAAGCTATGGTGGAAACGGGTAAGTTGATTTATATTACCTTTCATAACAGTATATATTATTTGAGAGATTGCGACATGTTCTAAAAAATTGTTTTCTACATTTTAGCACCTTGGTTGTGAAGTTTTTGTTTGGGAAGATGTGCTTCAGAAGTTTGTGGAGACTGTGTTTGAGTACAATCGACTTGGTGAAGATGAGTTAGAGGGGGAGATAATTGGAACAATTGGAGCTCGGACTTCGAACTAGTTGCATGTGATGCTATCTGGCTTATTTCGTACTATCTATCAATGTGTTGGCTATCTATGTAATTTTATTTTAGTTATTTCCATGATGCACTAGAAATGTTTCGTTTCATTTGATCATGTAATGAGAAAATTTGTTGTATGATGGAAAATTTGTGCATATATTTCTTTTTATCAATTTATGTACTAATGATCTATGTTTGTTTAATAATTTGAATGTGCTAAAAAATAGATCATGATCATAAAATGAAATAGCTTGCAGTCGACTAAAATACGAGTTACATATAATGAGGTGTTAATAATTGAACATTTCAATTTTATACTACGGAATGTAATAATAAAATAGGACATTTCACATGTATAAAATGACAGATGATATGTCCAAATTGTTAGTCATAGAAATATGTAATGTAATTGATATCATATTTCATATATATGAAACGACATATGGATCATATTTTGAATAGAATGAAATAGGAGATGTTTTCATTATCAAAATTCATCCTTGTTGGCAGATATTGAAATATGTAATATCATGTAAACATTTGCATATTAAAATAATGTATGTATCAGTTTTTGATTTACACATAGAAGGATTATTAAATTCCAGTCATTGTTGGCAGATAGTAAAATATGTATCATGTATATCATATTTCACTTCTATAAGGAAAATGACACATGTAAGAAATGACACATCATATGTCCTAGTTGTTAGTAACGAAAATATGTAACGTAATAGAGATATCATATTTCATATATATGAAATTACATATGGATCACATTTTGGATAGAATGAAAAAAGGAGATGCTTTGAGTATGACATTCCAATTTTTGTAATATGAAAATGAAATATTATGTGGAAAATAGATTATGATGTGTTGTAAAAAGAACAATTTACTTTTGTAATATAACTCGGAATATTTATATTTCAAGTATTAAATATGATATTTCAATATATTAATTTGAATTTGAACAATTCAATGAAAGAATGAAATATGAGATGTTAATAATTGAACGTTTCAAATTTATACTATGGAATGTAATAATAAAATAGGATATTTCACATGTATAAAATGACAGATAATATGTCCAAATTGTTAGTCATGGAAATATGTAATGTAATTGGTATCATATTTCATATATACGAAATGACTTATGGAACCTATTTTGGATAGAATGAAATAGGAGATGTTTTCATTATCAACATTCAATTTTCATAATAGCAAAACGAACAATTTTTACAAAAAATGGAATATGATATTTTGTAATAATAAAATTTTACTTTCTTAATATGATATCTTAATAAGATCGCACTTCAATTTTATAATAACAAATGAGAATATAGAATAGGACATTTCACATGTATAAAATGACTTCATATTGTGGACACAATGATATATGAAATTGGACTTTGAATTAGCACAGATATTCATATTACAGATAATTGAAAATTGTATTTCAAATATATATGTCAGATTTTGTATATTAAAAGAATGTATGGATCAGTATTTGATTTAAACAAAGAAGGATTAGTATATTTCATTCCTTGTTGGCACATACTGAAATATGTAAGGTCATGTAAATCATATTGCAATTTTAGATATGTCGTAAAAATAACATTTTAATTACTTAATATGATATCTTAATAAGATCACATTTCAATTTTATAATAACAAATGAGAAAAGAGAATAGGACATTTCACATGTATAAAATGACATATGGTTCATATTGTGGATACAATGAAATATGAAATTGGACTTTGAATTAGCACAGATATTGATAATATGAGATGTTAATAATATCACATTTCAATTTTATGCTAAGAAAATGTAATAATAAAATAGTATATTTCACATGTATAAAATGATAGATGATATATCCTTGTTGGCAGATATTGAAATATGTAATATCATGTGAACATTTGGATATTAAAATAATGTACGTATCAGTATTTGATTTAAACACAGAAGGATTATTAAATTTCAGTCACTGTTGGCAGATAGTAAAATATGTAATGTCATGTATATCATATTTCACTTCTATAATGAAAATGACACATGTAAGAAATGACACATCATATGTCCTAGTTGTTAATAACGAAAATATGTAATGTAATAGAGATATCATATTTCATATATATGAAATTATATATGGATCACATTTTGGATAGAATGAAAAAAGAAGATGCTTTGAGTATGACATTCAAATTTTCGTAATATGAAAATGAAATATTATGTGGAAAATAGATTATGATGTGTTGTAAAAAGAACAATTTACTTTTGTAATATAAGTCGGAATATTTATATTTCAAGTAGTAAATATGATATTTCAATATATTAATTTGAATTTGAACAATTCGATGAAAGAATGAAATATGAGATGTTAATAATTGAACATTTCAATTTTATACTATGAAATCTCATAATAAAATAAGACATTTCACGTGTATAAAATGACAGATGATATGTCCAAATTGTTAGTCATGGAAATATGTAATGTAATTGATATCATATTTCATATATATGAAATGACATATGGATCCCTTTTTCGATAGAATGAAATAGGAGATGTTTTCATTATCAAAATTCAATTTTCATAATAGCAAAACGAACAAATTTTACAAAAAATGGAATATGATATGTTGTATAAATAACATTTTACTTTCTGAAGATGATATCTTAATAAGATCACATTTCAATTTTATAATAACAAATGAGAATATAGAATAGGACATTTCACATGTATAAAATGACATATGGTTCATATTGTGGATACAATGAAATATGAAATTGGACTTTGAATTAGCACATATATTGATTATATGAGATGTTAATAATATCAAATTTCAATTTTATGCTAAGAAAATGTAATAATAAAATAGTATATTTCACATGTATAAATTGATAGATGATATATCCTTGTTGGCAGATATTGAAATATGTAATATCATGTAAATATTTGGATATTAAAATAATGTACGTATCAGTACTTGATTTAAACACAGAAGGATTATTAAATTTCAGTCATTGTTGGCAGATAGTAAAATATGTAATGTCATGTATATCATATTTCACTTCTATAATGAAAATGACACATGTAATAAATGACACATCATATGTCCTAGTTGTTAATAATGAAAATATGTAATGTAATAGAGATATCATATTTCATATATATGAAATTACATATGGATCACATTTTGGATAGAATGAAAAAAGAAGATGCTTTGAGTATGACATTCCAATTTTCGTAATATGAAAATGAAATATTATGTGGAAAATAGATTATGATGTGTTATAAAAAGAACAATTTACTTTTGTAATATAAGTCGGAATATTTATATTTCAAGTAGTAAATATGATATTTCAATATATTAATTTGAATTTGAACAATTCGATGAAAGAATGAAATATGAGATGTTAATAATTGAACATTTCAATTTTATACTACGAAATCTAATAATAAAATAGGACATTTCACGTGTATAAAATGACAGATGATATGTCCAAATTGTTAGTCATGGAAATATGTAATGTAATTGATATCATATTTCATATATATGAAATGACATATGATTCCTATTTTGGATAGAATGAAATAGGAGATGTTTTCATTATCAAAATTCAATTTTCGTAATAGCAAAACGAACAATTTGTACAGAAAATGGAATATGATATGTTGTAAAAATAAAATTTTACTTTCTTAATATGATATCTAAATAAGATCACATTTCAATATTATAATAGCAACTGATAATATAGAATAGGACATTTCACATATATAAAATGACATACATTTCATATTGTGGATACAATGATATATGAAATTGGAGTTTGAATTAGCACAGATATTCATATTACAGATAACTGAAAACTGTATTTCAAATATATTATATGTCAGATTTTGTATATTAAAAGAATGTACGTATTAGTGTTTGATTTAAACAAAGAAGGATTAATATATTTCATTCCTTGTGGGCACATACTGAAATATGTAAGGTCATTTATATCATATTGCACTTTTAGATATATCGTAAAAATAACATTTTAATTTCTTAATATGACATCTTAATAATATCACATTTCAATTTCATAATAACAAATGAGAAAATAGAATAGGACATTTTCACATGTATGAAATGACATATGGTTCATATTGTGGATACAATGAAATATGAAATTGGACTTTGAATTAGCACAGATATTTATATTATGAGATGTTAATAATATCACATTTCAATTTTATGCTAAGAAAATGTAATAATAAAATAGTATATTTCACATGTATAAAATGACAGATGATATATCCTTGTTGGAAGATATTGAAATATGTAATATCATGTAAACATTTGGATATTAAAATAATGTACGTATCAGTACTTGATTTAAACACAGAAGGATTATTAAATTTCAGTCATTGTTGGCAGATAGTAAAATATGTAATGTCATGTATATCATATTTCACTTCTATAATGAAAATGACACATGTAATAAATGACACATCATATGTCCTAGTTGTTAATAATGAAAATATGTAATGTAATAGAGATATCATATTTCATATATATGAAATTACATATGGATCACATTTTGGATAGAATGAAAAAAGAAGATGCTTTGAGTATGACATTCCAATTTTTGTAATATGAAAATGAAATATTATGTGGAAAATAAATTATAATGTGTTGTAAAAAGAACAATTTACTTTTGTAATATAAGTCGGAATATTTATATTTCAAGTAGTAAATATGATATTTCAATATATTAATTTGAATTTGAACAATTCGATGAAAGAATGAAATATGAGATGTTAATAATTGAACATTTCAATTTTATACTACGAAATCTAATAATAAAATAGGACATTTCACGTATATAAATTGACAGATGATATGTCCAAATTGTTAGTCATGGAAATATGTAATGTAATTGATATCATATTTCATATATATGAAATGACATATGATTCCTATTTTGGATAGAATGAAATAGGAGATGTTTTCATTATCAAAATTCAATTTTCATAATAGCTGAACGAACAATTTGTACAAAAAATGGAATATGATATGTTGTAAAAATAAAATTTTACTTTCTTAATATGATATCTAAATAAGATCACATTTCAATTTTATAATAACAACTGATAATATAGAATAGGACATTTCACATATATAAAATGACATACGGTTCATATTGTGGATACAATGATATATGAAATTGGAGTTTGAATTAGCACAGATATTCATATTACAGATAACTGAAAACTGTATTTCAAATATATTATATGTCAGATTTTGTATATTAAAAGAATGTACGTATCAGTGTTTGATTTAAACAAAGAAGGATTAATATATTTCATTCCTTGTGGGCACATACTGAAATATGTAAGGTCATTTATATCATATTGCACTTTTAGATATATCGTAAAAATAACATTTTAATTTCTTAATATGACATCTTAATAATATCACATTTCAATTTTATAATAACAAATGAGAAAATAGAATAGGACATTTTCACATGTATGAAATGACATATGGTTCATATTGTGGATACAATGAAATATGAAATTGGACTTTGAATTAGCACAGATATTTATAATATGAGATGTTAATAATATCACATTTCAATTTTATGCTAAGAAAATGTAATAATAAAATAGTATATTTTACATGTATAAAATGACAGATGATATATCCTTGTTGGAAGATATTGAAATATGTAATATCATGTAAACATTTGGATATTAAAATAATGTACGTATCAGTACTTGATATAAACACAGAAGGATTATGAAATTTCAGTCATTGTTGGCAGATAGTAAAATATGTAATGTCATGTATATCATATTTCACTTCTATAATGAAAATGACACATGTAATAAATGACACATCATATGTCCTAGTTGTTAATAATGAAAATATGTAATGTAATAGAGATATCATATTTCATATATATGAAATTACATATGGATCACATTTTGGATAGAATGAAAAAAGAAGATGCTTTGAGTATGACATTCCAATTTTCGTAATATGAAAATGAAATATTATGTGGAAAATAAATTATGATGTGTTGTAAAAAGAACAATTTACTTTTGTAATATAAGTCGGAATATTTATATTTCAAGTAGTAAATATGATATTTCAATATATTAATTTGAATTTGAACAATTCGATGAAAGAATGAAATATTAGATGTTAATAATTGAACATTTCAATTTTATACTACGAAATCAAATAATAAAATATGACATTTCACTTGTATAAAATGACAGATGATATGTCCAAATTGTTAGTCATGGAAATATGTAATGTAATTGATATCATATTTCATATATATGAAATGACATATGATTCCTATTTTGGATAGAATGAAATAGGAGATGTTTTCATTATCAAAATTCAATTTTCATAATAGCAGAACGAACAATTTGTACAAAAAATGGAATATGATATGTTGTAAAAATAAAATTTTACTTTCTTAATATGATATCTAGATAAGATCACATTTCAATTTTATAATAACAACTGATAATATAGAATAGGACATTTCACATATATAAAATGACATACGGTTCATATTGTGGATACAATGATATATGAAATTGGAGTTTGAATTAGCACAGATATTCAGATTACAGATAACTGAAAACTGTATTTCAAATATATTATATGTCAGATTTTGTATATTAAAAGAATGTACGTATCAGTGTTTGATTTAAACAAAGAAGGATTAATATATTTCATTCCTTGTGGGCACATACTGAAATATGTAAGGTCATTTATATCATATTGCACTTTTAGATATATCGTAAAAATAACATTTTAATTTCTTAATATGACATATTAATAATATCACATTTCAATTTTATAATAACAAATGAGAAAATAGAATAGGACATTTTCAAATGTATGAAATGACATATGGTTCATATTGTGGATA
The DNA here is from genome assembly GCA_900231445.1 of Triticum turgidum subsp. durum. Taxonomy (NCBI): domain Eukaryota; kingdom Viridiplantae; phylum Streptophyta; class Magnoliopsida; order Poales; family Poaceae; genus Triticum; species Triticum turgidum. The sequence continues at coordinate 766,405,333 of LT934116.1, forward strand.
CAATGAAATATGAAATTGGACTTTGAATTAGCACAGATATTTATAATATGAGATGTTATTAATAATATCACATCTCAATTTTATGCTAAGAAAATGTAATAATAAAATAGTATATTTCACATGTATAAAATGACAGATGATATATCCTTGTTGGCAGATATTGAAATATGTAATATCATGTAAACATTTGGATATTAAAATAATGTACGTATCAGTACTTTATTTAAACACAGAAGGATTATTAAATTTCAGTCATTGTTGGCAGATAGTAAAATATGTAATGTCATGTATATCATATTTCACTTCTATAATGAAAATGACACATGTAATAAATGACACATCATATGTCCTAGTTGTTAATAATGAAAATATGTAATGTAATAGAGATATCATATTTCATATATATGAAATTACATATGGATCACATTTTGGGTAGAATGAAAAAAGAAGATGCTTTGAGTATGACATTCCAATTTTCGTAATATGAAAATGAAATATCATGTGGAAAATAAATTATGATGTGCTATAAAAAGAACAATTTACTTTTGTAATATAAGTCGGAATATTTATATTTCAAGTAGTAAATATGATATTTCAATTTATTAATTTGAATTTGAACAATTCGATGAAAGAATGAAATATTAGATGTTAATAATTGAACATTTCAATTTTATACTACGAAATCAAATAATAAAATATGACATTTCACGTGTATAAAAAGACAGATGATATGTCCAAATTGTTAGTCATGGAAATATGTAATGTAATTGATATCATATTTCATATATATGAAATGACATATGATTCCTATTTTGGATAGAATGAAATAGGAGATGTTTTCATTATCAAAATTCAATTTTCATAATAGCAGAACGAACAATTTGTACAAAAAATGGAATATGATATGTTGTAAAAATAAAATTTTACTTTCTTAATATGATATCTAAATAAGATCACATTTCAATTTTATAATATCAACTGATAATATAGAATAGGACATTTCACATATATAAAATGACATACGGTTCATATTGTGGATACAATGATATATGAAATTGGAGTTTGAATTAGCACAGATATTCATATTACAGATAACTGAAAACTGTATTTCAAATATATTATATGTCAGATTTTCTATATTAAAAGAATGTACGTATCAATGTTTGATTTAAACAAAGAAGGATTAATATATTTCATTCCTTGTGGGCACATACTGAAATATGTAAGGTCATTTATATCATATTGCACTTTTAGATATATCGTAAAAATAACATTTTAATTTCTTAATATGACATCTTAATAATATCACATTTCAATTTTATAATAACAAATGAGAAAATAGAATAGGACATTTTCAAATGTATGAAATGACATATGGTTCATATTGTGGATACAATGAAATATGAAATTGGACTTTGAATTAGCACAGATATTTATATTATGAGATGTTAATAATATCACATTTCAATTTTATGCTAAGAAAATGTAATAATAAAATAGTATATTTCACATGTATAAAATGACAGATGATATATCCTTGTTGGAAGATATTGAAATATGTAATATCATGTAAACATTTGGATATTAAAATAATGTACGTATCAGTACTTGATTTAAACACAGAAGGATTATTAAATTTCAGTCATTGTTGGCAGATAGTAAAATATGTAATGTCATGTATATCATATTTCACTTCTATAATGAAAATGACACATGTAATAAATGACACATCATATGTCCTAGTTGTTAATAATGAAAATATGTAATGTAATAGAGATATCATATTTCATATATATGAAATTACATATGGATCACATTTTGGATAGAATGAAAAAAGAAGATGCTTTGAGTATGACATTCCAATTTTCGTAATATGAAAATGAAATATTATGTGGAAAATAAATTATGATGTGTTGTAAAAAGAACAATTTACTTGTGTAATATAAGTCAGAATATTTATATTTCAAGTAGTAAATATGATATTTCAATATATTAATTTGAATTTGAACAATTCGATGAAAGAATGAAATATTAGATGTTAATAATTGAACATTTCAATTTTATACTACGAAATCAAATAATAAAATATGACATTTCACGTGTATAAAATGACAGATGATATGTCCAAATTGTTAGTCATGGAAATATGTAATGTAATTGATATCATATTTCGTATATATGAAATGACATATGATTCCTATTTTGGATAGAATGAAATAGGAGATGTTTTCATTATCAAAATTCAATTTTCATAATAGCAGAACGAACAATTTGTACAAAAAATGGAATATGATATGTTGTAAAAATAAAATTTTACTTTCTTAATATGATATCTAAATAAGATCACATTTCAATTTTATAATAACAACTGATAATTTAGAATAGGACATTTCACATATATAAAATGACATACAGTTCATATTGTGGATACAATGATATATGAAATTGGAGTTTGAATTAGCACAGATATTCATATTACAGATAACTGAAAATTGTATTTCAAATATATTATATGTCAGATTTTGTATATTAAAAGAATGTACGTATCAGTGTTTGATTTAAACAAAGAAGGATTAATATATTTCATTCCTTGTGGGCACATACTGAAATATGTAAGGTCATTTATATCATATTGCACTTTTAGATATATCGTCAAAATAACATTTTAATTTCTTAATATGACATCTTAATAATATCACATTTCAATTTTATAATAACAAATGAGAAAATAGAATAGGACATTTTCAAATGTATGAAATGACATATGGTTCATATTGTGGATACAATGAAATATGAAATTGGACTTTGAATTAGCACAGATATTTATATTATGAGATGTTAATAATATCACATTTCAATTTTATGCTAAGAAAATGTAATAATAAAATAGTATATTTCACATGTATAAAATGACAGATGATATATCCTTGTTGGAAGATATTGAAATATGTAATATCATGTAAACATTTGGATATTAAAATAATGTACGTATCAGTACTTGATTTAAACACAGAAGGATTATTAAATTTTAGTCATTGTTGGCAGATAGTAAAATATGTAATGTCATGTATATCATATTTCACTTCTATAATGAAAATGACACATGTAATAAATGACACATCATATGTCCTAGTTGTTAATAATGAAAATATGTAATGTAATAGAGATATCATATTTCATATATATGAAATTACATATGGATCACATTTTGGATAGAATGAAAAAAGAAGATGCTTTGAGTATGACATTCCAATTTTCGTAATATGAAAATGAAATATTATGTGGAAAATAAATTATGATGTGTTGTAAAAAGAACAATTTACTTTTGTAATATAAGTCAGAATATTTATATTTCAAGTAGTAAATATGATATTTCAATATATTAATTTGAATTTGAACAATTCGATGAAAGAATGAAATATTAGATGTTAATAATTGAACATTTCAATTTTATACTACGAAATCAAATAATAAAATATGACATTTCACGTGTATAAAATGACAGATGATATGTCCAAATTGTTAGTCATGGAAATATGTAATGTAATTGATATCATATTTCATATATATGAAATGACATATGATTCCTATTTTGGATAGAATGAAATAGGAGATGTTTTCATTATCAAAATTCAATTTTTATAATAGCAGAACGAACAATTTGTACAAAAAATGGAATATGATATGTTGTAAAAATAAAATTTTACTTTCTTAATATGATATCTAAATAAGATCACATTTCAATTTTATAATAACAACTGATAATATAGAATAGGACATTTCACATATATAAAATGACATACGGTTCATATTGTGGATACAATGATATATGAAATTGGAGTTTGAATTAGCACAGATATTCATATTACAGATAACTGAAAACTGTATTTCAAATATATTATATGTCAGATTTTGTATATTAAAAGAATGTATGTATCAGTGTTTGATTTAAACAAAGAAGGATTAATATATTTCATTCCTTGTGGGCACATACTGAAATATGTAAGGTCATTTATATCATATTGCACTTTTAGATATATCGTAAAAATAACATTTTAATTTCTTAATATGACATCTTAATAATATCACATTTCAATTTTATAATAACTAATGAGAAAATAGAATAGGACATTTTCAAATGTATGAAATGACATATGGTTCATATTGTGGATACAATGAAATATGAAATTGGACTTTGAATTAGCACAGATATTTATAATATGAGATGTTAATAATATCACATTTCAATTTTATGCTAAGAAAATGTAATAATAAAATAGTATATTTCACATGTATAAAATAACAGATGATATATCCTTGTTGGAAGATATTGAAATATGTAATATCATGTAAACATTTGGATATTAAAATAATGTACGTATCAGTACTTGATTTAAACACAGAAGGATTATTAAATTTCAGTCACTGTTGGCAGATAGTAAAATATGTAATGTCATGTATATCATATTTCACTTCTATAATGAAAATGACACATGTAATAAATGACACATCATATGTCCTAGTTGTTAATAATGAAAATATGTAATGTAATAGAGATATCATATTTCATATATATGAAATTACATATGGATCACATTTTGGATAGAATGAAAAAAGAAGATGCTTTGAGTATGACATTCAAATTTTTGTAATATGAAAATGAAATATTATGTGGAAAATAAATTATGATGTGTTGTAAAAAGAACAATTTACTTTTGTAATATAAGTCAGAATATTTATATTTCAAGTAGTAAATATGATATTTCAATATATTAATTTGTATTTGAACAATTCGATGAAAGAATGAAATATTAGATGTTAATAATTGAACATTTCAATTTTATACTACGAAATCAAATAATAAAATATGACATTTCACGTGTATAAAATGACAGATGATATGTCCAAATTATTAGTCATGGAAATATGTAATGTAATTGATATCATATTTCATATATATGAAATGACATATGATTCCTATTTTGGATAGAATGAAATAGGAGATGTTTTCATTATCAAAATTAAATTTTCATAATAGCAGAACGAACAATTTGTACAAAAAATGGAATATGATATGTTGTAAAAATAAAATTTTACTTTCTTAATATGATATCTAAATAAGATCACATTTCAATTTTATAATAACAACTGATAATATAGAATAGGACATTTCACATATATAAAATGACATACGGTTCATATTGTGGATACAATGATATATGAAATTGGAGTTTGAATTAGCACAGATATTCAGATTACAGATAACTGAAAACTGTATTTCAAATATATTATATGTCAGATTTTGTATATTAAAAGAATGTACGTATCAGTGTTTGATTTAAACAAAGAAGGATTAATATATTTCAGTCCTTGTGGGCACATACTGAAATATGTAAGGTCATTTATATCATATTGCACTTTTAGATATATCGTAAAAATAACATTTTAATTTCTTAATATGACATCTTAATAATATCACATTTCAATTTTATAATAACAAATGAGAAAATAGAATAGGACATTTTCAAATGTATGAAATGACATATGGTTCATATTGTGGATACAATGAAATATGAAATTGGACTTTGAATTAGCACAGATATTTATAATATGAGATGTTAATAATATCACATTTCAATTTTATGCTAAGAAAATGTAATAATAAAATAGTATATTTCACATGTATAAAATGACAGATGATATATCCTTGTTGGAAGATATTGAAATATGTAATATCATGTAAACATTTGGATATTAAAATAACGTACGTATCAGTACTTGATTTAAACACAGAAGGATTATGAAATTTCAGTCATTGTTGGCAGATAGTAAAGTGTGTAATGTCATGTATATCATATTTCACTTCTATAATGAAAATGACACATGTAATAAATGACACATCATATGTCCTAGTTGTTAATAATGAAAATATGTAATGTAATAGAGATACCATATTTCATATATATGAAATTACATATGGATCACATTTTGGATAGAATGAAAAAAGAAGATGCTTTGAGTATGACATTCCAATTTTCGTAATATGAAAATGAAATATTATGTGGAAAATAAATTATGATGTGTTGTAAAAAGAACAATTTACTTTTGTAATATAAGTCGGAATATTTATATTTCAAGTAGTAAATATGATATTTCAATATATTAATTTGAATTTTAACAATTCGATGAAAGAATGAAATATGAGATGTTAATAATTGAACATTTCAATTTTATACTACGAAATCTAATAATAAAATAGGACATTTCACGTGTATAAAATGACAGATGATATGTCCAAATTGTTAGTCATGCAAATATGTAATGTAATTGATATCATATTTCATATATATGAAATGACATATGATTCCTATTTTGGATAGAATGAAATAGGAGATGTTTTCATTATCAAAATTCAATTTTCATAATAGCAAAACGAACAACTTTTACAAAAAATGGAATATGATATGTTGTATAAATAACATTTAACTTTCTGAATATGATATCTTAATAAGATCACATTTCAATTTTATAATAACAAATGAGAATATAGAATAGGACATTTCACATGTATAAAATGACATATGGTTCATATTGTGGATACAATGAAATATGAAATTGGACTTTGAATTAGCACATATATTGATAATATGTGTGACGCCCGGATAATTAGGCTACAATAATCCCGCGTTAACGATGCCACGTCACCTCGGTTACTGTTGATAAACTCGAGTTAGTTCAAAAACGATGCAAATTAAAATTTAAAATATAGGCAAACAATAAAATTTTCAAATATTAAAACTAAAATGTTTGGGTTGTGTCAAATAAATCGTAAGTAATTATGGTGGAGAAACCAAACTTTGATAAAATGTTTAAAGGCTCTAAAATGATTAAAACAGTAGTGAGAACAATTAAACAAATGCCCAGTGAATTTATAAAATGCTAAAACTATTTTATTATGGGTTAAGAATTAATCTTACAGTAGTTTGATGATAAATACAAATTTGGGCACTAGTGGTAATTTTTATAAAACTAAAAGTAAAAGAAACTAGAAATAAAATAGAAAAGAAAATAAATAAAAAGAAAAGGTCTAAACAAAAACAAAACAACAAAGAAAGAAAAGGAAGAAA
>LT934116.1:766421293-766463191 GCA_900231445.1 Triticum turgidum subsp. durum
CTGATCTAGATCGAGGGAGACGGCGCCTCGGCCCCGCCGCCTCACCCCTGCGCCCGATGCAAGCCGGCGTCGGCGCCGCCCCTCCCGGACTCCTCGCCCCTCCTCTCCCTCGCGCGGCGCCCTGCTGAAGCCGCGGCCTCGCCTCGTCGTCGACCCGACGCCATTCACCGTCGCTGCCACCTCTTCCCCGTCGTTGATCTACCTCGTCGGACCACCCCGAGCCCGCTGTCTGTCCCTACCGCATCGCTGTGAGCTCCGCCACCCCCCTGTGCCTTCCCGAGCTCGGATACGAGCTCCTGCATGTCCTCCCCACCACCTGTAACTCCGGCCACCGCTCCCCTCGCCGCCTCCGCCGCGCTTGTCGCCGTCCCCTGCCCGGCGCCACTCCGGCCTCCTCACGGCCCGCCGCGTCGCTGCTCCGGCCGTGGCCACGAGCCACCCGCCGCCCCCCCTTTCTTCCTCCCCTCTCGCTGGCCGCATCGGGCGCCGACGCCCACGCCTTCCCGGTCCGGCGCCGTGGACGCTGCCGCGCCCGCCAGCCACGCCCTGCCGTGGCCCGCCTCCCCTGGTGACCTCGGGCACGCGTCCGCACGACGCCGTCCCCTGCGCTCGCCGCCGCCGCGAACTGCGGCCTCGGTCAGTCGGCGCTCGGGTCCGGCGCCCCTGGGCTCCGTCCGCCGCACCCGGGTTAGCCTCGACGGGTGCCCACACCCGTGCCCGTTTGTCCGTTTGGCCCCTGGGGCCTATGACGGATGGGCCCCATGCCCATAACGTTTTATTAAAAAAAGAGAGGAATTAGAAATAAAAATAATAAATAAATAAATGATTTAATAAAATTAATTATTAATTAGTTAATTATCTAATGAATTAATTAAGTTAATTAATCCGGTTTAATTAATTTAATTAACTAGTTGAGTTTAATTAACCTGATCAATTAACCTAAACCCTAATTAAACTAACAGTGTATGACAGGTGGGTCCCACGGGACCCACATGTCAGGTTGACCAGGTCAACGGTCAACGCTGACTGCTGATGTCAGCATGACGTCATGCTGATGTCATAAATCCATTTTCCGAATTAATTAAATAATTAAATAAATTCCAGAAATTAATAAAATCTTTAGAAAATCATATCTTTTAATCCGTAACTCGGATTAAAATATTTTCAACATGAAAGTTGCTCAGAACGACCTGACGATTCCGGATACGCAACCCGTTCGTCCGCCACACCCCCCTAACCTATCTAACTCGCAACTTTCCCCCCTTCGGCTCCTCTGCCCGAAAACACGAAACCCCGGGAATACTTCCCGGCTGCTTCCCCCCTTCACCGGTATCACCTCCTACCGCGTAGAACACGTCTAGCTCTGCCTGTTATCCTGTTATGCACTTGCTTGCTATGTATTTACTGTTTCTCCCCCCTCTTCTCTCCGGTAGACTACGAGACCGACGCTGATGCCACCGAGTACGACTACGTCACCGACGACCCCTCTCTCTTGCCAGAGCAACCAGGCAAGCCCCCCCCTTGATCACCAGATATCGCCTATTCTCCTCTATACTACTTGCATTAGAGTAGTGTAGCATGTTACTGTTTTCGTTAATCCTACCCTGATGCATAGCCTGACATTGTCGCTACATCTGTTGATACCTTACCTGCAATCCTAAATGCTTAGTATAGGATGCTAGTTTATCATCATTGGCCCTACATTCTTGTCAGTCTGCCTTGCTATACTATCGGGCCGTGATCACTTGGGAGGTGATCACGGGTATATACTATACATACATACTATACAGATGGTGACTAAAGTCGGGTCAGCTCATTGAGTACCCGCAAGTGATTCTGACGAGGGGGCTGAAAGGACAGGTGGCTCCATCCCGGTAGAGGTGGGCCTGGGTTCCCGACGGCCCTCGACTGTTACTTTGTGGCGGAGCGACAGGGCAGGTTGAGACCACCTAGGAGACAGGTGGGCCTGGCCCTGTTCGGCGTTCGCGGATACTTAACACGCTTAACGAGATCTTGGTATTTGATCTGAGTCGGCTACGAGCCTATACGCACTAACCATCTATGTGGGAGTAGTTATGGGTATCCCGACGTCGTGGTATCAGCCGAAGCACTTCAGACGTCAGCGACGGAGCGGCGCGCGCCGGATTGGAACGTAAGCCTGCTCTTGTATTAAGGGGGCTAGTTCTGCTTCCGGCCGCCCTCGCAACGTGCAGGTGTGCTATGGGCGATGGGCCCAGACCCCTGTGCGCTTAGGTTTAGACCGGCGTGCTGGCCTCTCTGTTTTGCCTAGGTGGGGCTGCGACGTGTTGATCTTCCGAGGCCGGGCATGACCCAGGAAAGTGTGTCCGGCCAAATGGGATCGAGCGTGTTGGGCTATGTGGTGCACCCCTGCAGGGAAGTTAATCTATTCGAATAGCCGTGATCTTCGGTAACAGGACGACTTGGAGTTGTACCTTGACCTTATGACAACTAGAACCGGATACTTAATAAAACACACCCTTCCAAGTTCCACAGACAACCCGGTGATCGCTCTCTAACAGGGTGACGAGGGGAGGATCGCCGGGTAGGTTTATGCTATGCGATGCTGCTTGGAGATGCTACTTGGAGATGCTACTTGGAGATGCTACTTGAGGATGCTATTTGGAGGACTACAATCTACTTTCTTCTATATGCTGCAAGACGGAGGCTGCCAGAAGCGTAGTCTTCGACAGGATTAGCTATCCCCCTCATATTCTGGCATTCTGCAGTTCAGTCCACTGATATGGCCTCCTTACACATATACCCATGCATGTGTAGTGTAGCTCCTTGCTTGCGAGTACTTTGGATGAGTACTCACGGTTGCTTTTCTCCCTCTTTTCCCCCTTTCCCTTCTACCTGGTTGTCGCAACCAGATGCTGGAGCCCTGGAGCCAGACGCCACCATCGACGACGACCCCCTACTACACCGGAGGTGCCTACTACTACGTGCAGCCCGCTGACGATCACCAGGAGTAGATAGGAGGATCCCAGGCAGGAGGCCTGCGCCCCTTTCGATCTGTATCCCAGTTTGTGCTAGCCATCTTATGGCAACTGGTTTAACTTATGTCTATACTCAGATATTGTTGCTTCCGCTGACTCGTCTATGATCGAGCACTTGTATTCGAGCCCTCGAGGCCCCTGGCTTGTATTATGATGCTTGTATGACTTATTTTATTTGTAGAGTTGTGTTGTGATATCTTCCCGTGAGTCCCTGATCTTGATCGTACACATTTGCGTGCATGATTAGTGTACGATTGAATCGGGGGCGTCACAATATGAGATGTTAATAATATCAAATTTCAATTTTATGCTAAGAAAATGTAATAATAAAATAGTATATTTCACATGTATAAAATGACAGATGATATATCCTTGTTGGCAGATATTGAAATATGTAATATCATGTAAATATTTGGATATTAAAATAATGTACGTATCAGTACTTGATTTAAACACAGAAGGATTATTAAATTTCAGTCATTGTTGGCAGATAGTAAAATATGTAATGTCATGTATATCATATTTCACTTCTATAATGAAAATTACACATGTAATAAATGACACATCATATGTCCTAGTTGTTAATAATGAAAATATGTAATGTAATAGAGATATCATATTTCATATATGTGAAATTACATATGGATCACATTTTGGATAGAATGAAAAAAGAAGATGCTTTGAGTATGACATTCCAATTTTCATAATATGAAAATGAAATATTATGTGGAAAATAGATTATGATGTGTTGTAAAAAGAACAATTTACTTTTGTAATATAAGTTGGAATATTTATATTTCAAGTCGTAAATATGATATTTCAATATATTAATTTGAATTTGAACAATTTGATGAAAGAATGAAATATGAGATGTTAATAATTGAACATTTCAATTTTATACTACAAAATCTAATAATAAAATAGGACATTTCACGTGTTTAAAATGACAGATGATATGTTCAAATTGTTAGTCATGGAAATATGTAATGTAATTGATATCATATTTCATATATATGAAATGACATATGATTCCTATTTTGGATAGAATGAAATAGGAGATGTTTTCATTATCAAAATTCAATTTTCATAATAGCAAAATGAACAATTTGTACAAAAAATGGAATATGATATGTTGTAAAAATAAAAATTTATTTTCTTAATATGATATCTAAATAAGATCACATTTCAATTTTATAATAACAACTGATAATATAGAATAGGACATTTCACAGATATAAAATGACATACGGTTCATTTTGTGGATACAATGATATATGAAATTGGAGTTTGAATTAGCACAGATATTCATATTACAGATAACTGAAAACTGTATTTCAAATATATTATATGTCAGATTTTGTATATTAAAAGAATGTACGTATCAGTGTTTGATTTAAACAAATAAGGATTAATATATTTCATTCCTTGTGGGCACATACTGAAATATGTAAGGTCATTTATATCATATTGCACTTTTAGATATATCGTAAAAATAACATTTTAATTTCTTAATATGACATCTTAATAATATCACATTTCAATTTTATAATAACAAATGAGAAAATAGAATAGGACATTTTCACATGTATGAAATGACATATGGTTCATATAGTGGATACAATGAAATATGAAATTGGACTTTGAATTAGCACAGATATTTATAATATGAGATGTTAATAATATCACATTTCAATTTTATGCTAAGAAAATGTAATAATAAAATAGTATATTTCACATGTATAAAATGACAGATGATATATCCTTGTTGGCAGATATTGAAATATGTAATATCATGTAAACATTTGGATATTAAAATAATGTACGTATCAGTACTTGATTTAAACACAGAAGGATTATTAAATTTCAGTCATTGTTGGCAGATAGTAAAATATGTAATGTCATGTATATCATATTTCACTTCTATAATGAAAATTACACATGTAATAAATCACACATCATATGTCCTAGTTGTTAATAATGAAAATATGTAATGTAATAGAGATATCATATTTCATATATATGAAATTACATATGGATCACATTTTGGATAGAATGAAAAAAGAAGATGCTTTGAGAAGGACATTCCAATTTTCGTAATATGAAAATGAAATATTATGTGGAAAATAGATTATGATGTGTTGTAAAAAGAACAATTTACTTTTGTAATATAAGTCAGAATATTTATATTTCAAGTAGTAAATATGATATTTCAATATATTAATTTGAATTTGAACAATTCGATGAAAGAATGAAATATGAGATGTTAATAATTGAACATTTCAATTTTATACTACAAAATCTAATAATAAAATAGGACATTTCACGTGTTTAAAATGACAGATGATATGTTCAAATTGTTAGTCATGGAAATATGTAATGTAATTGATATCATATTTCATATATATGAAATGACATATGATTCCTATTTTGGATAGAATGAAATAGGAGATGTTTTCATTATCAAAATTCAATTTTCATAATAGCAAAACGAACAATTTGTACAAAAAATGGAATATGATATGTTGTAAAAATAAAATTTTACTTTCTTAATATGATATCTAAATAAGATCACATTTCAATTTTATAATAACAACTGATAATATAGAATAGGACATTTCACATATATAAAATGACATACGGTTCATTTTGTGGATACAATGATATATGAAATTGGAGTTTGAATTAGCACAGATATTCATATTACAGATAACTGAAAACTGTATTTCAAATATATTATATGTCAGATTTTGTATATTAAAAGAATGTACGTATCAGTGTTTGATTTAAACAAAGAAGGATTAATATATTTCATTCCTTGTGGGCACATACTGAAATATGTAAGGTCATTTATATCATATTGCACTTTTAGATATATCGTAAAAATAACATTTTAATTTCTTAATATGACATCTTAATAATATCACATTTCAATTTTATAATAACAAACGAGAAAATAGAATAGGACATTTTCACATGTATGAAATGACATATGGTTCATATAGTGGATACAATGAAATATGAAATTGGACTTTGAATTAGCACAGATATTTATAATATGAGATGTTAATAATATCACATTTCAATTTTATGCTAAGAAAATGTAATAATAAAATAGTATATTTCACATGTATAAAATGACAGATGATATATCCTTGGCAGATATTGAAATATGTAATATCATGTAAACATTTGGATATTAAAATAATGTACGTATCAGTACTTGATTTAAGCACAGAAGGATTATTAAATTTCAGTCATTGTTGGCAGATAGTAAAATATGTAATGTCATGTATATCATATTTCACTTCTATAATGAAAATTACACATGTAATAAATGACACATCATATGTCCTAGTTGTTAATAATGAAAATATGTAATGTAATAGAGATATCATATTTCATATATATGAAATTACATATGGATCACATTTTGGATAGAATTAAAAAAGAAGATGCTTTGAGTATGACATTCCAATTTTCATAATATGAAAATGAAATATTATGTGGAAAATAGATTATGATGTGTTGTAAAAAGAACAATTTGCTTTTGTAATATAAGTCAGAATATTTATATTTCAAGTAGTAAATATGATATTTCAATATATTAATTTGAATTTGAACAATTCGATGAAAGAATGAAATATGAGATGTTAATAATTGAACATTTCAATTTTATACTACAAAATCTAATAATAAAATAGGACATTTCACGTGTTTAAAATGACAGATGATATGTTCAAATTGTTAGTCATGGAAATATGTAATGTAATTGATATCATATTTCATATATATGAAAAGACATATGATTCCTATTTTGGACAGAATGAAATAGGAGATGTTTCCATTATCAAAATTCAATTTTCATAATAGCAAAACGAACAATTTGTACAAAAAATGGAATATGATATGTTGTAAAAATAAAATTTTACTTTCTTAATATGATATCTAAATAAGATCACATTTCAATTTTATAATAACAACTGATAATATAGAATAGGACATTTCACATATATAAAATGACATACGGTTCATTTTGTGGATACAATGATATATGAAATTGGAGTTTGAATTAGCACAGATATTCATATTACAGATAACTGAAAACTGTATTTCAAATATATTATATGTCAGATTTTGTATATTAAAAGAATGTACGTATCAGTGTTTGATTTAAACAAAGAAGGATTAATATATTTCATTCCTTGTGGGCACATACTGAAATATGTAAGGTCATTTATATCATATTGCACTTTTAGATATATCGTAAAAATAACATTTTAATTTCTTAATATGACATCTTAATAATATCACATTTCAATTTTATAATAACAAATGAGAAAATAGAATAGGACATTTTCACATGTATGAAATGACATATGGTTCATATAGTGGATACAATGAAATATGAAATTGGACTTTGAATTAGCACAGATATTTATAATATGAGATGTTAATAATATCACATTTCAATTTTATGCTAAGAAAATGTAATAATAAAATAGTATATTTCACATGTATAAAATGACAGATGATATATCCTTGTTGGCAGATATTGAAATATGTAATATCATGTAAACATTTGGATATTAAAATAATGTACGTATCAGTACTTTATTTAAACACAGAAGGATTATTAAATTTCAGTCATTGTTGGCAGATAGTAAAATATGTAATGTCATGTATATCATATTTCACTTCTATAATGAAAATGACACATGTAATAAATGACACATCATATGTCCTAGTTGTTAATAATGAAAATATGTAATGTAATAGAGATATCATATTTCATATATATGAAATTACATATGGATCACATTTTGGATAGAATGAAAAAAGAAGATGCTTTGAGTATGACATTCCAATTTTCGTAATATGAAAATGAAATATTATGTGGAAAATAAATTATGATGTGTTGTAAAAAGAACAATTTACTTTTGCAATATAAGTCGGAATATTTATATTTCAGGTAGTAAATATGATATTTCAATATATTAATTTGAATTTGAACAATTCGATGAAAGAATGAAATATGAGATGTTAATAATTGAACATTTCAATTTTATACTACGAAATCTAATAATAAAATAGGACATTTCACGTGTATAAAATGACAGATGATATGTCCAAATTGTTAGTCATGGAAATATGTAATGTAATTGATATCATATTTCATATATATGAAATGACATATGATTCCTATTTTGGATAGAATGAAATAGGAGATGTTTTCATTATCAAAATTCAATTTTCATAATAGCACAACGAACAATTTGTACAAAAAATGGAATATGATATGTTGTAAAAATCAAATTTTACGTTCTTAATATGATATCTAAATAAGATCACATTTCAATTTTATAATAACAACTGATAATATAGAATAGGACATTTCACATATATAAAATGACATACGGTTCATATTGTGGATACAATGATATATGAAATTGGAGTTTGAATTAGCACAGATATTCATATTAAAGATAACTGAAAACTGTATTTCAAATATATTATATGTCAGATTTTGTATATTAAAAGAATGTACATATCAGTGTTTGATTTAAACAAAGAAGGATTAATATATTTCATTCCTTGTGGGCACATACTGAAATATGTAAGGTCATTTATATCATATTGCACTTTTAGATATATCGTAAAAATAACATTTTAATTTCTTAATATGACATCTTAATAATATCACATTTCAATTTTATAATAACAAATGAGAAAATAGAATAGGACATTTTCACATGTATGAAATGACATATGGTTCATATTGTGGATAAAATGAAATATGAAATTGGACTTTGAATTAGCACAGATATTTATAATATGAGATGTTAATAATATCACATTTCAATTTTATGCTAAGAAAACGTAATAATAAAATAGTATATTTCACATGTATAAAATGACAGATGACATATCCTTGTTGGAAGATATTGAAATATGTAATATCATGTAAACATTTGGATATTAAAATAATGTACGTATCAGTACTTTATTTAAACACGGAAGGATTATTAAATTTCAGTCATTGTTGGCAGATAGTAAAATATGTAATGTCATGTATATCATATTTCACTTCTATAATGAAAATGACACATGTAATAAATGACACATCATATGTCCTAGTTGTTAATAATGAAAATATGTAATGTAATAGAGATATCATATTTCATATATATGAAATTACATATGGATCACATTTTGGATAGAATGAAAAAAGAAGATGCTTTGAGTATGACATTCCAATTTTCATAATATGAAAATGAAATATTATGTGGAAAATAAATTATGATGTGTTGTAAAAAGAACAATTTACTTTTGTAATATAAGTCGGAATATTTATATTTCAAGTAGTAAATATGATATTTCAATATATTAATTTGAATTTGAACAATTCGATGAAAGAATGAAATATGAGATGTTAATAATTGAACATTTCAATTTTATACTAGGAAATCTAATAATAAAATAGGACATTTCACGTGTATAAAATGACAGATGATATGTCCAAATTGTTAGTCATGGAAATATGTAATGTAATTGATATCATATTTCATATATATGAAATGACATATGATTCCTATTTTGGATAGAATGAAATAGGAGATGTTTTCATTATCAAAATTCAATTTTCATAATAGCAAAACGAACAATTTTTACAAAAAATGGAATATGATATGTTGTATAAATAACATTTAACTTTTTGAATATGATATCTTAATAAGATCACATTTCAATTTTATAATAACAAATGAGAATATAGAATAAGACATTTCACATGTATAAAATGACATATGGTTCATATTGTGGATACAATGAAATATGAAATTGGACTTTGAATTAGCACATATATTGATAATACGAGATGTTAATAATATCAAATTTCAATTTTATGCTAAGAAAATGAAATAATAAAATAGTATATTTCACATGTATAAAATGACAGATGATATATCCTTGTTGGAAGATATTGAAATATGTAATATCATGTAAATATTTGGATATTAAAATAATGTACGTATCAGTACTTGATTTAAACACAGAAGGATTATTAAATTTCAGTCATTGTTGGCAGATAGTAAAATATGTAATGTCATGTATATCATATTTCACTTCTATAATGAAAATGACACATGTAATAAATGACACATCATATGTCCTAGTTGTTAATAATGAAAATATGTAATGTAATAGAGATATCATATTTCATATATATGAAATTACATATGGATCACATTTTGGATAGAATGAAAAAAGAGGTTGCTTTGAGTATGACATTCCAATTTTCGTAATATGAAAATGAAATATTATGTGGAAAATAGATTATGATGTGTTGTAAAAAGAACAATTTACTTTTGTAATATAAGTCGAAATATTTATATTTCAAGTAGTAAATATGATATTTCAATATATTAATTTGAATTTGAACAATTCGATGAAAGAATGAAATATGAGATGTTAATAATTGAACATTTCAATTTTATACTACGAAATCTAATAATAAAATAGGACATTTCACGTGTATAAAATGACAGATGATATGTCCAAATTGTTAGTCATGGAAATATGTAATGTAATTGATATCATATTTCATATATATGAAATGACATATGATTCCTATTTTGGATAGAATGAAATAGGAGATGTTTTCATTATCAAAATTCAATTTTCATAATAGCAAAATGAACAATTTGTACAAAAAATGGAATATGATATGTTGTAAAAATAAAATTTTACTTTCTTAATATGATATCTAAATAAGATTACATTTCAATTTTATAATAACAACTGATAATATAGAATAGGACATTTCACATATATAAAATGACATACGGTTCATATTGTGGATACAATGATATATGAAATTGGAGTTTGAATTAGCACAGATATTCATATTACAGATAACTGAAAACTGTATTTTAAGTATATTATATGTCAGATTTTGTATATTAAAAGAATGTACGTATCAGTATTTGATTTAAACAAAGAAGGATTAATATATTTCATTACTTGTGGGCACATACTGAAATATGTAAGGTCATTTATATCATATTGCACTTTTAGATATATCGTAAAAATAACATTTTAATTTCTTAATATGACATCTTAATAATATCACATTTCAATTTTATAATAACAAATGAGAAAATAGAATAGGACATTTTCACATGTATGAAATGACATATGGTTCATATTGTGGATACAATGAAATATGAAATTTGACTTTGAATTAGCACAGATATTTATAATATGAGATGTTAATAATATCACATTTCAATTTTATGCTAAGAAAATGTAATAGTAAAATAGTATATTTCACATGTATAAAATGACAGATGATATATCCTTGTTGGAAGATATTGAAATATGTAATATCATGTAAACATTTGGATATTAAAATAATGTATGTATCAGTACTTGATTTAAACACAGAAGGATTATTAAATTTCAGTCATTGTTGGCAGATAGTAAATATGTAATGTCATGTATATCATATTTCACTTCTATAATGAAAATGACACATGTAAGAAATGACACATCATATGTCCTAGTTGTTAATAATGAAAATATGTAATGTAATAGAGATATCATATTTCATATATATGAAATTACATATGGATCACATTTTGGATAGAATGAAAAAAGAGGTTGCTTTGAGTATGACATTCCAATTTTCGTAATATGAAAATGAAATATTATGTGGAAAATAGATTATGATGTGTTGTAAAAAGAACAATTTACTTTTGTAATATAAGTTGGAATATTTATATTTCAAGTAGTAAATATGATATTTCAATATATTAATTTGAATTTAAACAATTCAATGAAAGAATGAAATATGAGATGTTAATAATTGAACATTTCAATTTTATACTACGGAATGTAATAATAAAATAGGACATTTCACATGTATAAAATGACAGATGATATGTCCAAATTGTTAGTCATGGAAATATGTAATGTAATTGATATCATATTTCATATATATGAAATGGCATATGGATCCTATTTTGGATAGAATGAAATAGGAGATGTTTTCATTATCAAAATTCAATTTTCATAATAGCAAAATGAACAATTTGTACAAAAAATGGAATATGATATGTTGTAAAAATAACATTTTACTTTCTGAATTTGATACCTTAATAAGTCGAATATTTATATTTCAAGTATTAAATATGATATTCCAATATATTAATTTGAATTTGAACAATTCAATGAAAGAATGAAATATGAGATGTTAATATTTGAAAATTTCAATTTTATACTATTGAATGTAATAATAAAAAAGGACATTTCACATGTATAAAATGACTGATGATATGTCCAAATTATTAGTCATGGAAATATGTAATGTAATTGATCTCATATTTCATATATATGAAATGACATATGGATCTTATTTTGGATAGAATGAAAAAAGGAGATGCTTTGAGTATGACATTCCAATTTTCGTAATATGAAAATGAAATATTATGTGGAAAATAGATTATGATGTGTTGTAAAAAGAACAATTTACTTTTGTAATATAAGTCGGAATATTTATATTTCAAATAGTAAATATGATATTTCAATATATTAATTTGAATTTGAACAATTCAGTGAAAGAATGAAATATGAGATGTTAATAATTGAACATTTCAATTTTATACTACGGAATGTAATAATAAAAAAGGACATTTCACATGTATAAAATGAAATATGGTTCATATTGTGGATACAATGATATATGAAATTGGACTTTGAATTAGCACAGATATTCACATTACAGATAACTAAAAATTGTATTTCAAATATATTATATGTCAGATTTTGTATATTAAAAGAATGTACGTATTAGTATTTGATTTAAACAAAGAAGGATTAGTATATTTCATTCCTTGTTGGCACATACTGAAATATGTAAGGTCATGTATATCATATTGCACTTTTAGATATGTCGTAAAAATAACATTTTAATTTCTTAATATGATATCTTAATAATATCACATTTCAATTTTATAATCAGAAATTAGAAAATAGAATAGGACATTTCACATGTATAAAATGACATATGGTTCATATTGTGGATACAATGAAATATGAAATTGGACTTTGAATTAGCACAGATATTAATAATATGAGATGTTAATAATATCACATTTCAATTTTATGCTAAGAACATGTAATAATAAAATAGTATATTTCACATGTATAAAATGAGAGATGATATATCCTTGTTGGCAGATATTGAAATATGTAATATCATGTAAAGATTTGGATATTAAAATAATGTAGGTATCAGTACTTTATTTAAACACAGAAGGATTATTAAATTTCAGTCATTGTTGGCAGATAGTAAAATATGTAATGTCATGTATATCATATTTCACTTCTATAATGAAAATGACACATGTAAGAAATGACACATCATATGTCCTAGTTGTTAATAATGAAAATATGTGTAATGTAATTGATATCATATTTCATATATATGAAAAATACAATGATATACGAAATTGGAGTTTGAATTAGCACAGATATTCATATTACATATAACTGAAAACTGTATTTCAAATATATTATATGTCATATTTTGTATATTAAAAGAATGTACGTATCAGTATTTGATTTAAACAAAGAAGGATTAGTATATTTCATTCCTTGTGGGCACATACTGAAATATGTAAGGTCATTTATATCATATTACACTTTTAGATATATCATAAAAATAACATTTTAATTTCTTAATATGACATCTTAATAATATCACATTTCAATTTTATAATAATAAATGAGAAAATAGAATAGGACATTTCACATGTATGAAACGACATATGGTTCATATTGTGGATACAATGAAATATGAAATTGGACTTTCAATTAGCACAGATATTTATATTATGAGATGTTAATAATATCACATTTCAATTTTATGCTAAGAAAATGTAATAATAAAATAGTATATTTCACATGGATAAAATGACAGATGATATATCTTTGTTGGCAGATATTGAAATATGTAATATCATGTAAACATTTAGATATTAAAATAATTTATGTATCAGTACTTGATTTAAACACAGAAGCATTATTAAATTTCGGTCATTGTTGGCAGATAGTAAAATATGTAATGTCATGCATATCATATTTCACTTCTATAATGAAAATGACACATGTAAGAAATGAAACATCATATGTCCTTGTTGTTAATAATGAAAATATGTAATGTAATAGAGATATCATATTTCATATATATGGATCACATTTTGGATAGAATGAAAAAAAGGAGATGCTTTGAGTATGACATTCCAATTTTCGTAATATGAAAAATGAAATATTATGTTGAAAATAGATTATGATGTGTTGTAAAGAGAACAATTTACTTTTGTAATATAAGTCGGAATATTTTTATTTCATGTAGTAAATATGATATTTCAATATATTAATTTGAATTTGAACAATTCAATGAAAGAATGAAATATGAGATGTTAATAATTGAACATTTCAATTTTATACTACGGAATGTAATAATAAAATAGGACATTTCACATGTATAAAATGACAGATGATATGTCCAAACTGTTAGTTATGGAAATATGTAATGTAATTGATCTCATATTTCATATATATGAAATGACATATGGATCCTATTTTGGATAGAATGAAATAGGAGATGTTTTCATTATCAAAATTCAATTTTCATAATAGCAAAATGAACAATTTGTACGAAAAATGGAATATCATATGTTGTAAAAATAACATTTTACTTTCTGAATTTGATATCTTAATAGATCACATTTCAATTTTATAATAACAAATGAGAATATAGAATAGGACATTTCACATGTATAAAATGACATATGGTTCATATTGTGGATACAATGAAATATGAAATTGAACTTTGAATTAGCACAGATATTGATAATATGAGATGTTAATAATATCAAATTTCAATTTTATGCTAAGAAAATGTAATAATAAAATAGTATATTTCACATGGATAAAATGACAGATGATATATCTTTGTTGGCAGATATTGAAATATGTAATATCATGTAAACATTTAGATATTAAAATAATTTATGTATCAGTACTTGATTTAAACACAGAAGCATTATTAAATTTCGGTCATTGTTGGCAGATAGTAAAATATGTAATGTCATGCATATCATATTTCACTTCTATAATGAAAATGACACATGTAAGAAATGAAACATCATATGTCCTTGTTGTTAATAATGAAAATATGTAATGTAATAGAGATATCATATTTCATATATATGGATCACATTTTGGATAGAATGAAAAAAAGGAGATGCTTTGAGTATGACATTCCAATTTTCGTAATATGAAAAATGAAATATTATGTTGAAAATAGATTATGATGTGTTGTAAAGAGAACAATTTACTTTTGTAATATAAGTCGGAATATTTTTATTTCATGTAGTAAATATGATATTTCAATATATTAATTTGAATTTGAACAATTCAATGAAAGAATGAAATATGAGATGTTAATAATTGAACATTTCAATTTTATACTACGGAATGTAATAATAAAATAGGACATTTCACATGTATAAAATGACAGATGATATGTCCAAACTGTTAGTTATGGAAATATGTAATGTAATTGATCTCATATTTCATATATATGAAATGACATATGGATCCTATTTTGGATAGAATGAAATAGGAGATGTTTTCATTATCAAAATTCAATTTTCATAATAGCAAAATGAACAATTTGTACGAAAAATGGAATATCATATGTTGTAAAAATAACATTTTACTTTCTGAATTTGATATCTTAATAGATCACATTTCAATTTTATAATAACAAATGAGAATATAGAATAGGACATTTCACATGTATAAAATGACATATGGTTCATATTGTGGATACAATGAAATATGAAATTGAACTTTGAATTAGCACAGATATTGATAATATGAGATGTTAATAATATCAAATTTCAATTTTATGCTAAGAAAATGTAATAATAAAATAGTATATTTCACATGTATAAAATGACAGATGATATATCCTTGTTGGCAGATATTGAAATATGTAATATCATGTAAACATTTTGATATTAAAATAATGTATGTATCAGTATTTGATTTAAACATAGAAGGATTATTAAATTTCAGTCATTGTTGGCAGATAGTAAAATATGTAATGTCATATATATCCTATTTCACTTCTATAATGAAAATGACACATGTAAGAAATGACACATCATATGTCCTAGTTGTTAATAATAAAAATATGTAATGTAATAGAGATCTCATATTTCATATAAATGAAATTACGTATGGATCGTATTTTGGATAGAATGAAAAAAGGAGATGCTTTGAGTATGACATTCCAATTTTTGTAATATGAAAATGAAATATTATGTGGAAAATAGATTATGATGTGTTATAAAAAGAACAATTTACTTTTGTAATATAAGTCGAATATTTATATTTAAAGTATTAAATATGATATTTCAATATATTAATTTGAATTTGAACAATTCAATGAAAGAATGAAATATGAGATGTTAATATTTGAAAATTTCAATTTTATACTACGGAATGTAATAATAAAAAAGGACATTTCACATGTATAAAATGACAGATGTATGTCCAAATTATTAGTCATGGAAATATGTAATGTAATTGATCTCATATTTCATATATATGAAATGACATATGGATCTTATTTTGGATAGAATGAAAAAAGGAGATGCTTTGAGTATGACATTCCAATTTTCGTAATATGAAAATGAAATATTATGTGGAAAATAGATTATGATGTGTTGTAAAAAGAACAATTTACTTTTGTAATATAAGTTGGAATATTTATATTTCAAATAGTAAATATGATATTTCAATATATTAATTTGAATTTGAACAATTCAGTGAAAGAATGAAATATGAGATGTTAATAATTGAACATTTCAATTTTATACTACGGAATGTAATAATAAAAAAGGACATTTCACATGTATAAAATGACAGATGATATGTCCAAATTGTTAGTCATGGAAATATGTAATGTAATTGATATCATATTTCATATATATGAAATGACATATGGATCTTATTTTGGATAGAATGAAATAGGAGATGTTTTCATTATCAAAATTCAATTTTCATAATATCAAAACAAAGAATTTTCATTATCAAACTTAAATTTTCATAATATCAAAAAGAACAATTGTGAAAAGAAATGGAATATGATATGTTTTGAAAATTTGAGTTTTGTTTGATATTTGAAATAAAAATATTCAACCTCATATTAAGAAAATAAAACGTTCTTGTTACAGCATCTATTTAATATAATGAAAATTGAAATGTGTTAATGAAAAAAACTCCTATTTTATTCTATATAAAATAGTATCCATATGTCATTTCATAGATATGAGATGTTATATCTATTACATTGCACATTTCATTACTAACAACTATGACATACCATATGGATTTCATTACCAAATTTATATGAAGTATTGAAAACTGTCATGTTAATAATTTCATATTTCACATTCTTCATATCAGATAAGTTATTGGGCTTCGAGAAAAAGTATTGAAGTATTATATGTTCTGCATATCATATTAGATAAATAAAAAATAGAAATAGTGAAGGATTTCCAAAATATTTACAAGTTGATGGGTAAGAGTGGAATAAAGGTAGGTTACGTTGATTATTGGAAGTACTAGTGTTGTCTACACGGCTTGTACTATTTACATTTGGACCATAGTAGATTGGTGTTGTGTAAAAATGTATATTCTGATAGGTCAAATCAAAGCCCAGGTGGTAATGAAAAGAGTGCAGCCTTACCTAGCAGGGAAGCGTGCTACTGACGCATGTGATTAAATGACAAAGCTGTACAAATGCACCAGTTGTGAGAATCCAATGACCGCAGTGGGATATAAGACAGCCGAAGGAACACTCATATTTTAGAGAGGAGAAATGTTGAAAGGGTGTCATTCATCTGGATCTTCAAGCTCGAGCTCTCTTCGAAGGGTGTACACGTCAGTTAGGAATGGTACAAGCTTGGATCCACCAGAGCTGAGGTGTGCATGCAAGGTTGAGGCGAGGAAGATGATGTCTCGTACCCCACGCAATCCAGATCGAGAATACCTTTCATGTGGAAGCACTGTAAGTTCATTGTTCTTCTTTACTAATTATTTCATGCTAGCACAAATCTAATCTCCATAGCCACAAAAAATTATGAGCAGCCAGGAAAATGCAGCATTTGGATCTGGAGAGATCTATTGATGGAATACGTTGAGCATATGGTGGATTATTGTGGAGCTCCACTTAAGGAGATGCTGGAGGATGCAAACAGAAAGGTTGTAGACCAAGATAAGTTAATTTGTTGTCCGAGGATGAAGATTGAACAAGATATTCATGAGAAAAATAGGCATGATGAAGAGTTCAGAGTTTGTATAACAAAGCTTGAAGGTTCAGCCTGGAGATTGAGGATGTTCATATGGGGAACAATCATTTTGGTCTCAACTTGCTTAGCAATTGGTGGATCTCCTTCTAGTCTGTTTACTATAGTATTAGCAGTAACGGTAGTTTATCTGGCTTTAGGATAGCTTTGAAAGCGTCCAAGTGTGTATGAAGATGTAATGTCATTGGATATCTAGTTATGATTAAGTAAATTGTACTCCTTTATGTATGTGTAGAAGTTAGTGTTATCGATTATTGTTTTCGCACCTAATTTGTTTGCAATGAACTGAAATTTGAAATGAAGGATATGGAATGTAATATTAAAAAAATATAATTACGTATAAGTGAACTTTGCTGGGAAGTGAAATGAGTAACATACAAAGAATGTATGCAAACAACAATAGGTGATATATCATTTCACATAGCATAACGTAGTTGACATAATGAACAAGTTTTATATCATTTCACTTCAAAAATGAGTGTGAAAATAAGTTGAGGAGAAAAAATTACAAGCACGAAGAACAAGCATTAAAGTAATTTTTTCATTCGATTGTTAACCAGAAATGGTCTTGGGAATAGTTCAATGGGAGCTGTAAAAACAAATATACTGATGATAGAGAAATTAAGAGGAACTAACTTAAAAACAGCAAAACGTTCAGCTGTCATTTGGTTACATCATAGCAATAAGTAGTTTGTTCCAAAAGCAGGAAATAACCATACAAAGTTTATCAGTAGCATACATCACGGCGGTTCGACTGAATGAAAGTTGTTCATTTTGATAAACTACTACATCATATGAAATAAGTTGCAACCAAGCGCGGATGGTAAATATAGGAAACGCGGCTGTTGAGGAATCATTCGACTATTGTCTCGATGGAGGATGCTATCTTCTGGATCTCAGGCCTTCTCGGGGTTGAGATCATTGAAGCGGTGATAAACCAGTATGTAACATATTTCCTTCCGGAAGACATCCATTTCCCACTGTATGTAATGAAGCACAGGTTACTAGTGGAAAAAGTGATTGTATACAGCATATTTAAAACAGTTGTTTGCTTGGAATAGTATACCTTGTAATTTCTGACCAGCTCTTTGCCATTGTGACACAATAGAACTTTAATAACCCAGAAACCGCAATCATCACTATAATAATATTAATTATGATTAGTTCATGCAAATGCTGAAGATGTAAATACAAAAAATTGTAGTATCTATACTTGTTTGTTTGCTTTCCAGCATAGCAATACTTCCTTGGGAAATGGATAAAATTGAAAGCACTCTAATTGAGAACAGCAGTCAATGCTTCTTGCAGATTGCTACACTGCAATGTTTATAAAGAATTCGTTAGCTAACATAATTAATGTGTGACATTTGAACGTAGTGTTTGACCCCAAAATTTCAGATATGGGCAAACTGGATTACAGCTAGTAACATGAGTAGAGAGACAGTACTAATGACATACCATGTTGTCCAAGATAACCTTGTGTGGGTCTTCACCTTCTTGTACCTTCTTGTTAGAGTCATAAATTTCAATTGTATTTTGTGTGAAGTTAATGACTGCCAATATCCAATGGTTGTCAAATAGTGTCGGGAGGTACAGCTTGAACCAAATAAGACACAATTGATTATTAGAAACTTGAACTTCTGTATAATTTTGAAGAGTAAATCATGTAAATGCTGAAATATTACCTGCTCAACATTTTCAAGTGACAACTTACTAAGCTTCTTGCATAGTAATGCGTGGCCATGTTTCATAGGTTTTTTCAACAATTCAGTCTATTGAAAGTGCATACTGGTCAGATAATAACAATGGAAAGGAAATAACCTAAGAACAACAAATATTACTTACTATAATTGTCTGGTCTAAAATAACCTTGATCTTTGATCCCCAGTCATGCATCATTGCAACAGACATTAACCACATCATGTTTTGACACATCTTTCCTTTTGGCATTAGGCATTGTACAAACTCTCTTTCTGTTACAGAAGCTTCACCTATCCTTATCTTTGTACCGCCGGTATCATTCACGTCACGTTGACGTGTCAAACGCAAACCTCTAAACTTGTTTCTGGCAACAAGAGTGTTGTAAACGTCGTTCAACATCTTGGGCGGATATTTCTTCTTCTTAATGAGCTCAGAAATACCTTCAGCGATCTCTTCTTTCTTCTGATAACGCTGTTTTCTACTCCTCATGGATTCATTGATGCTACCAGCATAAGCAAAACTTTCTCCGTCTGATAATGGGTCATCAAGCTGATGAATATGCTTACAATCAATTGTTTTAGGAGATGAAGGTTCATCCGCAATGTCAATTATCTCTACATCTCTCATGTTGTGTCCTGAGAGTTAAATATTTGTGAGTCAGAAATGTATTTCTATAATAAGACAAGTATATTGAAAAAACATTTTATATGTGACAACATTCGTTGGTTGTATGAACTTACTTGGAGTTAAACGAGAAGTATGTGAGTCTGAAACTTGCTGCCCAAATTTAGAGATATCATCATCTTCAGTGCGCTCAGAGCTTACAGCTTCACTTGAATTGTCGGAGGGATGGTCCTCGGATTCATGTTCCTTTTGTCCAGTTATATCAATTTGGGATGGGTCTGCAAAGACTTCTTGTGTACTAAGAGATGGATGATGATTCTACGTCTCCTGCAGTGCACTGAGTGTGCATTGCTGCTAATGCAAAAGATTGTTCTAAGTTTTCGGTCAACACTTCCTTGATATGATGACTTAGGGCTAAGTTGTTCTCATTTCCATGGGCTGCAGTTTCTTGGTTCTCATTCATATTGCTAGGCATGTCCGAACTCATAAAGAGAATCATTTCGACACACTTGTCAAGTTCTTCTTTATCAGATTGAGCCATTTCTTGGCATTCCATTGGTGACGATTGAGCTATTGGTAAAGTGATAGGTGACGGTTCGGTGGTTGGTTTAGACTGAGCAGCCGGTAAGTTTGAATGGTCGACTTGAAGAAGAGTCAAACCGGAGTTGCTGTGGTCTGCCTCAACCAAATTGTGCAGCAAAGTGATAGCTTCTGGTTCGCTGCTTGGTTTGGGGATATCAGCAGGTAAGTATGAATGGTCTTTCTGCAAAACATCTGAACCGGAGGTGCTGGGCTGTGGCTGAATAACCTCCTCAGGAACTGGAGATGCACCAGTATGTTCTTTTGTATGAATAGTAATATTTTCCAGGACCTTCATATTATCATATTCCCTACTCATCTGACTCATAGACATAATTGAAACATCACTAGCTATCTCAAGGGATAAAGGTGGGGAAGAAATAATTTGAACCTGTTTTGAAGAGGCATCAGTATGCGCAGTTTCGATATCATTCTTTGATTGAATGTCATTTTTGGTCAGATGGAGATTCTCCAATGGCCACGTGGGTACATCTAACACAGGTTTTGAAGGGGCGCATGGGGGCTTTGGCTATGGCATCAGGAATCAAGAAGGAGAAGATGTCTTAAGCTTTGCTCTAGCCTACAACATGATTGTAGCTAACACCCTCTTTAGAAAGAGAGAATCACATCTGGTGACTTTTAGTAGTGGCCAACACTCTAGCCAGATTGATTTCATCCTCTCGAGAAGAGAAGATAGGCGTGCGTGCCTAGACTGTAAGGTGATACCTGGGGAGAGTGTTGTACCCCAGCATAAGCTGGTGGTTGCTGACTTTCGCTTCGGATTCGTGTCCAGCGGGATAAGCGTGCCAAGGTCGCTAGATCGAAGTGGTGGAAGCTCAAGGGGGAGGTAGCTCAGGTGTTCAAGGAGAGGGTATTTAAGGAGGGCCCTTGGGAGGAAGGAGGGGATGCGGACAATGTGTGGATGAAGATGGCGACTTGCATTCGTAAGGTGGCCTCGGAGGAGTTTGGAGTGTCCAGGGGAAGGAGAAGCGAAGATAAGGATACCTGGTGGTGGAATGATGATGTCCAGAAGGCGCTTAAAGAGAAGAAAGATTGCTTCAGACGCCTATACCTGGATAGGAGTGCAGACAACATAGAGAAGTACAAGATGGCGAAGAAGGCCGCAAAGCGAGCTGTTGGTGAAGCAAGGGGTCGGGCATATGAGGACCTCTACCAACGGTTAGGCACGAAGGAAGGTGAAAGGGACATCTATAAGATGGCTAAGATCCGGGAGAGGAAGACAAGGGATATTGGCCAAGTCAAATGCATCAAGGACGGAGCAGGCCAACCCTTGGTGAAGGACGAAGAGATTAAGCATAGATGGCGGGAGTACTTCGACAAGCTGTTCAATGGGGAGAATGAGAGTTCTACCATTGAACTGAATGACTCCTTTGATGAGACCAGCATGCGTTTTGTGCGGCGCATCCAGGAGTCTGAGGTGAAGGAGGCTTTAAAAAGGATGAAAGGAGGCAAGGCGATGGGCCTTGATTGTATTGTATCCCCATTGAGGTGTGGAAAGGTCTCGGGGACATAGCGATAGTATGGCTAACCAAGCTTTTCAACCTCATTTTTCGGGCAAACAAGATGCCAGAAGAATGGAGACGGAGTATATTAGTACCAATCTTCAAGAACAAGGGAGATGTTCAGAGTTGTACTAATTACCGTGGAATTAAGCTAATGAGCCATACAATGAAGCTATGGGAGAGAGTCATTGAGCACCGCTTAAGAAGAATGACAAGCGTGACCAAAAATCAGTTTGGTTTCATGCCTGGGAGGTCGACCATGGAAGCCATTTTCTTGGTACGACAACTTATGGAGAGATATAGGGAGCATAAGAAGGACTTGCATATGGTGTTCATTGACTTGGAGAAGGCCTATGATAAGATACCGCGGAATGTCATGTGGTGGGCCTTGGAGAAACACAAAGTCCCAGCAAAGTACATTACCATCATCAAGGACATGTACAATAATGTTGTGACAAGTGTTCGAACAAGTGATGTCGACACCGATGACTTCCCGATTAAGATAGGACTGCATCAGGGGTCAGCTTTGAGCCCTTATCTTTTTGCATTGGTGATGGATGAGGTCACAAGGGGTATACAAGGAGATATCCCATGGTGTATGCTCTTTGCGGATGATGTGGTGCTAGTTGACGATAGTCGGACGGGGGTAAATAGGAAGTTATAGTTATGGAGACAAACCTTGGAATCGAAAGGGTTTAGGCTTAGTAGAACTAAAACCGAGTACATGATGTGCGGTTTCAGTACTACTAGCTGTGAGGAGGAGGAGGTTAGCCTTGATGGCCAGGTGGTACCTCGGAAGGACACCTTTCGGTATTTGGGGTCAATGTTGCAGGAGGATGGGGGTATTGATGAAGATGTGAACCATCGAATCAAAGCCGGATGGATGAAGTGGCGCCAAGCTTCTGGCATTCTCTGTGACAAGAGAGTGCCACAAAAGCTAAAAGGCAAGTTCTACAAGACGGCGGTTCGACCCGCAATGTTGTATGGCGCGGAGTGTTGGCCGACTAAAAGGCGACATGTTCAACAGTTAGGTGTGGCGGAGATGCGTATGTTGAGATGGATGTGTGGCCACACGAGGAAGGATCGAGTCCGGAATGATGATATACGAGATAGAGTTGGGGTAGCACCAATTGAGGAGAAGCTTGTCCAACATCGTTTGAGATGGTTTGGGCATATTCAGCGCAGGCCTCCAGAAGCTCCAGTGCATAGCGGACGGCTAAAGCGTGCGGAGAATGTCAAGAGAGGGCGGGGTCGACCGATTTTGACATGGGAGGAGTCCGTTAAGAGAGACCTGAAGGATTGGAGTATCGACAAAGAGCTAGCTATGGACAGGGGTGCGTGGAAGCTTGCTATCCATGTGCCAGAGCCATGAGTTGGTTGCGAGATCTTATGGGTTTCACCTCTAGCCTACCCCAACTTGCTTGGGACTAAAGGCTTTGTTGTTGTTGTTGTTGGAGATTCTCCAATTGCTCAGCCAATGGCTTTTGAATAACATCGGATGCAGGAATATCTGATGGAGTATCAACTAATTCTTGAGATGCAGGTTGGGTTGAGGTTGCAGGAATCATGGCAGTTTCTTTGATTACATAACCAATTTCTACCGTAGTGAGTTGGCTAGGTACTTCATGCAAAACAATACTTGATGATTCCCGATTTGCATGTTCAAGAGCACATGGATTACTAACTGCCTGATTAACTGTATTCGGATTAGCCGGGTCATTGATATTAGTATTAGAAGGTACAACAGAAGAAATGTCAGGTTGAACCTCAGAAGCAACAATCTTCATCATTGATGAATCTTCATTTGACATTTCATTTGACATGCTGTTTCTCAAAGTTTCACCAGGCTGTGACTGGTCTTGTTGACCCGCATTGTTGGTAATTATAGAAGGACTTGGCTCATTTGGAACTGAAGATATGTTTGACGCAGGTACAACATTTGCAGGAGCAGTCTCTTCTGTGTATTCTGTAAAATTGACGCATACTGCAGAAGGTGCATGTTTTTCAGACTGCAGATTTTCAGAATTGCAATTCTTTGCACAAAATCATCTTTAGAACCATCTAGTTCAGACTGAACAATATGATCTGTTGGAGTAAAATCTTGGCCAATAGATGGATGGGGAACAGAATGGTCGTACTGAGTAATCTCATCAGCTGATAACGAAGCAGGAAGGAAGTTTTCATCTTTTCCACCTTCAGTGAACACCATATTGGAGGCCGGTTCAGATTAATGAGTAGCAGTTGCATCCATGAATCTTTGAGATGATGTTGTACGGCCTATCATTTGTGGGATAGCATCAACATGACTGCTAGTTTGGTGATCAAATTCAGCTGACTTGGCAGATAGCAGGAAAGTGTCATCTACATTGGAGTGCGATGGACTTTCTGTTCCTATAGATCCTTTGTTCAAAAGTGGATCATCATTGTGATGAGAACTGGGTGCAGCTGCATTATCAATCATCGGGAACAGAGCCTTATCAATCTGTTGCTGGACCAATGCTGCGATTTCCTTGGTTTTCTGTACTTCAAGTTCTTGATGTTTTTTGTGAAGCTTGCGTTCAAAGAAAGTAGACCACTTCTGACGCTCAGCTCTGTAGTGCTCTTCAAGTTTCTTTATGCGTTTGATCAAGGTCTGCAAGTTGGACATAGAATAAGTAATGAAGATGTGAATGAAAGATCATTTAGTATGTTTAAAAAAATTGCGAAGTCACCTCATCTGTCGAATTATCGGCCTGACGCTTTCTTGAAGTTTGTAATAACTTTGGAGGAACTGTTTGTTTGTCCTGGCAAGGTGAAGAAGTTAATTGCACTCTAACTGTTGGTGTGGAATGTGTGGAATTTTCAGTATCATTAAGATCCTCAACAGGTTCTTCTGCAAGTGGGAACCTTGCTAACTTTTCATCATCCTGGAATTGAAGAAAAAAAGATTCAGCTCATAATTTAGTGCCGCTTACCATTATGAAGTAAACGAATTTGTACATGACTTGTATACCAGGAAGTTTTCAAACATCTGACAATGGTCCTTCGTCTGCTTTTTCCCAGTAGGATCTATTTGATTGAGTACTTCTGAGCCAACGTATTTTAGCCTTGGGTAACCTTGTGGTATGCTGACTAAATTTGATTTTAGTAGATCCACATATATGAGCTGCAAGAATTAGAAAGTGTAGATAGATGATGTATTAGTAAAAGACGCGGTTTGAATGTGTACTAGAAGCATTGTATGTGCAATGTTTTCCAACTATATCTTACATGTAGAATATGAATGCATCCGGCGACATTCAGGTTGTGGACTTTGTTCTGCCTTGACTCACGAATTCCCTCGATCAGGTAGTCAGCAGCAAAACGACACCAATTCATACGAGGGATGTCGCTCAAGTCCTTCAAAGCTCCAAGTAGGTAACTTCTGTTAATTTGGTAACCTGTTGTTGGAGCTAAGTACGCACAAAGAATGACTTGCATGAAACATATGCAAAAGTTGTCCTTGTCTTCTTCCTGTTTGTACGTTAATGTGACGCCCCCGATTCAATCGTACACTAATCATACACGCAAACGTGTACGATCAAGATCAGGGACTCACGGGAAGATATCACAACACAACTCTACAAATAAAATAAGTCATACAAGCATCATAATACAAGCCAGGGGCCTCGAGGGCTCGAATACAAGTGCTCGATCATAGACGAGTCAGCGGAAGCAACAATATCTGAGTACAGACATAAGTTAAACAAGTTGCCATAAGATGGCTAGCACAAACTGGGATACAGATCGAAAGAGGCGCAGGCCTCCTGCCTGGAATCCTCCTAACTACTCCTGGTCGTCGTCGTCAGCCTGCACGTAGTAGTAGGCACCTCCAATGTAGGAGTCGTCGTCGACGCTGGCTCCTGGCTCCTGGACTCCAGCATCTGGTTGCGACAACCAGAAAGGAAGGAAAAGGGGAAAAAAGGGGGGAGAAGCAACCGTGAGTACTCATCCAAAGTACTCGCAAGCAAAGAACTACACTACATATGCATGGGTATATGTGTAAGGAGGCCATATCAGTGGACTGAACTGCAGAATGCCAGAATAAGAAGGGGATAGCTAATCCTGTCGAAGACTACGCTTCTGGCAGCCTCCGTCTTGCAGCATGTAGAAGAGAGTAGATTGAAGTCCTCCAAGTAGCATCTCCAAGTAGCATATCCAGGTAACATCGCATAGCATAAACCTACCCGGCGATCCCCTCCTCATATCCCTGAGGGAGAGCGACCACCGGTTGTATCTGGCACTTGGAAGGGTGTGTTTTATTAAGTATCTGGTTCTAGTTGTCATAAGGTCAAGGTACAACTCCAAGTCGTCCTGTTACCGAAGATCACGGCTATTCGAATAAATTAACTTCCCTGCAGGGGTGCACCACATTACCCAACACGCTTGATCCCATTTGGCCGGACACACTTTCTTGGGTCATGCCCGGCCGCGGAAGATCAACACGTCGCAGCCCCACCTAGGCACAACAGAGAGGCCAGCACGCCGGTCTAAACCTAAGCGCACAGGGGTCTGGGCCCATCTCCCATAGCACACCTGCACGTTGCGAGGGCGGCCGAAAGCAGACCTAGCCTAGTGGCGTTCCAGTCCAATTCGGCGCGCGCCGCTCCGTCGCTGACGTCTGAAGTGCTTCGGCTGATACCACGACGTCGGGATACCCATAACTACTCCCACGTAGATGGTTAGTGCGTATAGGCTCGTAGCCGACTCAGATCAAATACCAAGATCTCGTTAAGCGTGTTAAGTATCCGCGAACGCCGAACAGGGCCAGGCCCACCTGTCTCCTAGGTGGTCTCAACCTGCCCTGTCGCTCCGCCACAAAGTAACAGTCGGGGGCCGTCGGGAACTTAGGTCCACCACTACCTGGATGGAGCCACCTGTCCTTTCAGCCCCCTCGTCAGAATCACTTGCGGGTACTCAATGAGCTGACCCGACTTTAGTCACCATCTGTATAGTATGTATGTATGTATAGTATATACCCGTGATCACCTCCCAAGTGATCACGGCCCGATAGTATAGCAAGGCAGACTGACAAGAATGTAGGGCCAATGATGATAAACTAGCATCCTATACTAAGCATATAGGATTGCAGGTAAGGTATCAACAGATGTAGCGACAATGTCAGGCTATGCATCAGAATAGGATTAACGAAAGCAGTAACATGCTACACTACTCTAATGCAAGCAGTATAGAGTAGAATAGGCGATATCTGGTGATCAAGGGGGGGGCTTGCCTGGTTGCTCTGGCAAGAGAGAGGGGTCGTCAACTCCGTAGTCGAACTGGTCAGCAGCAGCGTCGGTCTCGTAGTCTACCGGAGAGAAGAGGGGGAAGAAATAATGAATACAGAGCAAACAAAGCATCACAAAATATAACAAGGCAATACGCGGTGTTCGGTGTGCCCTAACGCGGTAGTAGGTGATACCGGTGAAGGGGGGGAAAACATCCGGGAAAGTATTCCCGGTGTTTCGTGTTTTCGGGCAGAGGAGCCGGAGGGGGAAAGTTGCGGGTTCGATAGGTTAGGGGGGTGTGGCGGACGAACGGACTGCGTATCCGGAATCGTCTCGTCGTTCTGAGCAACTTTCATGTACAAAGTTTTTTCATCGAAGTTATGATTAATTTTCTATGATTTTCCAATGTTTTAAGTATTTTCTGAAATTTCTGGATTTATTATATTTAGTTTAATCCGAATTGACCAAGTCAATTTGACTAGTCAAAAGGGCGTGTGTGGCCCACATGTCATAGACTATTTTCCTAAACAAATAAATAAACCTAACTTATCTAAATGAGGACCCACATGTCATCTACTACTAAAGTAACTTAGCACTAATAAAACTAGCTAAGGGGCAAAAATAATCCTAAAACTAATCCATCTAATTAAATTAGACCTAAACTAATTTTGGGGCAGCCCCACACACATGGCACATCGGCCACACACACACGCACAAACACAGTGCACGTAGCTAGGAGTTACTTCTGTTTCCTTTTAACAAAACAAGGCATTTTGCGATTTTGATAGGATTTAATCCAGGCATCGAAAGGATTTGGTCCAGTGGAATAAAATGGAGTTTGTCAAGTATACTCTCTGCCCAAATTATTTTTATCCACATAAGAACTTGTTTTGTGGATGATTATTGGCTGTCAAAGGGGCTACTCAATGTGAGTTTGCCGAAGCTAGCTGCAGCTACAGTAACTGAATGTTACTGTAGCTAGCAGTCAGTAGGAGCGGCAGTAAAAGGTAGATAGCAGCAGCGCTAGTAGCAGTTTCAGTAAGCAGAAGCAGCGGCGGCAGTAGCGCAACATCGAGGGGCGCGGGCGGGGCGATGCAGCTTCAGCAGCAGGAGCGGGCCACGGTAGCGGGCGGCTACGGGCGTGTGGGCGACTAAGGTGGCCGCGGCCAAGCGCAGGCACGCACACGGGTGTGCACAGCCGAGGCGAGGCCAGGAGGGCGCGGGGTGAAGGGGAAAGGGCCATGGCAAGCGACATGGGAGCACAGGCTCCGGCCATGGCAGCCACGAACGAGCACGGGGACGGCCGCATATGAATGGATTGAAGTGAAAACGGGGGAAATCGGGGGAGGGCCTCACAGCGGGGTGCTTGGCGTGCTCGTTTTAGTCGGAGAGGACCGGAGGCGAGCGGATCGACGACAGCGTTGCAGCGGCCGAAGGTAGAAGAAGATGAGGATGGTGAGCTTTCAGTGCAGGCGTCATTGGAGGAGCTTCCCGGCTCCGTTCCGCGGCGAAGGAGAGCGAGGGCGAGGCGGCCGGAGTCTCTCGACACAGAGAGGCGGCGAGGGGTGACCGATGGCCACGCCGGCCGTGATGACGGAGCGACGACGGTAGCGTTCAGGTGCGAGGCGGATCTGGGGATTGTGAGGGAGGGGATTAGGGTTTCTGGGGTGTGGGGTGGCCTATAGGCCAGGGGGCGGCCGGCTGGGCCATGGCCCAGTTGGGCCAAGGGGTCCAGTGGGGGGGGAGGGGTTCTCTTTTGTTTTAGTTTAGTTTTCTGTTAGTTTGTTTTTCTATTTTATTTCTTTTCTTTTCTTTTATTCTTTCCTGTTTTACTTTAGTCACCTTTTATTTTAGTTTCTGTAAAATATATACATAGCATCTAATTTAGTATCTCAGTTTAGTCCACCGTCACAAAATGTCTAGTCCCCAATTAATTTAGTTTGATAATTTACTAATTAGTAAAGGCATTTAATTATTAGTTTTTATTACTGTTTTATTTATTTCAGTGCCATTAAATACTTTATAAAAATGTGGATTCTCCACCATAATTATTTATGCAATATTTGGCACATATAGGACATTTTAGTTTTAATGTTTGAAAATTTTTATTGTTTGCCTTGATTTTGAATTTTTGAATTCAGACGGGATTGAATCATCGTGAGGTTTACAACAGTAAGAGTGGTGACGTGGCATCATTAGCAGAGTTTTACTGTAGCCTAATTATCCGGGCGTCACAATTCTCCTCCACTATAAGAAATCTCGTCCCGAGATTTAAG
Source organism: Triticum turgidum subsp. durum (assembly GCA_900231445.1). NCBI lineage: Eukaryota > Viridiplantae > Streptophyta > Magnoliopsida > Poales > Poaceae > Triticum > Triticum turgidum. The sequence goes on from LT934116.1 coordinate 766,451,703, forward strand.
AGGGGTCTAAGGGGGAAAGGTTTGGTTACGAAATTCTAGCGAATCTTCTTGGTCTTGGTAGCTCTTCTCGAAGAGGACGATCCATACCATTGATGTCTTCATTCCTATGCATCAATGCATCACGATGAAGTTGTCGTCCTTTCTTCGGAGTCTTCATTGTACGTATGAAGGACAAGGGGTAACTGCGAAAAAAACGGACCTCTGAAAGGTCGACTATCTGGTTGATAACCTCGGGGATGGTGGCGGAAAGTAACTCTCGAATGGAAACTTAAGACAATATCGAGAGTAGAGTAAGTAAGTACCATGAGATGTTTCGAGCGGGTAGGCAATCGTTCGATGCCTGAAACAAAGTGTGAAACGGGTCCAGAGCAACGGTAATAAGTATTGTGTCTGATACCAGAATTGATGATCTCTCGGGAGGTGGCTCGTGAATTATATATGAGGCCACGCGTGAGGCATAGCTTTGGAAATCTAGGGTGGACAGGAGAGTCAGGTTTCGATCCTGTGGAACTGTGGGTTATGGGCCCACCATGTGGGTTAAAAGTAGCAAGGGTGCTGACATCTTGCACGGTCACGATAGTAAGGTATGTTAGAGGGTAGCTTGCCATTTATGTTGGCAACAGTGTCGGTACCAAGGGCGAGGGACAAAGAGAACCATTTTCCTGCTCGTTGAACGAGGCGGACCAATAGGCAAAGTTCTCGTCCATCGGTGGTTACCGGAATGCTATCAACAAAAGAAACAGGGTCTTACTGACACGGTTGTACAATGAGATGCTTACCTAAGCAGGGGGTATCACTGCTCAGTTAAGTCAGATTACAAGAAAGGTTAAACAAAACAATGGAAAGGAAAATGTTTTTAAACACATATTTTAGGGGTATATCCTTCCCAAGGACAAGCAGAGCATGATAACCATGACAGGATAATAAGTAGAAAACCCGTTAGGGAAGGGGAGAGAAATTTCATGACATTACCCATACAATGATGTTTGGATAATTTGAGTAAGAAAATTTAGCATTGTGCTTCAAGTGTTCTTATTGATGATAGGAGTACCACATACATGCTTCGTAATAGCATTGACATGGTCTTTAAGCAAAGTTCGGACTTTGGACACACAAGGCATCCATCATGAACAACTCATAGAATAAGTCCTATGATTTCCTCATGAAAGAATGGTTAACCTTGCAAAAAGAAATTATAGCAGTAGGTCCTCCGGCCAGGTGTTCTGGACATGCCATCACCTTACCGGGTCATAAAAGACCAATGTTATAACTCTTGGAAATGTCCCAGCCATCATATCTGACCGAGGTTCAGATCCGATTGGTGTCAGGATACCTCTGACTTAGGAGGCCAGAGAAGAAAAGGTGCAACACAAATGACGAGATGACATTGTAAGATTCTCGGGAAATTTACTACGGAAGCGAGTTCCGAAACAAAAGCTCATCATTAAATCAAGGAGAGGAAGAGGAGGTAGATGATGAACTCAGCGACAATTCTCCGAGATTTTCAAAAGATGGATTTCCACAATTATGTGTACAAGGAGATATCAATTGTCAGATCAAATGATATAATGATGTATGTTCGAGAAAAACATACACAATTAAACATTGGTTGAAAGGTGCACCCGAAATATGGGTTGGGTTGCACGACCAATGTCAGAATGGTGATTCAATTAGCGAAGGACTTAGAATGAACTATTGCCCATTCACTTCAAAGCAATAGGGTTGTTAGAAGTTTTGAATTCACACGTCATAGCTCCATTGTCGGTATTCCGGTTGAAAACAATACGGGGACCAAGGAATGAACGAAGATGACAAGAAGTATTATGTTATGAAGAATTATTAAGAGGTGGTGAAATTCTCACCACATTCTTGACAAAAAGAGATGGTAATACTACCGAGGTAAGGAAGATCGACTGCTGGGTAGCAGTGATCTCAAGGTTTACACCAAACACGAACAAGTTGTGTTGAACGGAAGGCAATAAAGTGGTCGATGAGAACAGGAATCATCGAGGGGCAAGGATGGTATTACCCATCATGAATTCAATTGAATTCCTGGAAGAGCTCATAAGGTTGATGATGATCACGACACATTTGTCGAGAGATTTCATGAGGATGTAATCGATCAGCGATGACATCAAGTTAAAGGAATGATGAAGCGAAAGGTTATTGGAATCATGGGTACGACACAAACTCCAATCAAGTTTGTTGTTCAAGGAGAAATGATATGACTAGGAAGATCGACGCAAGATTAGCTCACCGTCGAAATTTGTGCTCCGGGAAGAACCAGATAGTACAATTAAATTTAGCACGATAATAATGTAGCCGATAAGGCTAGGAATGCCATGATGGAGTAATAAACTCGTAAGCAATGAAGATTACTAAGAGTTGTCGAATCGCAATGCGGACTTGATTCACTATTCGGAGTTCTCGGTTGACGACAACCCAAAACTCATGGAGTGACTATGATAGGGAAAGGTATTACTCCGGCACAAATTCATAAGATGTAGTGCAATGGCATGATATCCTCGAGATATCATGGAGATAATACTCGAAGGCATATCAAATTAAAGGTTGAAGTGGGGTGTATAGATCTATAGAAGACAAGCGCTTTTACTTGTCTGAGAAATGGAATCAAAGGAAGAAATTAGGGTCGGAACCACGATTGCAAAGGGTCAATTCACAGATCCAGATGATATTTTCAAGGAAATAGTTATTATTACAAGAAGCTTCCATGATAGGATATACATCGCGTCCATGAGCATGAACACAAGGTTCAAGGTCGACTCCCACTTCCTCAATGCATAATCTTTCATTCACCTCTCGTATTTCGAAGATGACATTAGTTGTTGAAAGTTTTACCTGGTGCAATACCAGGTAAGTTTGACCTGTGAAAACTTCCGAGTTCACACATAGTAAGGAAGGTTCAACCCATCAGGGCATCTTACGAACATATACCACAAACTTCGGGGTAAATAATACAAGCTCGAAAGTAGAGCATTGTTCAAAAGCAGATGATACAATTTACCAAGGCATTATATACCCATGGAAAGGCTCTCAAGGTTATTCAATATGAAGGACACTGTCGGACAAAATCCAAGAAAGGAACCGATGGTCCACAAGGGATCTGATGTGAGCATCGGTACTCAACCAGAGGAAGAAGAATGCACGGGCATCATATTATAGAACATCGGAATAATTCAATGCTTAGATAATAAAGGAATTTCGATTTCCAAAACAAAGGATCAGAAGCAGTCGCTCTGACCAAGGATGGATAAGTTGGATATACCAGAGGCACAATTGACGACAAATAGTTTGGTCGAGAACCAGCTCATGTTCAAAAATGATGTCTGAGCCGGAAGGATAATTTAGAAGGGTTGATAGATGATTGTGTGCATTCGCACACATGCTGAATCAATAGGATCAAAATGACGGTGCCTAAGGATACTAACGAATATTGCCAGACATATGGAAAGCAACCATAATGCAAGCAGACAAGTATTGCAGAGCAATAAGCTATTAAGGATTTTTGGAGGATCAATTAGTATTTCGAAGACCATTGTGAAACACATGAACAACTGGGGGATGAGCAGATACTCGATAAGTGCGAGAATTATCCATAGGGGTATTCAAGTGACAAAGAACAGCAAGGCGATAAGCTCAAAGGATTATCGAAACAACGACGAGTGTTTCGAGGTATCTGGTAATAACAAGACCAACTGGGGATGAATGTAAGAATAACAACTGCAAGTGGTTATCCATAAGGGTTGACGGTGGAAGGGGAATTGCAAATGCGATGAACATAAGTTCTCGGGTTAACAGCGGAGAGTATCTTCACGGTCTTCTGGTGCAGCAGACGATCATCAGTAACAAGGGGCTCTCCGGGTGAAAGTGATAACGAGATCCTATTGTTAGATTTAGTAAACTTCATTTAACCCGAATAGAGGAGAGATCAGAGTCCCAGAGTAAAGGTCGAGGAGTAAAAGATCCTACTACCACCCAATGGCGACGTGTGCCCGTAAGACACACAGCCATGTTAGTAAAAGTTTTGCAATGTCTAGACTCAACTTCGGCCAAGGAGTTGGAAGAGGGATTCCTACAGGCAGTCGGCTCTGATACCAACTTGTGACGCCCCCGATTCAATCGTACACTAATCATACACGCAAACGTGTACGATCAAGATCAGGGACTCACAGGAAGATATCACAACACAACTCTACAAATAAAATAAGTCATACAAGCATCATAATACAAGCCAGGGGCCTCGAGGGCTCGAATACAAGTGCTCGATCATAGACGAGTCAGCGGAAGCAACAATATCTGAGTACAGACATAAGTTAAACAAGTTGCCATAAGATGGCTAGCAAAAACTGGGATACAGATCGAAAGAGGCGCAGGCCTCCTGCCTGGGATCCTCCTAACTACTCCTGGTCGTCGTCGTCAGCCTGCACGTAGTAGTAGGCACCTCCAATGTAGTAGTCGTCGTCGACGCTGGCTCCTGGCTCCTGGACTCCAGCATCTGGTTGCGACAACCAGAAAGGAAGGAAAAGGGGAAAAAAGGGGGGAGAAGCAACCGTGAGTACTCATCCAAAGTACTCGCAAGCAAGGAACTACACTACATATGCATGGGTATATGTGTAAGGAGGCCATATCAGTGGACTGAACTGCAGAATGCCAGAATAAGAAGGGGATAGCTAATCCTGTCGAAGACTACGCTTCTGGCAGCCTTCGTCTTGCAGCATGTAGAAGAGAGTAGATTGAAGTCCTCCAAGTAGCATCTCCAAGTAGCATATCCAGGTAACATCGCATAGCATAAACCTACCCGGCGATCCCCTCCTCATATCCCTGAGGGAGAGCGACCACCGGTTGTATCTGGCACTTGGAAGGGTGTGTTTTATTAAGTATCCGGTTCTAGTTGTCATAAGGTCAAGGTACAACTCCAAGTCGTCCTGTTACCGAAGATCACGGCTATTCGAATAGATTAACTTCCCTGCAGGGGTGCACCACATTACCCAACACGCTTGATCCCATTTGGCCGGACACACTTTCTTGGGTCATGCCCGGCCGCGGAAGATCAACACGTCGCAGCCCCACCTAGGCACAACAGAGAGGCCAGCACGCCGGTCTAAACCTAAGCGCAGAGGGGTCTGGGCCCATCGCCCATAGCACACCTGCACGTTGCGAGGGCGGCCGAAAGCAGACCTAGCCTAGTGGCGTTCCAGTCCAATTCGGCGTGCGCCGCTCCGTCGCTGACGTCTGAAGTGCTTCGGCTGATACCACGACGTCGGGATACCCATAACTACTCCCACGTAGATGGTTAGTGCGTATAGGCTCGTAGCCGACTCAGATCAAATACCAAGATCTCGTTAAGCGTGTTAAGTATCCGCGAACACCGAACAGGGCCAGGCCCACCTGTCTCCTAGGTGGTCTCAACCTGCCCTGTCGCTCCGCCGCAAAGTAACAGTCGGGGGCCGTCGGGAACTCAGGCCCACCACTACCTGGATGGAGCCACCTGTCCTTTCAGCCCCCTCGTCAGAATCACTTGCGGGTACTCAATGAGCTGACCCGACTTTAGTCACCATCTGTATAGTATGTATGTATGTATAGTATATACCCGTGATCACCTCCCAAGTGATCACGGCCCGATAGTATAGCAAGGCAGACTGACAAGAATGTAGGGCCAATGATGATAAACTAGCATCCTATACTAAGCATATAGGATTGCAGGTAAGGTATCAACAGATATAGCGACAATGTCATGCTATGCATCAGAATAGGATTAACGAAAGCAGTAACATGCTACACTACTCTAATGCAAGCAGTATAGAGTAGAATAGGCGATATCTGGTGATCAAGGGGGGGGGGGCTTGCCTGGTTTCTCTGGCAAGAGAGAGGGGTCGTCAACTCCGTAGTCGAACTGGTCAGCAGCAGCGTCGGTCCCGTAGTCTACCGGAGAGAAGAGGGGGAAGAAATAATGAATACAGAGCAAACAAAGCATCACAAAATATAACAAGGCAATACGCGGTGTTCGGTGTGCCCTAACGCGGTAGTAGGTGATACCGGTGAAGGGGGGGAAAACATCCGGGAAAGTATTCCCGGTGTTTCGTGTTTTCGGGCAGAGGAGCCGGAGGGGGAAAGTTGCGGGTTCGATAGGTTAGGGGGGTGTGGCGGACGAACGGACTGCGTATCCGAAATCGTCTCGTCGTTCTGAGCAACTTTCATGTACAAAGTTTTTTCATCGAAGTTATGATTAATTTTCTATGATTTTCCAATGTTTTAAGTATTTTCTGAAATTTCTGGATTTATTATATTTAGTTTAATCCGAATTGACCAAGTCAATTTGACTAGTCAAAAGGGCGTGTGTGGCCCACATGTCATAGACTATTTTCCTAAACAAATAAATAAACCTAACTTATCTAAATGAGGACCCACATGTCATCTACTACTAAAGTAACTTAGCACTAATAAAACTAGCTAAGGGGCAAAAATAATCCTAAAACTAATCCATCTAATTAAATTAGACCTAAACTAATTTTGGGGCAGCCCCACACACATGGCACATCGGCCACACACACACGCACAAACACAGTGCACGTAGCTAGGAGTTACTTCTGTTTCCTTTTAACAAAACAAGGCATTTTGCGATTTTGATAGGATTTAATCCAGGCATCGAAAGGATTTGGTCCAGTGGAATAAAATGGAGTTTGTCAAGTATACTCTCTGCCCAAATTATTTTTATCCACATAAGAACTTGTTTTGTGGATGATTATTGGCTGTCAAAGGGGCTACTCAATGTGAGTTTGCCGAAGCTAGCTGCAGCTACAGTAACTGAATGTTACTGTAGCTAGCAGTCAGTAGGAGCGGCAGTAAAAGGTAGATAGCAGCAGCGCTAGTAGCAGTTTCAGTAAGCAGAAGCAGCGGCGGCAGTAGCGCAACATCGAGGGGCGCGGGCGGGGCGATGCAGCTTCAGCAGCAGGAGCGGGCCACGGTAGCGGGCGGCTACGGGCGTGTGGGCGACGAAGGTGGCCGTGGCCAAGCGCAGGCACGCACACGGGTGTGCACAGCCGAGGCGAGGCCAGGAGGGCGCGGGGTGAAGGGGAAAGGGCCATGGCAAGCGACATGGGAGCACAGGCTCCGACCATGGCAGCCACGAACGAGCACGGGGACGGCCGCATATGAATGGATTGAAGTGAAAACGGGGGAAATCGGGGGAGGGCCTCACAGCGGGGTGCTTGGCGTGCTCATTTTAGTCGGAGAGGACCGGAGGCGAGCGGATCGACGACAGCGTTGCAGCGGCCGAAGGTAGAAGAAGATGAGGATGGTGAGCTTTCAGTGCAGGCGTCATTGGAGGAGCTTCCCGGCTCCGTTCCGCGGCGAAGGAGAGCGAGGGCGAGGCGGCCGGAGTCTCTCGACACAGAGAGGCGGCGAGGGGTGACCGATGGCCACGCCGGCCGTGATTACGGAGCGACGACGGTAGCGTTCAGGTGCGAGGCGGATCTGGGGATTGTGAGGGAGGGGATTAGGGTTTCTGGGGTGTGGGGTGGCCTATAGGCCAGGGAGCGGCCGGCTGGGCCATGGCCCAGTTGGGCCAAGGGGTCCAGTGGGGGGAGGGGTTCTCTTTTGTTTTAGTTTAGTTTTCTGTTAGTTTGTTTTTCTATTTTATTTCTTTTCTTTTCTTTTATTCTTTCCTGTTTTACTTTAGTCACCTTTTATTTTAGTTTCTGTAAAATATATACATAGCATCTAATTTAGTATCTCAGTTTAGTCCACCGTCACAAAATGTCTAGTCCCCAATTAATTTAGTTTGATAATTTACTAATTAGTAAAGGCATTTAATTATTAGTTTTTATTACTGTTTTATTTATTTCAGTGCCATTAAATACTTCATAAAAATGTGGATTCTCCACCATAATTATTTATGCAATATTTGGCACATATAGGACATTTTAGTTTTAATGTTTGAAAACTTTTATTGTTTGCCTTGATTTTGAATTTTTGAATTCAGACGGGATTGAATCATCGTGAGGTTTACAACAGTAAGAGTGGTGACGTGGCATCATTAGCAGAGTTTTACTGTAGCCTAATTATCCGGGCGTCACAATTCTCCTCCACTATAAGAAATCTCGTCCCGAGATTTAAGAGGGGTCTAAGGGGGAAAGGTTTGGTTACGAAATTCTAGCGAATCTTCTTGGTCTTGGTAGCTCTTCTCGAAGAGGACGATCCATAGCATTGATGTCTTCATTCCTATGCATCAATGCATCACGATGAAGTTGTCGTCCTTTCTTCGGAGTCTTCATTGTACGTATGAAGGACAAGGGGTAACTGCGAAAAAAACGGACCTCTGAAAGGTCGACTATCTGGTTGATAACCTCGGGGATGGTGGCGGAAAGTAACTCTCGAATGGAAACTTAAGACAATATCGAGAGTAGAGTAAGTAAGTACCATGAGATGTTTCGAGCGGGTAGGCAATCGTTCGATGCCTGAAACAAAGTGTGAAACTTTTTATGAGTTCATCAAGTACTACCTTCCCACTGATTCCATTTGTTTTTCACGGGCTCTGAGTTATTAAACACTCAAAGACACCGATAACTGAACCGAGTCCGCACTACGGTTCAACAACTCTTCAGTAAGCTTCTATAACTACAAGTTTGTACCCGATCACGCCATTCCTAGCCTGTTTGGCTATATCATTGTCGTGACGATTCTAACTGTGCTATCTGGTCCTTATTCTCGGAGCACCAATTTTCGACGATGAACTAACCTTACGTCGATCCTCATCGTCATATCATTTCGCCTTGAACAACAAGCTTGGTTTCGAGTTTGTGTCGTACCCTTGGTTCCAATAACCTTTCACTTCATCATTACTTTGACTTGATGTCGTCGCCGATCGATTACATCTTCATGAACTCTCGCGACAAAGGTGTCGTGATCATCAACATTCTGAGCTCATCCAGGATATCAATTGAATTCATGATGAGAAATACCATCCTTGCCCTCGATGAATTGTATTATCATCGACCACTTTATTGCCTTCCCACCAACACAAGCTTGTTCATGTTTGGTGTTATACCTTGAGTTCCTTGCTATCCAGCAATCGTTCTTCTTTACCTTGGAGTATTACCATCCCTTATGTCAAGAATGTTCTGAGATTTGTTTCACCTCTTGAGAATTCTTGACATAGAAATACTTCTCAGCATCACCATTCTTTCGTGGTCCCCGTGTTAATTCCAACAAGTGAACGGTGTTGTTTGGATTCTTTCCCTCTAGCAACCCTATTGCTTTGAAGTTAACGATCGACAGTTCGTTCTTAGAATGTTGATTATTGAATCGTCACTCTAACATTGATCTTGCTGCCTAAGGTCATATTTCGGCCACACCTTTCAACTAATGATTGATGGTGTATGTTTCCCTAGAACATACAACATTATAACATTTGAATTGACAAGTGTCATCTTCTTGTTCACATTATTGTGGAAATCCATCCGTTTGGAATTCTCGATGGATTGGCGCTGAGCCCATTAGCCACCTCCTTGTCCCCTCCTTGGGTTAATGATGAACTCTTGTTAACGACAGTCACTTCATAGTTCATTCCCGAGAATCTTACAGTGTCATTCCGTCAATTTGTGTTGCACCTTTCTTCTCAGGCATCCTGAGCCTGAGGTATCCTGACACCAATCATACCTGAATCTCCGTCAGATATGATGGTTAGGACAACTTTCCAAGAGTTATGATATTGATCCTTTGATGACCCGGTAACATGATGTCATGCCTAGAACCCCCCCCCCCGGCTGGAGGACCTATCATTATCGATTCCTTTTCAGCAAGGTTACCCATTCATCCATGAGGAAATTGTAAGACTTATTCTACAAGTTATTCCTGATGGATCCTTCGTGTTTCCAAAGTTTGATCTTCACCTGAAGACCATGTCAATTCTATCTCGAAGCATGTCAATGGTACTCCGATTTTCAACAGGAACATTTGAAGCACGATGCTAAATTTTATTTATCAATTATCCAAACACCGTTGTATGGGTAATGTCGTGAAAATTTCTCTCCCCTTTCCTAAAGGGGTTTTCTACGTTATATCCCGTCATGAATATCATGCGTTGCTTGCCCTTGGGAAGGATATACCCTTGAAAAATATGTTTAAACATATTTTCCTTCCATTGGTTTGTTTAAACCTTTTCTATGATCTATATGATATAAGCAGTAATAATCCACTGCTTGTGCAAACGCCTCGATGTACAACTCTGTCGGTAAGACCTTGTTACTATTGTTGATGACATTCCGGTAACCACCGATGGACGGGAACCTTGCCTATTGGTCCGCCTCGTTTCTACGAGCAGAAAAATGGTTCTCTTCGTCCCTCGCCCTTGGTACCTATGTTGTTGCCGACATGACCCATAGACTCTCCTCTGACATGCCTTGCTTACATGATTGTGCAAGACGTCACCGCCTTTCCTACTTTTAACCCACATGGTGGGCCCATAACCCACAGTTCCACAGGATCGAAACCTGACTCTCCTGTACACCCTGTTGTCAGAGTTATTCCTCGTGCTTGGCTTTGTATGTAATTCACGGGCCACTTGCCTGTTGATCTATTCTGGTATCAGACACAAAACTTATTACCATTGCTCTGGACCCCTTTTACACTTTGTTTCAGGCATCGGATGATTGCCTACCCGCTTGAAACTCCTCATGGTACCTTCTTACTTGCTCTCGATATTTTCTTGAGTTCCAGTTCGAGAGTTACTTTCCGCCACCTTCCCCTATGTTATCGACCAGATAGTCAACCTTGTAGCGGTCCATTCTCTTGGGATACCCACCCTTTATCCTTTCGTAAGTACGATGGAACCCCCGAAGAAAGGACGACAAACTTCATCATGATGACCTGAAGGAGAGGACCGAAGACATCAATGTAATGGTCGACCTCTTCGAGAAGAGCTACTATGACCGAGAAGAATCGTTAGAATTTCGTAACCAGACCCCTTCCCCCTAATAACCGATCCTAAATCTCGGGACGAGATTTCTTGTAGTGGAGGAGAATTGTGACGCCCGGATAATTAAGCTACAGTGATCCTCCGCTAGTGATGCCACGTCACCTCGATTATAGTTGCTAATCGCGCGTTAGTTCGAAACCGATTCGCGTTCATGTTCAAAATCAAGCAAACAATAAAAGATTTCAAATATTGAAACTAAAATGTTCGGAGTGAGCCAAATAATGCATATGTAAGTATGGTGGAGAAACCACACTTTTATAAAAGTGTAAAATAATCTAAAATGTTTTAAACAGTAGCAAAGACAATTAGTTGAATGCCTTTTACAATAGATAAAATATTAAACTATTTTATTTTGTTGCCCAAGCTTATGTGGCAGTAGCTAATTACTAACACTAAATTAGGGACTACTTTTATAGTTATAAAACTAAAATAAAAGAGGAACTAAAATAAAACAGAAAACAGAAAAGGAATAATAAACAAAAATAGAACAAAA
>LT934116.1:766472565-766498865 GCA_900231445.1 Triticum turgidum subsp. durum
CGGCCGCCGTGCCCTTCCCCCCTGGTCGCCTCGGCCACGTGCACGGGCACCACCGACCGCGCCATCGCCCCGCCTCGCCTCGCGCCACAGCCGCTCGCCGTCCCAGCCCCGCTCCGGTCGCCGTCGCGGCCCCTGGCCGCCGGCGCTCGCGCCCAAACGCCCCGGGGCTCCGCTCGGTTGCAGCCCCGTTTGGCCCGCACCCATTAGCCCCTGGTGGCTCGGATGAGCCACTGACTAGGGGGCCCCACGCCCAAAATAAAAATAAATATAATAATAATAAAAATAATTAATTAATTAATTAATTAATTAAGGAATTAATTAAGTTAATTAATCCTATTTAATTAATCTAATTAACTAGTTAATTTAATTAAACAGTAATTAGATTAGTTAATCCTAATTAGACTAAAACAGTCAATGGCGAACGGGACCCACATGTCAGTTGACCAGTCAACGCCTCTGTTGACTGCTGACATCATGCTGACGTCAGCGTACACTGTTCTGGATAATGTTGGGTTTAAATAAATAATTAAAATTAGAAAATGATTTAAATCTTTAAAAAAATCATATCTTTTAATCCGTAATTCGGATGAAAAAACTTTGTACATGAAAGTTGCTCAGAGCGACGAGACGAATTTGAATACGCAGCCCGTTCGTCCACCACACACCTCTAACATACCAAACACGCAACTTTCCCCCTCCGGCTCCTCTGCCCGAAAACACGGAACACCGGGAATACTTTCCCGGATGATTTCCCCCTTCGCCAGCATCACCTCATACTGCGTTAGGACACACCTAGCACCGCTCTTTGTCATGTCTTGCGTCGTCTTGCTTATGTTTGCACTGTATTTATTGTTTCTTCCCCCCTCTTCTCTTCGGTAGACTACGAGACCGACGCTGCTGCTGACCAGTTCGACTACGGAGTTGACGACCCCTCTCTCTTGCCAGAGCAACCAGGCAAGCCCCCCCCCTTTGATCACCAGATATCGCCTACTCTTCTCTATACTGCTTGCATTAGAGTAGTGTAGCATGTTACTGCTTTCGTTAATCCTATTCTGATGCATAGCCTGACATTGTCGCTACATCTGTTGATACCTTACCTGCAATCCTAAATGCTTAGTATAGGATGCTAGTTTATCATCATTGGCCCTACATTCTTGTCAGTCTGCCTTGCTATACTATCGGGCCGTGATTACTTGGGAGGTGATCACGGGTATATACTATACATACATACATACTATACAGATGGTGACTAAAGTCGGGTCAGCTCATTGAGTACCCGCAAGTGATTCTGACGAGGGGCTGAAAGGACAGGTGGCTCCATCCCGGTAGAGGTGGGCCTGGGTTCCCGACGGCCCCCGACTGTTACTTTGTGGCGGAGCGGCAGGGCAGGTTGAGACCACCTAGGAGACAGGTGGGCCTGGCCCTGTTCGGCGTTCGCGGATACTTAACACGCTTAACGAGATCTTGGTATTTGATCTGAGTCGGCTACGAGCCTATACGCACTAACCATCTACGCGGGAGTAGTTATGGGTATCCCGAGGTCTTGGTATCAGCCGAAGCACTTCAGACGTCAGCGACGGAGCGGCGCGCGCCGGATTGGACTGGAACGCCTACTAGGCTAGGTCTGCTTCCGGCCGCCCACGCAACGTGCAGGTGTGCTCAGGGCGATGGGCCCAGACCCCTGCGCGCTTAGGTTTAGACCGGCGTGCTGGCCTCTCTGTTGTGCCTAGGTGGGGCTGCGACGTGTTGATCTTCCGAGGCCGGGCATGACCCAGGAAAGTGTGTCCGGCCAAATGGGATCGAGCGTGTTGGGCTATGTGGTGCACCCCTGCAGGGAAGTTAATCTATTCGAATAGCCGTGATCTTCGGTAACAGGACGACTTGGAGTTGTACCTTGACCTTATGACAACTAGAACCGGATACTTAATAAAACACACCCTTCCAAGTGCCAGATACAACCGGTGGTCGCTCTCTCTCAGGGATATGAGGAGAGGATCGCCGGGTAGGATTATGCTATGAGATGCTACTTGGAGATGCTACTTGGAGGACTTCAATCTACTCTCTTCTACTTGATGCAAGACGGTGGCTGCGAGAAGCGTAGTCTTCGACAGGATTAGCTATCCCCCTCTTATTCTTGCATTCTGCAGTTCAGTCCACTGATATGGCCTCCTTACACATATACCCATGCATATGTAGTGTAGTTCCTTGCTTGCGAGTACTTTGGATGAGTACTCACGGTTGCTTTCTCCCCCCTTTTTCCCCTTTTCCTTTCTTTCTGGTTGTCGCAACCAGATGCTGGAGTCCAGGAGCCAGACGCCACCGTCGACGACGACCCTTACTACACCGGAGGTGCCTACTACTACGTGCAGCCCGCTGACGACGACCAGGAGTAGTTAGGAGGATCCCAGGCAGGAGGCCTGCGCCTCTTTCGATCTGTATCCCAGTTTGTGCTATCCTTCTTAAGGCAAACTTGTTTAACTTATGTCTGTACTCAGATATTGTTGCTTCCGCTGACTCGTCTATGATCGAGCACTTGTATTCGAGCCCTCGAGGCCCCTGGCTTGTATTATGATGCTTGTATGACTTATTTTATTTGTAGAGTTGTGTTGTGATATCTTCCCGTGAGTCCCTGATCTTGATCGTACACATTTGCGTGCATGATTAGTGTACGATTGAATCGGGGGCGTCACAGGAGCCTTCACCACCTTACTTGCAAATACTTCTAGTGACTTGACTGCCGAGGATGCAACAACCTCCTTATATGCAACCCAATGCAAATTGGACTTGATAGGCATTGTCTTCATTCGACACTTGTGTGCCGACCCAACATCATATCTTCCTACTAATTCAACTTGGTCACTTGCATCCACCCACTTTAATCTTATCCGTGTTTCTTCCACAATCTCTTCATAACTAGGTGTCTCAAGAAATATCAATACTTCCTCATACTTGTCAACAATATCCACATTCATGAATGCCTCTTTGTCAACATAATGAATATTCACAATCTCGTCCATCTAAAAAAGGGGAACATAAGTATAAAAATGTACAATGCTAAATATACCACATTGCTAACAAAACCACTAACACTAACCCTAAATCTTAACATTAGGCATAACCCTAACCCTAAATCTTAACATTAGTCATAAACCAAACAATAAGGCATGCTCAACAACATCACAATGCAACACCATTGGAACAACAATACTAAAAACATCACATTATACATCCATGTTCAAAACTAGGGTTAGGACCAACAAAAACAAATCAATTCAAATGGGCAAATCCAACCAATAAAAATTTATGAGATGAAGGAGGTTACCTCAACGAACGAAAATGACACCGGATCCACGGACCAACCCAATCGATTTGCATGGATTTGAGAGGGGCTAAGTGAGGGACACAAAAGGGGGAAAAGGGCAAGAGCTCGGGATAGGCCAATGGGGGAGAAGAGATTGAGTGGTGAGTGGTGGGTGCAAGCCCCACGACCACCTAAAATATCTGCACCAGAAACGCCATTGGTGCTGGCGTTTCTAGAAACGCTAGCTGGCTCGGTGTTTCTAACCCGCCACGTCAGCTTGCAACGCCAACTCGGCCTGGCAGTGGGCCAGGTAAGAAACGCTAGCTTGGTCGGCGTTTCGATGTTGGCTGGAAACGCCGCGGGCCCTGGCGTTTCTAAAAGGGTCAAATCATGAAATACTTTCACGTCGGGTTCAGTTTGTGACGATAAACGTGGACAAAATCAAAACAGTGATTTCACCCTCACCTAGGTGGCTAGGTCATACTTGTTCTCGCGCATGAAAGTGTAACACATATGCGTATGGGCTGGGCCGTCTCTTGTGCGCTTTGAGATTGATTGAAGGGCTCGTAGGCATCCCAAGCCCATAGTCATCTGTAGGGGCGGATCTGGGCCCCAGGCCCGGGGCGTGGCGTTTTTTTATAGTTATTACCTATACATGTTTTTGAATGGGCCCGGGGCTTGGCCCAATAGACATCCAACCATCCAGGGCCCAGGCCAGCAGTTGCTCCATCGCCTCGCACCGGACTGGCTCGCACGGACGCCTCAGCGGATCAGCCCACCGCTCGCCCCTGCTCCTTTCATTCAGCTTCCTTTCCTAGACCTAGATCGACGCAGGCGCAGCCACGCAGGCAGCCGCCGCCGCCGCCCGCCGGGGACTCCCCTCCGCTCCGCGCTCCGCTGCTCGCCTAGTCTGCCGCTCTCCCCACCTGCTCCGCCCCGCGGTCCACGCCTGCTCAGCCGCCCGCCCGCGCCCTCTGCCGCTCGCCCAGCCTGGGCTGGTCCCCTGCTGCTCCGGCCTCCGGTGCTCGCCGGCTCGCCGCCTCGACCTCTCCTGGCTCCACGCGGCCACGCCGTCTTCCCTCAACCCCCCTGCTAACTGCTGCCCAGAATTGGTAATGGGACTGTTTTATGTTGATACAAATTTCAAAGATTAACCATTTTTTATCTGCAATCTGCTTATGGAGTTGGTTGTTGCTGCTGTCAAACATTCAATTTCAGTTGAATTGTATTTGAATGTGAATGTAGTTTTTGTCATTTTTTTCTCATCTATTTTTGGTGTATCTTTAAGCATTGAGTTTAAATTCGAAATTATTGATACAATTGAGCCATATATGAGGTAGCTATAGTTTGATGGAGGTTACGTTTTTCTCTCGTGATTTTTTTTTGGGCTCGGGGCTTGCTCCATTCCTGGATCCGCCACTGGTCATCTGTGTTACACTTGATCCTCAAAAAAAAAAAATTTGTGTTACACTTACATCCACGAGAGCAAGGATGACCTGCATGTAGAGACTCCAGGCGCGGTAAGACCATCACGATGTGCATGGTTGCCACCAGTGTTCCACTCAGTCAAGATCAACGCAGACGGCGGTTTTTCCAAGATCGGCGACAAGGGTGCTTCTACTGTCGTGTGCCGTGATAAAAACGGGAACTATTTGGGCGCCTCAGCCATCATTTTTGAGGGCCTTTTGGACCCGGTGATCCTCGAAGCACAGGCCTACACCGAGGTACTCGCACTCGCTGCGGATCTACAAGTTCAATCCATATGTGTGGCCACAGACTGCCAAGAAGTTGTATCAAGGATCAAGGACGACTCCCCATGCAAGTTTTATCCAATTCTTCAAGATATCAAGCACCACAGAGTTGATTCTAGTGCGGTGGAGTTTATCCACGAGAGTCGGAAGTATAACGGAGAGGCTCATGCTTTAGCTAAAGCTGCCGCATCTGTCCCCCCCGGGCGCCATGTGTGGCTTGCAACTTTGCCCGATATTATCTGTATTCCTACGACTTTGCATGTTTAATAAAGGATACAGATTTCGCTCAAAAAAAGGTGAGGTGACGTGAGGTGAGGTCTTCACTCCACCGCCGTCACTGGCACCCACAACCCCCCCACCCCCCACCCCCAGCGCCCCACTCAGCTGATCTCGGCACAATTTTGTTTCCAAATTAATTTAGTTACTTGCCTATAAAAAAGTCAATTTCATTGCTTTCACTGGCAATGATGGAGCTTTTTTTTAGGGAACTATTAAGTCTGGTGCCAGTTATTGTTATTTTTCTCAAAAAGTTGCTGTTTTTATTTTGATCGTGTTGTTTTTTCTTTTGAAATTGCAACTTTTTATTGTATTTTTTTATGGGACTTCTTATTGTAGGTTGATTTACTAGCTCTATAACATAAGGGGTGCTGTGAACAGTAAGATTTGTGTGTGAGCACTAAAGTTATAATAACATAAAAAAAACTAGCTATCTAGAATAGGATGTGTTTATATATAATAATTACTTAATTATAACCATCTCAATTTTGAGCAAGTCTTGTTAGAGTTTGTGCCAATTCACAGTTTTTTCTCTTTACTTTCATAAACAGAGTATTGCATACTGCAATTGTAGCTCTTTTATAAAATCACAAGGATATCTAACCCTGATATAAACTCATGTATTCATACCTTTTTTTCAACGAAGGGTAGATTTTACTAGCTCAAAATGGATCGTGCTATGTGCCACTCGCCGCCAACAACTTTGAACAACGAAGGTCACCGTCACACTTTGCAAGGAGATCGAGGGAGCATGGTCATCGACACTGTCAAATCCCAAATGGGGATGTTCCAACAATCTCGCACCATCCTCATGCTTCACCGTCCTCGTCCATGACGGCGGAATTAGATAGAAAAACAAATTCGTTGTTACCCCCGGATTATAAGTAAGATTCCTTGACCCATCTCAGCAATCACCTAACAGCGCCGGACCACGCCTTCGCTTACATGCTCGAGTGGATAACCGCCATACCATGATGTGGTAGGCTGACACTGTCACCTATAGATGGGATTGTGGCTACCGACGTCTCACAACGTAAGACTGCCGGCCTAGCCAGAAATCCACCACCACTATTGCACATCCATATCCTCTGCATCAAGCCGCCATCCATAGATCTCACTATGGAGAAATGCATAAAACTACCTCGGGCTCTCGCGATCAAGGCAACTCCAAGACAACGCCTACAAGAAGGTCAACAACAAGGAAATCACCGTCATTGTCTATCCCACGAGGGGAGAAATGATTCCTCAGAACAAAGACCACGAGGGGAGAAAGGGAGCAATGTAGCGACGCCTTCGACAAGGATTACGACGCCAAAAGCGCCGTCGTCACCACTCCTGGCACTAAGAGGGGACATGGTTACCCCAACTCCCCTCGCATCCTCCCCTTCGCAACCACCAAGAATGAAGGTATCTTGTCCACCGCACTAGCCAGAGCAGGCGAGGCCACTGGAGCAAGGCTCAACGACCCATCCACCATCCCTAAGTGCCGCCAATGGACAGTACACGCTCATCAAATCAACACCCGCGACGTGCGTGGTCGCACTGTCCAGTGCCCGGCCCGCCGGCCACACCCGCATGGCTGCACATGGTGCACGGTCGAGCTCCGACGTTGCGCGACTGGATGTGAGGCACGCGCACACCCGGAGCACCGCCAGATCCCACTGATAACTGCCCCCAAGATCTACGGGAGCCACAAGGAGAAGCCCCGCACCGCCATTGGCGACGGGAGGTGGCAGCATGAGGGGTGTAGAGGACTGGCGGCGGCACGCTAGGGTTGGAGGAGTCGCCCCCGAGCCGCCTCGAGCGCAGACAACGCGGGGGAACGGTTGGATCTCAGCTTGATTTAGAGGAATTATATAGGAATTTTAAAGGATAGGAATTTTGTGAGGAAAATTCCTTTGGAGCCCTTTGATTTGTAGGAATGGGTTTCTATTCTTATGTAGGATAGGAACCAACCATTCACATTTCAAAGAAAAAAATAGCCTAGACTCAGTAGAAAAATTCATATGTTATGCATCAAATGACATCTCTTTTCTTGTAGGAATTAAGATATACTAGTGGACCCGTTGCGCCAAATGGCGCAGAGGCACGCTAAAGCCATGTCCGCGATGAAAAAAAACACCATGGTTTAATCCTCTCTAATAGGAAACACGATGGATTGTTGTGTACAATGAGATGAATATGCATTTTAATTTGATAGTACAGAATCTCATTAAAACAACATATATGTCTGTGCAAGCACGTATGATAATAAATGAAATATCCTTTAGCTAGAAAAATAGTGTGTTGTTGTGTACAATGAGTGATATATACACACATCCTTATTTGGTTGTATAAAGTCCCAAATGGCGCAGAGACCGCTGAGCCCGTGTTCACATTGAAAAGAAAATCCATGATTTAGTTGATTTAGTTGTGGGCAAGCACATATATAGCTTGATCTCTATAATACGAATTGAGGGATTACTGTCTACAATAATAAGATGTATAATAACATTACCGGTTGCGCCAAATGATGCAAGGTCCCATTTCAATCCAAGAGTTATTTGAAAACAAATTATTGACAATTTGGCAATAATAAGGATCCTTTTAATAATGAAAAGTGAAAGAAACATAGCCTCCAACTATGTAATAGAGTTTTCAAACTACATGCATTCTCTCTATACAATTTTGCTATGTTATCTGGAACTTGGGAATCCAGGTCATGCTTTTGTCCTTGATACATTTGGTAAACTCTAGGTCATGCTTTTGTCCTTGATACGTTTGGCAAACTCTCCCCTCCCACTCCTCTGGATCCATAACATTTTGTCCTTCACAACCCCTTTATAGGTCAGATGCACTGCAATTCCTTCATTTTTGGAAGGTGCTGAACAATCAATGCCTTGCACAACGGGATCTTTTCAGTGATGGAGCCACTCTCTATAGCCATCTCTTCTTTTTTGAAGGGAACTGGACAAACAATGCCCAACACCATGTTTACGCATCATGTTCTACTGTAATAGAAGTGCAAACATGAAATGAGAAATCAACTGAAGAAACAAGAACATATTGGTATGTTGCAATGGAAAGGCAAACCAGTATTGACAAGTATCACACTAGGAACAAAAGTATATAACAGATATAGAAGTGACAATAAACAACAAGTTTTTCAAGATTTAAAATGAACATGATTTGGCTTCTTACTCTAAAGTAGAAACAATCTGCAGCACTAACTTGGTGACAATCCCACCAATTCAATGACAATGGAAATATTTTCTACCCTTCACTCCTTTGCGGCTTGTAAAATCAACAGAGAACTACCATCATTGCATAAAAGGAAAAAAACAAAAAATCATGTGCGAATGAGTCACCTGCGGCACTAGATTCTCGTGTCAGTGGCTGACTGGAGTAGGAATCTTTCTCGGGGGTGCCACACACAACTTCAATATCCTAGATTTGTTTTCCAACTCATTAAATTTAACTAATTTAAAGAGGTCCAGTTTTAAGAATTAATATGGTACAACTAAGAGCAGGCTACAAAATCATCAATCAAGAAGATTATACTGTATAAACTTCATAATTATAGACAACTGTCACTGTTCGGTCACATACCGTGATCTACAAGACCCCCTGAGAATATATGGAGTAGAAAATAATTAGAAAAACAACATAAAAGGCTAGATCTAATGTTCGAACTCAGTTCTCTTGCTTTTCTTTTTTACCCACTTTAACGTGCAAGAAGTTAAAAGCTCCCTTGTTTTTTTCCCGTGTTGTAGCATGTACGTGAAAGTGCTAGTTATCGACTAGAGGGGGGGTGAATAGGCGATTTTTATGGAAGTCTTCAAAACGTGGAAGTTTCGAAGACAAACAATAGAAATAACCTAATTGATATGCAGCGGAAGATAAACTACAACAAGCAAGCCATAGTCAAGTATGCAATAGCGTTAACGTACGAAGACTAATAGCAGCTAGGTAGTAGGATCAGGATGGAAGATAGTACTAAGCCAATCAACAATAGTAGTCAGGCAATGAAGTCAATCAGATAAGACAGATAAGCAATGACTTCACGAAGACAAACTCAAAGTAAAGGAGGGAAGAGATAGAACCAGTCACTTGTTGAAGACACAGGATTTGTTGGACCAGTTCCAGTTGCTGTGACAACTGTACGTCTGGTTAGGGAGGCTGAGATTCAACTCAGAAGACCGTGTCTTCACCTTATTCCCCTTGAGCTAAGGACACTTAGTCCTCGCCCAATCACTCTGGTAAGTCTTCAAGGTAGACATCCAAACCTTCACAGACTTCGTTCACCCGGCAATCCACAATGACTCTTGGATGCTCAGAACACGACGCCTAACCGGGTAGAGGATACACAGTCCTCAAGTGTAATAAGTCTTTAGGTCACACAGCCAGAAAGACTTCAGTGATGCCTAACACTCTTTGGCTCTGGGTGTTTGGGCTTTGTCCTCGCAAGGATTTCTCTCTCTCAAATGCTTCGAGGTGGGTTGCTCTCAAACGACAAAAGCCGTATACTAACTCTGAGCAGCCACCAATTTATGGTGTAGGGGGTGGGCTATTTATAGCCACTAGGCAACCCGACCTGATTTGTCCAAAATGACCCTGGGTCACTAAGGAACTGACACGTGTTCCAACGGTCAGATTTCAAACACACGCGGCAACTTTACTTGGGCTACAAGCAAAGCTGACTGATCCAGCTCTGGATAAGGTTTGCTCTCATTGTCTTCGCTCGAAGACATAGAATTTGAGTTGAGCATCACTTCAGTCACTTTGACTTAGTTCACTTGGACCCCACTTAACAGTACGGTGGTTCCTATGACTCAACAAAGAAGAAAAGGAAGCAATGAATCCACACAGTCTTCGCGCTCCATGGTCTTCACGCAATGTCTTCTCATGTCATAGTCTTCAATATGAATATCTTCTCATACCACCATTGTCTTCAATGTCTTCATACATTTTTAGGGGTCATCTCCGGTAGGTAAACCGAATCAATGAGGGACACTACCTGCATAATCCTGCAATTCTCACAAACGCATTAGTCCCTCAACCAACTTTGTTGTCAATACTCCAAAACCAACTAGGGGTGACAGTAGATGCACTTACAATCTCCCCCTTTTTGGTGATTGATGACAAACTGGTTGAAGTTTTCAACGGGGATAAATATGTGAAATTGTAAGGATAGGAAATAGTCTTCATAAGTTGCAAGGGCTCCCCCTGAAGATGTGCATATAAGTAATTTTGCTTTTGGAATGCAAATACACATGGCAGGTTGTACTTGTGGAGATCCACTTCAACTTATGAAGATAATTCATCATGCATGAAATGATATAGCTTATAGGATGACATGCATAATGAAAAATGGACGTCTGCAGGATGATCTAAGTGCGGAAGTTATCATCGCACATGCGGAATTTATCATCGCATCACAGTAAAGCAAACAAGTAGCAGACGACCATCAAGTTTAGGTGTTACAACTCAAAGAACCAAATGTTTTCAAAAAGCAAGAGTTGTAAGCACGAGGCAAAAATATAATGCAACCGCCCATATGAACCCGCTTGAAGACTATCAACTCATACGCTTCTCCCCCTTTTGTCAGTAAGGACCAAAAAGGTTTGAAGACATAGAGCATCTACTCATCCTCATGAGGAGTAGTTGAAGCAGCAGGGTTGTCATTGTCGTTTGGCGGTGTAGATGAACTTGGTGCAGTGTCGATGCGTGCAGAAGTAGGAGGTGGTGAAGTAGCATCATCTTCATCATCGATCACTCTGGCATTTACCGTTGCCGTGGAGGAAGAATATTCAGAGTCTTCAAGAGATGGAGTACGACGTAGGACAGCAGTCCGTGGAGGAGTGGAGTCAAACTGGAATCTTTCATTGAAGCCATCGTCTTGAAGATCAGCTTCAGCACTGAGCAGGGTCAAACTCTTCCATGATCGCCGGCAAGTTTCATGAGCAACAAAGGCATTCTTGGTGGCAAGGTTGCGAATGTGATTGACATCCACCAAGATGCTTTGCATCTGTCTCTTGAGCCAGAAATGATGCTTATCCTGTTTCTGATGAAGGGCCACAAGAAGTTCTCGGTCATTGAGAACGCGAGAACGCTTCCGAGGCCTTTGGGCAATGGTGCTTTCAGTGGCTTCAGTGGGTGCTCGATGAGGCAGGCAAGTATTTCCAGCCAAAGGATAGATTTGAGTCACTGCTGGAACACCTTCAATGGGCTGAGTGAAGCTTTGGTGCTCGACATTCTGAAGACAAAGAGGCTTCTTGGCAGGTTCAGGGTATATAGCTTCAACTGACATATCAACCTCTGGTAGAAAAATCACATGATTGCGAGCAGATGGTTGATAGTTGACAGATGAGTGTCGCTTGATGAGGCGCATGACCCATGGAGCATAAAACTTCAGACCGAATAGGCCAGAGCCGGAAGCAGCAAGTTGCCTGATGAAGAAGTCTTGCGCATTGAAGCTGATGCCATTGAGAATGTAGAAGACCAAAGTCTTCATAGCTCCTTCAAGCTTTGCCACTGATGAATGTCCTTTGATAGGCCATAGAGTTCGCCTAATGATGTGATATATGGTGTGTGGCAGATACTCAAGGTCTTCAACAAAGAACTCTGTTGGATATTCAGCATCACGTGGCAAAGGCTTTATCATGCTCAGCATCTGACTCATATTGGGTTCTGGCTTATGAAAGATGCTTTCCAAAGCATTGCGGTGATTTTGACAACCAGGTTCATAGAGTCCTCCTGGAGTGGATAGGCCTGCAAGCTCGATGATATCCATAGCTTTGGCTTCATGATGAACATTTTCGGTCGTCCACTCGAGAACCCATGTCTTCGTATCTCTGTTGTAGCCGCGAATGTGCAGAGTAGCATAGAATTGAAGCAATAGCTCTTCATTCCAGTGTTCTTTATCTGTGACAAAACTGAGCAGCCCAGCATCACGAAAGCAGTCAAGTGCTTCTTCTAAGCAGGGCAGTCCAGTAATGGCTTCAGTGTCGAGGCGCATATGAGGGAAAATGCGCCCTTGATCATACAGAACACAGGAGTAATAGCTTCGCTGCTGATGACTCCATAATCGATCTGATGATATTCTTGGCTTTGTGTAGGGGTTCTTCGAGCTGCAAAGAATGTGTTGTGGCTCTTGAAGTCATTTGCATTGAAAGACCTGACAGCGGTGGCAGTACCAGGAAACCTTGGCAGTCTTGGCTTGGGCTTCTGGACCTGAGGCCTATGCTCAATGTGATAGTCAAATTGAGGACCAGAGACATTAAGCGGAGGGACCAGAACGGGTCATCTTACTGTGATGAGCTCGCCATGGTTGTATGCTTGCTCAATTGTATAGGGCCTTGGGGGCGGAACAGGAGCAGTGGCAGCAGCTGAGGCTTCAGGCTGCATAACAGGTGCTTCAGGAGCAGTAGCCTCATTAGCTTCAGGTGCAGTGGCCTCATTAGCTTCAGGCACACTGGTTGGTTCAAGATCCACATTAGCGTCAGCCATGACAACGTCATTGGCTTCACTTGCGTTGGTTGTGGCAGCTTCAGGATTTTCAACCTCCACTTGAGGAGCTGGAGGGTCAGGCACAGACACGTTCACTTCATGAACTGTTTCTTCAGGCATGGGGGGAGTAGAGACACACTCTTCTTGACGTTCTTCATCGGCTGATGCAGCCGGATTGTCTTCAGCAGCTTGTGCTTCAGACACAGAGACATTCACAGTTGGAGTGGCTTCAGAGAACACTTGACGTGCAACAGGTTGACGGTGCACTTCTCCTTCTGGAACGCTCGGAAGAGGGACTTGAGGCCTTGGTCCTTTGCGAAGCCTTTGAAGTACAGGCAACGCCTTTGGAGATGGAGTGGGAAGGTCCTCATCCTCTTCAACTTGGACGGATGGTGTGGTTTGTTGTTGTTGTTGGGGAGTACATGAGGATTCTTGTTGCTGTGGGTGATCAGCCCATGAAGCATCCTGAGCAATTGGCGTCAGAGGACGACCAATGCTGATGATTTTGCTGTTCATACGAACAGGCGATGATACCACATTGTATTCGATCTGAGGAAGAACTTCATCATCTTCAACATTGTCATGATGACCAATGTCTTCAACAGCGGTGGGTTCAGCTGCTGGTATATCTTCAGCTTCAGGAGCCTCTGTGGAAGCAGGCTCATGAACAGTCATGCGAAGTTCTTGGGATGCAAATGCAGGACGAACCACTGAGATGGGTTCAACAACAAGGGGCTCCGTGGGAGCAGCCCGAATCTTCTTGGTCTTGCGCTTCTTCTTGGAGGGAGCGGCATCAGAGGCTTCAGTATTCTTCCTCTTTCTGGCTTCAGTCTCGGCAACCCTCGTCTTCTTCTGTTCTGAAGCGGTTGTGGTGGCCTTTGGCTTCGAGCCAGTCATGCTACTTGGGAAGATAATGCGAGGAGCTTCTTGGCTTGAAGGTGCAGGCTGGTCAGCAGGAAGCTTCTTCTTTTTCTTTGCAGCCATCCTGGGTTCAATGCCAGGATGGCCAAGTGACTTGCGCTTCTCAGCCTCATTGTAGGCAAGCACACACTTATCAGCCAAACGCTTCATGCGCTCACGAGAGCCTTGAGCTTCTTGGCGCTTCTTCCGAAAAGCTTCTTTAAGCTCATGCAGCATGACTTTGAAGTTTCGGACGTCTTGAACACTTAGCTTGGCCACATGCTTCTTGAATTGAGCCTTCTCATAATCAATCTTGTTCTTGAGCTCAACGATTCGCTGAGCGAGAGCCAGCTCAAAAGCAATGGCGCCATTGAAAGAGACGTTGAGGCCAATGGGAAGCTGTAAATCTTCAAAGCTGACATTGGGGGTGTCGAACCACTCATCAATGAAATTGTGGATGATGGCCACATCAAAGAGAGGCAAGTTGTTGAAGATTTCTTCTTCTTCCTTGCTCTTTATCAGCTGCTCAAGAGCATCATCAGCAAGATCTTCGTCACTTGATAGATCAATGGGTTCTTCACACAGAATGGGGGCAGGAGTCAAGGCTTGATCAGTATGCCTGACAAGTTGCTTTTTCTTCTCCGTCTTCTTGGAGATGCGGGATTGATCCTCAGACTGCACACTGGCTTCAGGAGGTGCAGTGGCCAGTGGCTTCACACGAGAAGCTTTTGGAGGTGCAGCTGATGATGAAGCCTTAAGTTTCTTTGGCTTCTGCGGCCAAGGAGGAGGAGCTGGAGCTTCATCAGAATCAGCTTCATTGTCAGAATGATCCACTTTGGCACCTTGTACCAAGATGTAGGAGATGAGGCCATCAAGGTTTGCAAAGGGGCCAATTCTGTTTTCTTCAGCTTCACGTGTGCCATCATCACGGGGAGCAGAGGGACCAGGATTGAAGTCTAATCCCCGTGACTTCTTGTTTTCCTTTGCTGAAGCCTTAGCAAAGTGGAAGTTGCGCTTGAAGAGATTGTCGTCACGACACCAGAGCAATGATGATGGGTCGGCTTCTTCAGGTTGTGGCCCACGGACCATGCAAGGATAGAATCCTTGTGCAATGGCTTCAGCTTTGTTCTTGGGGGGAAGGCCTCGATAGAGAATATCACCCCAAGGGCTCTTGATAGCATTTTTCTCTGCGTACTCCTGGGTGACGAACTTGTACTTGTACCACTGTTCAGCCCAATAGCGTCGAATCCATTGGATTCGAGTCTTGCGCTGATTGTAATCTTCTTCAGGATCTGTTTTATACATCTCTGCTAGATCATCAGGCAGATCCTTTGAAGTTCCCCCACGTTGCTGTCTGCCACCCTTCCTTGCTGATTTTTCTGCAGCCATGAACTCCAAGCTGAATGGTTTCAATATGTTCAGAGGCTTCAGAGATTTACGCTTTCTGGTCAAGCAGGAACTGGCTTCAGGAGAATTTATATGATGCTGTAAGTATTCTGCAAACGAATGCAGACTATGAGAACCAAGGGATTCTCCCACGGACATGTACCTGTGATAGCATTAGAGATGCGAGGGAAGGGGAAGAGGTCATATGCATTCTCAGAAGATTTTGAAGATAAATCAGTTTGAAGATATTGACCTCATGATGCGAAGACATTCAGTTATATAGGTGAGTTGGTTCCAGATTTGTACCAATCCGTGAATGAGTACAAGTGAGGAATCAAACTAGCAGGAAATCTAAGTGAATTAACTCGGCAGTATGAGATGCAGACAGAATAGATCTAACATTGAATAGGCAGAAACTACTTTTGGTAAACAGGATGAATCTTGAAGATCAAAAAGGTGGTAAAAATAGAGTTATAATTACCGCACGAAGAACTGCTAGATGGGAAGAATGGGAGACCGAGCAGTTCAGCCCACCGTGCCCTAACTTGGCGATGGAGGACACCAACGGCGACGGCGGAGAGGACGATGTCCGCGGCCGGTGTGAGGACGGCGTCTGAGAAGTCGCGGCAGCTAAGCGCTTCGTCGCCGGTGTCGTCGCGAGCTAGCGGTGGCGCTAGGGTTTTGACGGAGGTGGAGAGGTGGAAGAAGGATTTTTGTACCGCAGGGGACAAGTATTTATAAGTAGGTGAGAGACACAGTGCAATTACACTGGTGCCCCTGGCGGTTCACATCTGAGGGGTACGTGGCAAGCATGCAACATACTTAGAATTGTCCCACGTTCCCACGCCCACCAGGCATGTCGGAGAGTTGTTCCGGCCTCTCCGGATTTCAACAATAAAGATAAGTCATTTAAAACAGATTTAATGTTTGTCTCTTTGTCTTCTTCTGACTAGGACGCAGAGAAGACATTCGACAGTTTCAATAGAATGCATATGATTTGGACAGATAGAGTTTGAGATAGGAAGCATAGAGAGGTTAGGGTCCGATCACATTCACTTAGTTCAAAAAGATTCAACTTGAAGACATAGCTATAAGTGAATGCTGTAGAGGATAGAGCGCTAGTGTGTATACATATATGCAATCAAATCATCATAGCGCAGAAAATCATGAAGATAAATTGAAACTGAAGACAAACCAAATGCGAAGTCTTAGCAAAAGTAACGCCATGAGTGAAACACTTCAAACAGAGAAATTTGGTGGTGGCGTTACCCACCGTATAGGAAGTATTAGACCAAGACACGGCGCACAATTATCGTGGCGCTCCGAAGTCAAATTCCATGTTAATGTATTCACACTCAGAGTGTAAATCTTCATTGACTGAAGATATACATTACTTTGTGTGTTGCACATCTAAGTCATCAACATGCATAAGTGTTAGGATGTGTGCCTGATCACAGGACATTCGAGGATTCCAAGATATTTAGCTCACACCGTAACTTGCAAAACCTTTTCTCATCCAAGGGCTTTGTGAAGATATCTGCCAGTTGCTCTTCAGTGTTGACGTGCATGATATCTATATCTTTCTTCATAACATGATCTCTGAGAAAGTGATGACGAATTTCAATGTGCTTTGTCTTTGAGTGCTGGACTGGATTGTTGGCTATCTTGATGGCACTTTCGTTGTCGCAGAAGAGAGGTACTTGTTTTAGGTTGATGCCATAATCCTTGAGAGTTTGCTTCATCCATAGAAGCTGAGCACAACAGGATCCAGCAGCAATGTATTCAGATTCAGCAGTTGAGAGTGATACACAGTTCTTCTTCTTTGAAGACCAACAGACAAGTGATCGACCAAGAAAATGACATGTGCCTGATGTAGACTTGCGATCCACCTTGTCACCAGCATAATCAGCATCCGAGAATCCAACTAGGTCAAACCTTGAGCCCTTTGGATACCATAATCCGAGTGTTGGGGTGTAAGCCAAATATCGAAGAATTCGCTTCACAGCTAAGTGATGCAATTCCTTTGGTGCCACTTGGAATCGAGCACACATGCAAACACTAAGCATAATATCTGGCCTAGATGCACATAAATAAAGCAAAGAACCAATCATGGAGCAGTATACCTTTTGATCGAACTCTTTACCATTGTCGTCGGGACCAAGGTGGTGTTTGGCTGGCATTGGTGTCGTGTAGCCTTTGCAGTCTTCCATTCCAAACTTCTTCAGACAATCTTTGAGGTACTTTTCTTGAGATATGAAGATGCCACTTCGTTGCTGACGAATTTGAAGACCGAGGAAGAACTTCAGCTCACCCATCATGGACATTTGATATTGCTCTTGCATCATGTACCCAAACTCATCACTGTACTTCTGGTTGGTGCAGCCGAAGATTATGTCATCCACATATATTTGGCACACAAACAGTTCACCATCATATGTCTTCGTGAAGAGTGTGGGATCGAGGGATCCAGGTTTGAAGCCTTTGCTCTTCAGGAAGTCTTTGATTGTATCATACCAGGCACGAGGAGCTTGTTTGAGGCCATATAGTGCTTTATTTAGCTTGTACACCATATTAGGATGTTTTGGATCTTCAAAGCCAGGTGGTTGTGCGACATATACTTCTTCTTCAATCTTGCCATTGAGAAATGCACTCTTCACATCCATTTGATATAGCAAGATGTTGTGATGATTAGCATAGGCTAGCAGTATGCGAATAGCTTCAAGTCTAGCAACAGGAGCAAATGTTTCATCGAAGTCAATTCCTTCAACTTGAGTATATCCTTGAGCCACAAGACGTGCTTTGTTTCTGACGACTTGACCATGCTCATCTTGCTTGTTTCGATATATCCATTTTGTTCCTATAATGTTATGCTTGCGAGGGTCAGTGCGCTTGACCAGTTCCCAAACATTATTCAGCTTGAACTGTTGAAGTTCTTCTTGCATGGCTTGAATCCATTCAGGTTCCATAAAAGCTTCAGCAACTTTCTTGGGTTCTGATATTGACAGAAATGAAAAGTGCCCACAGAAGTTTGCTGACTGTGTTGCTCTTGAGCGAGTAAGCGGACCAGGCGCATTGATGCTGTCAATTATCTTCTCAATCTGTACTTCATTTGCAACACGAGGATGAACTGGACGAAGACCTTGCTCATGCTGAACATTGTCATCATTGGAAGTATTGTCTTTGGTCTGAGCATTGTCTTCAGGTTGGTTTGGTGTAGTAATGATAAGTTCCTCTTCAGGCTGTGCTTCAGAGGGCATGATCTCAACAGTTCCCATCAGCTTGATAGATTCGCTTGAAGAAGCTTCATCTAGTGTAGTTGGCAGAACTTCTCTTTGTGAACCATTGGTTTCATCAAATCGCACATCCACCGTTTCAACGATTTTGTAGTGGAAGAGGTTGAAGACTCTGTAAGAGTGCGAATCCTTTCCATAGCCAAGCATGAAGCCTTCGTGAGCTTTGGGTTCAAATTTTGACTTGTGATGGGGATCCTTGATCCAGCACCTAGCACCAAAGACTTTGAAGTAACTGACATTTGGCTTCTTGCCAGCAAGGAGCTCATAGGATCTTTTGCCCATAAGCTTATGGATGTAGACACGGTTGATGATATGACAAGCTGTATCAATGGCTTCAGGCCAGAACTTCCTTGGTGTCTTGTACTCGTCAAGCATTGTTCGAGCCATCTCGATGAGGGTTTTGTTCTTGCGCTCTACAATGCTGTTTTGCTGAGGTGTGTATGGAGCAGAAAATTCATGAGTGATTCCCATTGTATCCAGATAAAGGTTAAGCCCGGTGTTCTTGAATTCAGTGCCGTTATCACTTCTGATATGCTTGATCTTGATGCCATAATTGTTCATTGCTCGATTGGCGAATCGTCTGAAGACGTCTTGTACTTCAGTCTTGTAGAGAATTATGTGCACCCATGTATATCTTTAGTAGTCATCAACAATGACGAAGCCATAGTGACACGCCGTTGTTGTGAGGGTGGAGTAATGAGTAGGTCCAAATAAGTCCATGTGTAGCAGCTCGAAGGGTTGAGATGTTGTCATGATTGTCTTCGAGGGGTGCTTGGCCCTCGTCATCTTCCCAGCTTCGCAAGCACCACACAAATGATCTTTCTTGAACTTGACACCTTCGATGCCTATGACATGCTTCTTTTTGACGAGAGTGTGCAAGTTCCTCATGCCAGCGTGCCCCAGCCTTCGATGCCAGAGCCAGCATTCTGAAGCTTTTGCAAGAAGACATACGGCAAGCTGTGGACCTGCTGAGAAATCTACCATGTATAGATCACCTTTCCTATACCCTTCAAAGACTAGAGACTTGTCAGATTCCATTAGTACAAGGCAACGATATTTTCCAAATATCACAATCATGTTTAAGTCACAAAGCATTGAGACAGACAATAAGTTGAATCCAAGGGATTCAACAAGCATCACTTTATCCATGTGTTGATCCTTTGAGATTGCAACTCTACCTAGACCCAATACCTTGCCTTTACCAGTGTCAGCAAATGTGATTTGACTCTTGTCGGATGGACGTAAGGTTGAGTCCATGAGAAGACTTCGATCACCAGTCATATGATTAGTGCATCCACTGTCAATAATCCATTCTGAAGCTTTTGGTGACATGCCCTACAGTGCAGTTAGGAGGATAGGCTTCACAAGGTATGTTGTGAAGAATAAGCAGTTGTTGCATACATGGATTATCAAAGCATAGATGAAAGTTAGCACACAGTATGACAGGTAAGTGATTCATATGTGGAATACATAGTAAGTCATTTTATCATGCGTCCCTTTGTGTTTTAGGTCCCTAGCAATTATATTGGACGCCATTGATTGCTGGCTGGAGACCACATTCTGCAAAAGAGAGTTAATTCTTCTTCACCACCCACATTTTCAGGGGTGGCTTAGAAGCAATGAGTCTAAGTGCAGCATCTGAGAATTTCGGCTTTGAAGCCCTAGCAAATAGCCTTGGAGATGAATGATACTCATGTGAATAAGCAGAAAAGTTCTTAGTTCTATGAACATAGCGGTTTGAAGACACACGCTCATATTCATGAGTCTGAGTATGATTTCCCTGCAAAACATTGGCGTTAGGGTGACTCAATTGAGTCCTGTGTTCGTATGCAGCCGTTGGACCATATGATGCCTTTGGTCCGGGGTTTGTCTTCTTCCCTGGTGGTGTCATGATGACATTCACTGGAAGATTCTCAAGGCAGCTTTTGGGAACCCAGATCTTCTTTATAGGAGGTCCATTCCTGCAGTTAGTACCAATATACCTAGCAAACACTTCACCATTCTGATTTTTGAACAGTTTATAGTTTGCATCAAAGGATTCATCAATGATAATAGGATTAGCACAGGTAAATCCAGATAAAGTAGATGGATCCACTGAAGGTTCCTTTGCAGCAACCCATGTGGTTTTGGGATACTGCTCAGGCTTCCAGTAGGAACCATCAGCATTCATTTTCCTCTCGAACCCAACACCCTCTTTCCTAGGGTTTTGGTTCAGAATCTGCTTTTTGAGGACATCACAAAGTGTCTGATGCCCTTTCAGACTTTTATACATCCCTGTTTCAAGCAATGTCTTCAACCTAGCATTTTCATCAGCGATAGTAGTGGTATCCTCAGAAGAGGGGTTAGTTACCACATCAGTAGTTGAAGACAGAGCAACAGTAGCAGCAGTGGAACATTCAGCAACAGAAGTAGCGTTATCACGCTCAATGCATTTTAAGCATGGTGGTTCAAATTCATCCTGGGCGGGACTGATCTGTTGAGCGCGAAATGACTCATTCTCTTTTTGAAGATCTTCATGAGTCGCTTTCAGTTTCTCAAGCTCTTGCTTCCTTTGAAGATGATCATAGGAGAGCTTTTCATAAGTGGTTGAGAGCGTCTCATGAAGACATTCAAGTTCTTGATACTTAGCATGAAGATTTTTTATGTCTTCAACTAAGGAATGTGAGCGTGTCATTTCCGCGTCCAACAGGTCATCACTTTTGTCTAACAGTTTTTGAGTATGTTCCATAGCCCTTTGTTGTTCAGTAGCAATTTTAGCAAGTGCTTTGTAGCTGGGTTTAGATTCACAATCAGAGTCATCTTCACTTGATGTTTGAAAGTAAGCACCGCGCGATTTTACCTTGGCACCGCGTGCCATGAAGCAGTAGGTGAGAGCAGGATCGTCCTTGTAATCATCAGCGTTGGTGTGGGAGTCATTGTCTTCAGTGTTGAAGATGGACTTTGCGACGTAGGCTGTGGCTAGAGCCAGACTTGCAATGCCAGAGTCGGACTTAGCTTCAGATTCCACCTCTGCCTCCTCAGAAGCAGACTCCTCCTCTGAATCCATTTCCTTGCCAACAAAGGCATGAGCCTTGCCAGATGAGCTCTTCTTGTGAGATGAGGATTTTGATGTGGACCTGGAAGAAGACTTTGATGATTTCTTCTTCTTCTTGTCATCAGAGTCATATTCCTTGCTCTTCTTCTTTTTCTTCTCGTTGTCCCACTGAGGACACTCAGAGATGTAGTGCCCAGGCTTCTTACACTTGTGACATGTTCTCTTCTTGTTGTCTTGAGTGGAAGCTTCATCATTTCTTGAACTGGATCATGAAGACTTTCTGAAGCCCTTCTTCTTGGTGAATTTCTGGAACTTCTTCACAAGCATAGCAAGCTCCCTTCCAATGTCTTCAGGATCGTCAGAACCGCAGTCAGATTCTTCTTCTTCAGATGAGGAAACAACTTTTGCCTTCAAAGCACGAGTTCGGCCATAGTTGGGGCCATAGATATCTCTTTTCTCAGAAAGCTGGAACTCATGTGTATTGAGCCTCTCAAGTATATCAGACGGATCGAGTGTCTTGAAGTCAGGAAGTTCTTGTATCATGAGGGCAAGGGTGTCAAAGGAGGTGTCAAGTGATCTCAGCAGTGTCTTGACAATTTCATGCTTGGTGATCTCAGTGGCGCCGAGAGCCTGAAGCTCATTTGTGATGTCGGTAAGGCGATCAAACGTGAGCTGGACATTTTCATTGTCGTTTCTCTTGAAGTGATTGAAGAGATTGTAGAGACGCCTTCATTAACCTTGGACAGCCAGTCCCAGACTAGCTTTGACGTTTCCAGAGCACTCACACGGCCATACTGTCCTTTGGTCAGATGACCATAGATGATGTTCTTTGCAGTCGAGTCCAGTTGAATGAACTTCTTGACATCAGTAGGGGTGACACCTTCACCAGTTTTGGGGACGCCATTCTTGATGACATACCAGAGGTCGACATCAATGGCTTCAAGATGCATGCGCATCTTATTCTTCCAGTAAGGATATTCTGTTCCATCGAACACGGGGCAAGCAGCGGAGACTTTGATTATCCCTGCAGTCGACATAGCTAAACTCCAGGTGGTTAAACCGAATCACACAGAACAAGGGAGTACCTTGCTCTGATACCAATTGAAAGTGCTAGTTATCGACTAGAGGGGGGGTTAATAGGCGATTTTTATGAAAGTCTCCAAAACGTGGAAGTTTCGAAGAGAAACAATAGAAATAACCTAATTGATATGCAGCGGAAGATAAACTACAACAAGCAAGCCATAGTCAAGTATGCAATACCGTTAACGTACGAAGACTAATAGCAGCTAGGTAGTAGGATCAGGATGGAAGATAGTACTAAGCCAATCAACAATAGTAGTCAAGCAATGAAGTCAATCAGATAAGACAGATAAGCAATGACTTCACGAAGACAAACTCAAAGTAAAGGAGGGAAGAGATAGAACCAGTCACTTGTTGAAGACACAGGATTTGTTGGACCAGTTCCAGTTGCTGTGACAACTGTACGTCTGGTTAGGGAGGCTGAGATTCAACTCAAAAGACCGTGTCTTCACCTTATTCCCCTTGAGCTAAGGACACTTAGTCCTCGCCCAATCACTCTGGTAAGTCTTCAAGGTAGACTTCCAAACCTTCACAGACTTCGTTCACCCGGCAATCCACAATGACTCTTGGATGCTCAGAACGCGACGTCTAACCGGCTGGAGGATACACAGTCCTCAAGTTTAATAAGTCTTCAGGTCACACAGCCAGAAAGACTTCAGTGATGCCTAACACTCTTTGGCTTTGGGTGTTTGGGCTTTGTCCTCGCAAGGATTTCTCTCTCTCAAATGCTTCGAGGTGGGTTGCTCTCAAACGACAAAAGCTGTATACTAACTCTGAGCAGCCACCAATTTATGGTGTAGGGGGTGGGCTATTTATAGCCACTAGGCAACCCGACCTGATTTGTCCAAAATGACCCTGGGTCACTAAGGAACTGACACGTGTTCCAACGGTCAGATTTCAAACACACGCGGCAACTTTACTTGGGCTACAAGCAAAGCTGACTCATCCAGCTCTGGATAAGGTTTGCTCTCATTGTCTTCGCTCGAAGACATAGGATTTGAGTTGAGCATCACTTCAGTCACTCTCACTTAGTTCACTTGGACCCCACTTAACAGTACGGTGGTTCCTATGACTCAACAAAGAAGAAAAGGAAGCAACGAATCCACACAGTCTTCGCGCTCCATGGTCTTCACGCAATGTCTTCTCATGTCATAGTATTCAATATGAATATCTTCTCATACCACCATTGTCTTCAATGTCTTCATACATTTTTAGGGGTCATCTTCGGTAGGTAAACCGAATCAATGAGGGACACTACCTGCGTTATCCTGCAATTCTCACAAACGCATTAGTCCCTCAAACAACTTTGTCGTCAATACTCCAAAACCAACTAGGGGTGACACTAGATGCACTTATAGTACGTTTATTAAAACTACAAGATTAGCAATTCTTTTGGGCCCGAGCACATAAAGATGGCAAACAAACACACTAAAATAAGACAAAGCAAATGTGACATAAGGTTAAAGTTGCGAAAGTATCCACTACTGCATCAAAATCGCATTGGAGGAGTATCTCTAAGAATAAAAATGAGTGGAACTACTAAACCTAAAAATCAGTTGTGATGGTACCTTCTTCTGACTTCAAAACCAACGAAAATAAATATCTTACCATCCATAAGTAAACAATCATGATTTTGTTCTTGTTGTGCAACTCAAACCTAAATACCAAGAAAAAATATAAATGTGTTTTCGGAACCATGTGAATCTTGAACATGACAAGAATCAAAATTACCAAGGCCGAAAAGGCTCAGTTTTACATTTGCAAAGTCACACAATAACATACCAATATATACTTTGAGCAAAGCAAGTAACAAGAAAACAAGAAATTCATTAACGTGATTATATCAAGCATCAAGGTCACAGTGCCAATTTGTGGCACCCCGGCTCAGAGCAACCGGTGTACCTTGCATTGCCAGCCCAGAGATCAAGCCTTCTGGCAATACACAACAACATGGTACAGAAACAACCGCTTTATTGATGCTAGCGGATTACATAGGTCTGATATTACATCGAGATTCGAGGCCAAGCGGCACACACGGTGCTGTTGGACAGTATGCGAACTTACTTGCCTGAAAGCTGGCATAACACGCCAGGTCAGTACATTGAATGTACTTGCAAGCTCACAACAAACATAAGCACGATGACAAACAATATCAGGATATTTAATCAGATTAATTCAATGCAACATTACTACTACCAAAACAAACATTTCATGCAAAGAGTCCCACGGACTTGCTTACCAGACGGTTACCACGTAACCAAACGGTGACCATACCTGGGTCACAACAGAAACCAATCACTCATGAACACCTCAAGTGTTCATGCTTTCGTCACGAACCAATGCATCACAACACTCACTTAGTTTGCAAGATTATTAGAAAAGTTGATCCATGGTGTGACTGACTTCCGAGTTTTGGCCGTAACTAAGACGCGGCTATCGATAGATTAAATACACTCTGCAGAGGTAGCGCACTTTACCCACAATACGGAATACCTGGCCCCGCATTCCCGTTCGGGTGGACCAAAGCATTCCAACGAAACCCTTCCTTTGTCATGCACTCTCCCTGGCCACTCCGACCAACTCCCCCTTAGGGCCAGGTCTTGGGTGGCCTCGTGTCTACCAAAGACACCAACGGCCACCGTCGTGGCAAAACGGTCCCAAACGGGGACAAGGTACCATAAAAACAAAACAAGCACACAAGGTTATGTCTGCCTACCGGGCCAGGGTATGCATGCCCGTAACCTTCCCTCACGGGAGGCACCGGTGAGAGGCACAACAAAGGACCGAATCAAGACCTTCCCATAAGGTAGATGTGGTCGCACTGAATTAAAAACCCGATTCAATGGCACCATGATGTGATCATCATCATATTCACGTTGAACTTAATCAAGTTTAGCTTTGATAAAAACTTTTTATCACCAACATGATATAAGCGAAATGATCATGCAACTACTCGTTATGCAAAACAGACAACTCATATCCATGGATCAAACTTAACAACACATGCATCTTGCAATACTAAGAATTAAAACTTCTCTGGTTATAACTCATTTTTATAACCAAGCAATATTTTTATTAGCTCATTATTTAAATAAACTATTACTAGCAAAATAACTATGATTAATTTCCATAGCAAATTTTCATAGTGCAAAATATTACTCTACTTAGCCAAACAAGTTCATGCATTCAACCAGAAGCTAAAACAAGCATATCAAACATGGTAAAGTAACTAGAAATTAACCAAAGTTATTTATCAAATTTTTATTGCAACTAATAGCTCATAATTAAGTAGAACATCATAGATATTGAAATAACACCATCCAAATGCTGGTGTGGCTTGTCTTAGTGTAGAGGTGGATCACACCCCTCTTGGTTTGCTTCAAGACAAACTTCTCGTTCTGAAAAATAATTTAAACCACAAAAAGAATTATCAAAACACATTCTGAAAATCACCAAAAATTCTAGACAGCAAAGAAAAATTCACCTTCTGGTGTGCAGCTAAAGTTTTCTGTAACAAAGACAATGAAAAAGAATCAAATCATTTGGACTTGTGGTTTAGAAATGGTGGCTGGTCAAAGTTTGGTCAAATTTTTGAATAAATTTGAATTAAACAGAGAATCCTGGGGGGTGACGTCGAAGGCGTATAACAGAAATACGCCTCCACTTGTACCTCTTCGGGCGCGAGTGGTGAGACCGACAGGTGGGTCCCACGCGTCAGGAGAGAGAGAGGGAGAGGGAGAGGGAGAGAGAGAGAGAGAGAGAGATCAGAGGGAGGCGGGGCTTCGCCGGAG
>LT934116.1:766505867-766529261 GCA_900231445.1 Triticum turgidum subsp. durum
AAGCCTATGTACCCTAAAACCATCGAAAATCAAGATAGATTGGGAGTTCCAGGGCCGCAAGCCTCTGTAGCCACCAAAAACCTCTCGGGAGCCCGTTCCGGCACCCTGCCGGATGGGGAACCCATCACCGGTGGCCATCTTCATCATCCCGGCGCTATCCATGACGAGGAGGGAGTAGTTCACCCTCGAGGCTGAGGGTATGTACCAGTAGCTATGTGTTTGATCTCTCTCTCTCTCTCGTGTTCTCTCTCGTGTTCCCGCTATGGCACGATCTTGATGTATCCCGAGCTTTGCTATTATAGTTGGATCTTATGATGTTTCTCCCCCTCTACTCTCTTGTGATGAATTGAGTTTCCCTCTTGAAGTTATCTTATCGGATTGAGTCTTTGATTTGAGAACACTTGATGTATGTCTTGCCCTGTTTATCTATGGTGACAATGGGATATCACATGGCACTTGATGTATGTTTTGGTGACCAACTTGCGGGGTCCGCCCATGAACCTATGCATAGGGGTTGGCGCATGTTTTCTTGACTCTCCGATAGAAACTTTGGGGCACTCTTTGAAGTACTTTGTGTTGGTTGGACAAATCTGAGATTGTGTGATGCATATCATATAATCATGCCCACGGATACTTGAGGTGACAATGGAGTATCTAGGTGACATTAGGGTTTTGGTTGATTTGTGTCTTAAGGTGTTATTCTAGTATGAACTCTATGATAGATTGAGCGGAAAGAATAGCTTTATGTTATTTTACTACGAACTCTTGAATAGATAGAACAGAAAGGATAACTTTGAGGTGGTTTCGTACCCTACCATAATCTATTCGTTTGTTCTCCGCTATTAGTGGCTTTGGAGTGACTCTTTGTTGCATGTTGAGGGATTGTTATATGATCTATCTATGTTATTATTGTTGAGAGAACATGCACTAGTGAAAGTATGAACCCTAGGCCTTGTTTCCTATCATTGCAATACCGTTTACGCTCACTTTTATCATTAGTTACCTTGCTGTTTTTATTATTTCAGATTACAAATACCTTTATCTACCATCCATATTGCACTTGTATCACCATCTCTTCACTGAACTAGTGCACCTATACAATTTACCATTGTATTGGGTGTGTTGGGGACACAAGAGACTCTTTGTTATTTGGTTGGAGGGTTGTTTGAGAGAGACCATCTTCATCCTACGCCTCCTACGGATTGATAAACCTTAGGTCATCCACTTGAGGGAAATTTGCTACTGTCCTACAAACCTATGCACTTGCAGGCCCAACAACGTCTACAAGAAGAAGGTTGTGTAGTAGACATCAGTGTGGAGTGGTGCGTGGCTAGCAAGTGAGGTGGGGGCGCTATATATAGCCGGAGCGGAGGGGGGGAGGTGTCGTCGCCGGAGCTCTCTGGACATGCTGCGAACGGCGACGAGAAGCTCCAACAAGGGGGGGGCAAACACTCAGCGTTAATGCAGAATCTTGCCCACGCTCGCGGACAAGCACAGGAGGCGGTTGGAGAAGCGGACAAGTGCACACGCGCACTGTGGCCTTTTGGCCGTGACGTGCCCGTGCTTGCTGCGGCGGCTCCGTCCTCGGCGAGCGCCAGGGAGCGGTCAAGGGTGATGGGGCTGTTGGAAATATGCCCTAGAGGCAATAATAAAATGATTATTATATTTCCTTGTTCATGATGGTTGTCTATTATTCATGCTATAAATGTGTTATCCGGAAATCGTAATACATGTGTGAATACATAGACCACAACATGTCCCTAGTGAGCCTCTAGTTGACTAGCTCATTGATCAACAGATAGTCATGGTTTCCTAACTATGGACATTCGATGTCATTGATAACGGGATCACATCATTAGGAGAATGATGTGATGGACAAGACCCAATCCTAAGCATAGCACAAGATTGTGTAGTTCGTTTGCTAGAGCTTTTCCAATGTCAAGTATCATTTCCTTAGACCATGAGATCGTGTAACTCCCGAATACCGTAGGAGTGCTTTGGGTGTAACAAACGTCACAACGTAACTGGGTGACTATAAAGGTATACTACGGGTATCCCTGAAAGTATCTATTGGGTTGACACGGATCGAGACTGGGATTTGTCACTCCGTATGACGGAGAGGTATCTCTGGGCCCACTCAGTAATGCATCATCATAATGAGCTCAATGTGACCAAGTGTTTAGTCACGGGATCATGCATTACGGTATGAGTAAAGTGACTTGCCAGTAACGAGATTGAATGAGGTATTGGGATACCGACGATCGAATCTCTGGCAAGTAACGTGCCGATTGATAAAGGGAATTGTATACGGGATTACTTGAATCCTCGACATCGTGGTTCATACGATGAGATCATCGTGGAACATGTGGGAGCCAACATGGGTATCCAGATCCCGTTGTTGGTTATTGGCCGAAGAGCTGTCTCGGTCATGTCTACATGATTCCCGAACCCGTAGGGTCTACACTCTTAAGGTTCGGTGACGCTAGGGTTGTAGAGATATTAGTATGCGGTAACACAAAAGTTGTTTGGAGTCCCGGATGAGATCCCGGATGTCACGAGGAGTTCCGGAATGGTCCGGAGGTGAAGAATTGTATATAGGAAGTCCAGTTTCGGCCACCGGGAAAGTTTCCGAGGTCACCGGTATTGT
Organism: Triticum turgidum subsp. durum; assembly: GCA_900231445.1. Classification (NCBI taxonomy): domain Eukaryota; kingdom Viridiplantae; phylum Streptophyta; class Magnoliopsida; order Poales; family Poaceae; genus Triticum; species Triticum turgidum. Next base: position 766,508,515 of record LT934116.1, read on the forward strand.
ACCGGGACCACCGGAAGGGTCCCGGGGGTCCACTACGTGGGCCCACCTATCCCGGAGGGCCACGTGGGCTGAAGAGGGAGGGGAACCAGCCCCTGGTGGGCTGGTGCGCCTCCCTTGGTCCTCCCCTGCGCCTAGGGTTGGAAACCCTAGGGGTGGGGGACGCCCCACTTGACTTGGGGGGTAAGTCCCCCCCTAGGCCACCGCACCCCCCTTGGAGATGGGATCTCCATGTGCCGGCGCACCCCCTAGGGCCCCTATATAAAGAGGGGGAAGGGAGGGCAGCCGCACCCTAGTCCCTGGCGCCTCCCTCTCCCCCCGTACCACCTCTCCCTCTCGATGAGCTTGGTGAAGCCCTGCCGAGATCGCCGCTGCTTCCACCACCACGCCGTTGTGCTGCTGGATCTTCATCAACCTCTCCTTCCCCCTTGCTGGATCAAGAAGGAGGAGACGTCTTCCCCAACCGTACGTGTGTTGAACACGGAGGTGCTGTCCGTTCAGCACTAGGATCTTCGGTGATTTGGATCACAACGAGTACGACTCCCTCAACCACATTCTCTTGAACGCTTCCGCTCGTGATCTACAAGGGTATGTAGATGCACTCCTCTCTATCGTTGCTAGATGACTCCATAGATTGATCTTGGTGAAGCGTAGGAAAAAAATTATTTTCTGCAACGTTCCCCAACAGTGGTATCAGAGCCAGGTTTATGCGTAGTTTCTATGCATGAGTAGAACACAAATTTGTTGTGGGCGTAGATGTTGTCAATTTTCTTGCCACTACTAGTCTTATCTTGTTTTGGCGGCATCATGGGATGAAGCGGCCCGGACCGACCTTACACGTACGCTTACGTGAGACAGGTTCCACCGACTGACATGCACTAGTTGCATAAGGTGGCTAGCGGGTGTCTGTCTCTCCCACTTTAGTCGGATCAGATTTGATGAAAAGGGTCCTTACGAAGGGTAAATAGAAATTGGCATATCACGTTGTGGCTTTTACGTAGGTAAGAAACGTTCTTGCTAGAACCCTATTGCAGCCACGTAAAACATGCAACAACAATTAGAGGACGTCTAACTTGTTTTTGCAGCATATGCCTTGTGATGTGATATGGCCAAAAGGTTGTGATGAATGATATATATGTGATGTATGAGATCATGTTCTTGTAATAGTAATCACGACTTGCATGTTGATGAGTATGACAACCGGCAGGAGCCATAGGAGTTGTCTTAATTATTGTATGACCTGCATGTCTATGATTAAACGCCATGTAATTACTTTACTTTTTGCTAAACCGTTAGCCATAGTAGTAGAAGTAATAGTTGGCGAGCAACTTCATGGAGACACGATGATGGAGATCATGATGATGGAGATCATGGTGTCATGCCGGTGACGAAGATGATCATGGCGCCCCAAAGATGGAGATCAAAGGAGCTATATGATATTGGCCATATCATGTCACTATTTAATTGCATGTGATGTTTATCATGTTTTTGCATCTTATTTCCTTAGAATGATGGTAGTAAATAAGATGATCCCTCATAACAATTTCAAGAAAGTGTTCCCCCTAACTGTGCGCCGTTACGGAAGTTCATTTTTTCGAAGCACCACGTGATGATCAGGTGTGATAGTTTCCAACGTCCACATACAACGGGTGTAAGGTAGATTTACACATGCAAAACACTTAGGTTAACTTGACGAGCCTAGCATGTACAGACATGGCCTCGGAACACAAGAGACCGAAAGGTCGAACATGAGTCATATGGAAGATACGATCAACATGGAGATGTTCACCGATGATGACTAGTCCGTCTCATGTGATGATCGGACACGGCCTAGTTGACTCGGATCATGTATCACTTAGATGACTAGAGGGATGTCTAATCTGAGTGGGAGTTCATTAAATAATTTGATTAGATGAACTTAATTATCATGAACTTAGTCTAAAAACCTTTGCAAAATGTCTTGTAGATCAAATGGCCAACGCTCATGTCAACCTCAACTTCAACGTGTTCCTAGAGAAAACCAAGCTGAAAGATGATGGTAGCAACTATATGGACTGGGTCCAGAACCTGAGGATCATCCTCATAGCTGCCAAGAAAGCATATGTCCTAGAAGCACCGCTAGGTGAAGCACCCATCCCAGAGAACCAATACGTTATGAACGCTTGGCAGTCACGTGCTGATGATTACTCCCTCATTCAGTGCAGCATGCTTTACAACTTACAACCAGGGCTCCAAAAGCGTTTTGAGCAACACGGAGCATATGAGATGTTCGAAGAGCTGAAAATGGTTTTCCAAGCTCAGGCCCGAGTCGAGAGATATGAAGTCTCCGACAAGTTCTATAGTTGTAAGATGGAGGAAAATAGTTCTGTCAGTGAGCACATACTCAAAATGTCTAAGTTGCACAACCGCTTGTCCCAGCTGGACATTAACCTCCCGGACGAGGTGGTCATTGACAGAATCCTTCAGTCGCTCCCACCTAACTACAAGAGCTTTGTGATGAACTACAATATGCAGGGGATGGTGAAAACTATTCCTGGAGTATTTTCAATGCTGAAATCAGCGGAGGTGGAAATCAAAAAGGAACATCAAGTGTTGATGGTCAATAAAACCACTAGTTTCAAGAAAGGCAAAGGTAAGAAGAACTTCAAGAAGGACGGCAAGGGAGTTGCCGCGCCCGGTAAGCCAGTTGCCAGGAAGAAGCCAAAGAATGGACCCAAGCCTGAGACTGAGTGCGTTTATTGCAAAGGGAAGGGTCACTGGAAGCGGAACTACCCCATATACTTAGCGGACAAGAAGGCCGGCAACACTAAAGGTATATGTGATATACATGTAATTGATGTGTACCTTACCCGTACTCGTAGTAGCTCCTGGTATTTGATACCGGTGCCGTTGCTCATATTTGTAACTCAAAGCAGGAGCTTCGGAATAAGCGGAGACTGGCGAAGGAAGAGGTGACGATGCACGTCGGAAATGGTTCCAAGGTCGATGTGATCGCCGTCGGCACGCTACCTCTACATTTACCTACGGGGTTAGTTTTAAACCTCAATAATTGTTATTTAGTGCCAGCTTTGACATGAACATTGTATCTGGATCTCGCTTAATACGAGATGGCTACTCATTTAAATCCGAGAATAATGGTTGTTCTATTTATATGAGAGATATATTTTATGGTCATGCCCCGCTGGTCAATGGTTTATTCTTGATGAATCTCGAACGTGATGTTACACATATTCATAGTGTGAATACCAAAAGATGTAAGATTGATAATGATAGTCCCACATATCTGTGGCACTGCCGCCTTTGTCATATTGGCGTCAAACGCATGAAGAAGCTCCATACAGATGGACTTTTGGAGTCTCTTGATTTCGAATTTGACACCTGCGAACCATGCCTCATGGGTAAAATGACCAAGACTCCGTTCTCCGGAACAATGGAGCGAGCAACCAACTTATTGGAAATTATACATACTGATATGTGCGGTCCAATGAGCATTGAGGCTCGCGGTGGCTATCGTTATGTTCTCACTCTCACTGATCAATTAAGTAGATATGGGTATGTCTACTTGATGAAACACAAGTCTGAGACCTTTGAAAAGTTCAAGGAATTTCAGAATGAGGTAGAGAATCAACATGACCGAAAAATAAAGTTCTTATGATCAGATCGTGGAGGAGAATATTTAAGTCACGAATTTGGTACACACTTAAGGAAATGTGGAATTGTTTCACAACTCACGCCGCCTGGAACACCTCAGCGTAACGGTGTGTCTGAACGTCATAATCACACTTTATTGGATATGGTGCGGTCTATGATGTCTCTTACCGATTTACCGCTATCATTTTGGGCATACGCTTTAGGGATAGCTACATTCACTTTAAATAGGGCACCGTCTAAATCCGTTGAGACGACACCGTATGAATACGGTTTGGGAAGAAACCTAAGCTGTCATTTCTAAAAGTTTGGGGATGGGATGCTTATGTCAAGAAACTTCAACCTGAAAAGCTCGAACCCAAGTCGGAAAAATGCATCTTCATAGGATACCCTAAGGAAACCATTGGGTATACCTTCTACCTTAGATCCGAAGGCAAGATCTTTGTTGCCAAGAACGGGTCCTTTCTGGAGAAAGAGTTTCTCTTGAAAGAAGTAAGTGGGAGGAAAGTAGAACTCGATGAAGTACTACCTCTTGAACCGGAAAGTAGTGCAACTCAGGAAGATGTTCCTGTGGTGCCTACACCGACTGGAGAGGAAATTAATGATGATGATCAAGGTACTTCGGATAAAGTTGCTACCGAACTTCGTAGGTCCACAAGGACACGTTCCACACCAAAGTGGTATGGCAACCCTGTCCTAGAAATCATGTTGTTAGACAACGGTGAACCTTCGAACTATGAAGAAGCTATGGCGGGCCTAGATTCCAACAAATGGCTTGAAGCCATGCAATCCGAGATAGGATCCATGTATGAAAACAAAGTATGGACTTTGACAGACTTGCCCGATGATCGGCGAGCGATAGAAAATAAATGGATCTTGAAGAAGAAGACGGACGCGGATGATAATGTTACCATCTATAAAGCTCGACTTGTCGCTAAGGGTTATCTGCAAGTTCAAGGGGTTGACTTCGATGAGACTTTCTCTCCCGTAGTGAAGCTGAAGTCCGTCTGAATCATGTTAGCAATTGCCGCATACTATGATTATGATATATGTCAAATGGACGTCAAAACTGCATTCCTTAACGGCTATCTTAAGGAAGAACTATATATGATGCAGCCGGAAGGTTTTGTCGATCTTGAGAATGCTAACAAGGTATGCAAGCTCCAGCGATCCATTTATGGGCTAGTGCAAGCATCTCGGAGTTGGAACATTCGCTTTGATGAGATGATCAAAGCGTTTTGGTTTATGCAGACTTATGGAGAAGCCTGCGTTTACAAGAAAGTGAGTGGGAGCTCTGTAGCATTTCTCATATTATATGTGGATGATATACTTTTGATGGGAAATGATATAGAACTTTTGGACAACATTAAGGCCTACTTGAAGTGTTTTTCAATGAAGGACCTTGGAGAAGCTGCTTACATATTAGGCATCAAGATCTATAGGGATAGATCAAGACGCCACATAGTTCTTTCACAAAGCACATACCTTGATAAGATATTGAAGAAGTTCAATATGGATCAGTCCAAGAAGGGGTTCTTGCCTGTGTTGCAAGGTGTGAAATTGAGCTCGGCTCAATGCCCGACCACGGCAGAAGATAGAGAAAAGATGAGTGTCATCCCATATGCCTCGGCTATAGGGTCTATTATGTATGCCATGCTGTGTACCAGACCTGATGTAAACCTTGCCGTAAGTTTGGTAGGAAGGTACCAAAGTAATCCCGGCATGGAACACTGGACAGCGGTCAAGAATATCCTGAAGTACCTGAAAAGGACTAAGGACATGTTTCTCGTTTATGGAGGTGATGAAGAGCTCGTCGTAAAGGGTTACGTCGATGCTAGCTTCGACACAGATCTGGATGACTCTAAGTCACAAACCAGATACGTGTATATATTGAATGGTGGGGCAGTAAGCTGGTGCAGTTGCAAGCAAAGCGTCGTGGCGGGATCTACATGTGAAGCGGAGTACATGGCATCCTCGTAGGCAGCATGAAGCAATCTGGATGAAGGAGTTCATCACCGACCTACGAGTCATACCCAATGCGCCGGGGCCGATCACTCTCTTCTATGACAACACTGGAGCTATTGCCCTTGCCAAGGAGCCCAGGTTTCACAAGAAGACCAGGCACATCAAGCATCGCTTCAACTCCATTCGTGAAAATATTCAAGATGGAGACATAGATATTTGCAAAGTACATACGGATCTGAATGTCATAGATCAGTTGACTAAACCTGTTCCGCGAGCAAAACATGATCAACACCAGAACTCTATGGGTGTTCGATTCATCATAATGTAACTAGATTATTGACTCTAGTGCAAGTGGGAGACTGTTGGAAATATGCCCTAGAGGCAATAATAAAATGATTATTATATTTCCTTGTTCACGATGATTGTCTATTATTCATGCTATAAATGTGTTATCCGGAAATCGTAATACATGTGTGAATACATAGACCACAACATGTCCCTAGTGAGCCTCTAGTTGACTAGCTCGTTTATCAACATATAGTCATGGTTTCCTGACTATGGACATTGGATGTCATTGATAACGGGATCACATCATTAGGAGAATGATGTGATGGACAAGACCCAATCCTAAGCATAGCACAAGATTGTGTAGTTCGTTTGCTAGAGCTTTTCCAATGTCAAGTATCATTTCCTTAGACCATGAGATTGTGTAACTCCCGGATACCGTAGGAGTGCTTTGGGTGTACCAAACGTCACAACGTAACTGGGTGACTATAAAGGTATACTACGGGTATCCCCGAAAGTATCTGTTGGGTTGACACGGATCGAGACTGGGATTTGTCACTCCGTATGACGGGGAGGTATCTCTGGGCCCACTCAGTAATGCATCATCATAATGAGCTCAATGTGACCAACTGTTTAGTCACGGGATCATGCATTATGGTATGAGTAAAGTGACTTGCCGGTAACGAGATTAAACGAGGTATTGGGATACCGACGATCGAATCTCGGGCAAGTAACGTACCGATTGATAAAGGGAATTGTATACGGGATTACTTGAATCCTCGACATCATGGTTCATCCGATGAGATCATCGTGGAACATGTGGGAGCCAACATGGGTATCCAGATCCCGCTATTGGTTATTGGCCGAAGAGCTGTCTCGGTCATGTCTACATGATTCCCGAACCCGTAGGGTCTACACTCTTAAGGTTCGGTGACGCTAGGGTTGTAGAGATATTAGTATGCGGTAACCCAAAAGTTGTTTGGAGTCCCGGATGAGATCCTGGATGTCACGAGGAGTTCTGGAATGGTCGGAGGTGAAGAATTGTATATAGGAAGTCCAGTTTCGGCCACCGGGAAAGTTTCCGGGGTCACCGGTATTGTACCGGGACCACCGGAAGGGTCACGGGGGGTCCACTGAGTGGTCCCACCTATCCCGAAGGGCCACGTGGGCTGAAGAGGGAGGGGAACCAGCCCCTAGTGGGCTGGTGCGCCTCCCTTGGGCCTCCTCTGCGCCTAGGGTTGGAAACCCTAGGGGTGGGGGGCGCCCCACTTGACTTGGGGGGTAAGTCCCCCCCTAGGCCACCGCACCCTCCTTGGAGATGGGATCTCCAGGTGCCGGCGCACCCCCTAGGCCCCCTATATAAAGAGGAGGGAGGGAGGGCAGCCGCACCCTAGTCCCTGGCGCCTCCCTCTCCCCCCGTACCACCTCTCCCTCTCGATGAGCTTGGCGAAGCCCTGCCGAGATCGCCGCTGCTTCCACCACCACGCCGTTGTGCTGCTGGATCTTCATCAACCTCTCCTTCCCCCTTGCTGGATCAAGAAGGAGGAGACGTCTTCCCCAACCGTACGTGTGTTGAACGCGGAGGTGCTGTCCGTTCAGCACTAGGATCTTCGGTGATTTGGATCACGACGAGTACGACTCCCTCAACCCCATTCTCTTGAACGCTTCCGCTCACGATCTACAAGGGTATGTAGATGCACCCCTCTCTATCGTTGCTAGATGACTCCATAGATTGATCTTGGTGAAGCGTAGGAAAAAAATTATTTTCTGCAACATTCCCCAACAGTGGTATCAGAGCCAGGTTTATGTGTAGTTTCTATGCACGAGTAGAACACAAATTTGTTGTGGGCGTAGATGTTGTCAATTTTCTTGCCACTACTAGTCTTATCTTGTTTTGGCAGCATCATGGGATGAAGCGGCCCGGACCGACCTTACACGTACGCTTACGTGAGACAGGTTCCACCGACTGACATGCACTAGTTGCATAAGGTGGCTAGCGGGTGTCTGTCTCTCCCACTTTAGTCAGATCGGATTTGATGAAAAGGGTCCTTATGAAGGGTAAATAGAAATTGGCATATCACGTTGTGGCTTTTACGTAGGTAAGAAATGTTCTTGCTAGAACCCTATTGCAGCCACGTAAAACATGCAACAACAATTAGAGGACGTCTAACTTGTTTTTGCAGCATATGCCTTGTGATGTGATGTGGCCAAAAGGTTGTGATGAATGATATATATGTGATGTATGAGATCATGTTCTTGTAATAGGAATCACGACTTGCATGTTGATGAGTATGACAACCGGCAGGAGCCATAGGAGTTGTCTTAATTATTGTATGACCTGCGTGTCTATGATTAATCGCCATGTAATTACTTTACTTTTTTGCTAAACCGTTAGCCATAGTAGTAGAAGTAATAGTTGGCAAGCAACTTCATGGAGACACGATGATGGAGATCATGATGATGGAGATCATGGTGTCATGCCGGTGACGAAGATGATCATGGCGCCCCAAAGATGGAGATCAAAGGAGCTATATGATATTGGCCATATCATGTCACTATTTGATTGCATGTGATGTTTATCATGTTTTTGCATCTTATTTGCTTAGAACGATGGTAGTAAATAAGATGATCCCTCATAACAATTTCAAGAAAGTGTTCCCCCTAACTGTGCGCCGTTGTGAAAGTTCATTTTTTCGAAGCACCACGTGATGATCGGGTGTGATAGATTCCAACGTCCATATACAATGGGTGTAAGACAGATTTACACATGCAAACCACTTAGGTTAACTTGACGAGCCTAGCATGTACAGACATGGCCTCGGAACACAAGAGACGGAAAGGTCGAACATGAGTCGTATGGAAGATACGATCAACATGGAGATGTTCACCGATGATGACTAGTCCGTCTCACGTGATGACCGGACACGGCCTAGTTGACTCGGATCATGTATCCTTAGATGACTAGAGGGATGTCTAATCTGAGTGGGAGTTCATTAAATAATTTGATTAGATGAACTTAATTATCATGAACTTAGTGTAAAAACCTCTGCAAAATGTCTTGTAGATCAAATGGCCAATGCTCATGTCAACCTCAACTTCAACGTGTTCCTAGAGAAAACCAAGCTGAAAGATGATGGCAGCAACTATACGGACTGGGTCCAGAACCTGAGGATCATCCTCATAGCTGCCAAGAAAGCATATATCCTAGAAGCACCGCTAGGTGAAGCACCCATCCCAGAGAACCAAGACGTTATGAACGCTTGGCAGTCACGTGCTGATGATTACTCCCTCGTTCAGTGCGGCATGCTTTACAGCTTACAACCAGGGCTCCAAAAGCGTTTTGAGCAACACGAAGCATATGAGATGTTCGAAGAGCTGAAAATGGTTTTCCAAGCTCAGGCCCGGGTCGAGAGATATGAAGTCTCCGACAAGCTCTATAGTTGTAAGATGGAGGAAAATAGTTCTGTCAGTGAGCACATACTCAAAATGTCTAAGTTGCACAACCGCTTATCCCAGCTGGACATTAACCTCCCGGACGAGGTGGTCATTGACAGAATCCTTCAGTCGCTCCCACCTAACTACAAGAGCTTTGTGATGAACTACAATATGCAGGGGATGGTGAAAACTATTCCTGGAGTATTTTCAATGCTGAAATCAGAGGAGGTGGAAATCAAAAAGGAACATCAAGTGTTGATGGTCAATAAAACCACTAGTTTCAAGAAAGGCAAAGGTAAGAAGAACTTCAAGAAGGACGGCAAGGGAGTTGCCGCGCCCGGTAAGCCAGTTGCCAGGAAGAAGCCAAAGAATGGACCCAAGTCTGAGACTGAGTGCTTTTATTGCAAAGGGAAGGGTCACTAGAAGCGGAACTACCCCATATACTTAGCGGACAAGAAGGCCGGCAACACTAAAGGTATATGTGATATACATGTAATTGATGTGTACCTTACCAGTACTCATAGTAGCTCCTGGGTATTTGATACCGGTGTCGTTGCTCATATTTGTAACTCAAAGCAGGAGCTGCGGAATAAGCGGAGACTGGCGAAGGACGAGGTGACGATGCGCGTCGGAAATGGTTCCAAGGTCGATGTGATCGCCGTCGGCACGCTACCTCTACATTTACCTACGGGGTTAGTTTTAAACCTCAATAATTGTTATTTAGTGCCAGCTTTGAGCATGAACATTGTATCTGGATCTCGTTTAATACGAGATGGCTACTCATTTAAATCCGAGAATAATGGTTGTTCTATTTATATGAGAGATATATTTTATGGTCATGCCCCGCTGGTCAATGGTTTATTCTTGATGAATCTCGAACGTGATGTTACACATATTGGTAGTGTGAATACCAAAAGATGTAAGATTGATAATGATAGTCCCACATATCTGTGGCACTGCCGCCTTTGTCACATTGGCGTCAAACGCATGAAGAAGCTCCATACAGATGGACTTTTGGAGTCTCTTGATTTCGAATTTGACACGTGCGAACCATGCCTCATGGGTAAAATGACCAAGACTCTATTCTACGGAACAATGGAGCGAGCAACCAACTTATTGGAAATTATACATACTGATGTGTGCGGTCCAATGAGCATTGAGGCTCGCGGTGGCTATCGTTATGTTCTCACTCTCACTGATGAATTAAGTAGATATGGGTATGTCTACTTGATGAAACCCAAGTCTGAGACCTTTGAAAAGTTCAAGGAATTTCAGAATGAGGTAGAGAATCAACGTGACCGAAAAATTAAGTTCTTACGATCAGATCGTGGAGGAGAATATTTAAGTCACGAATTTGGTACACACTTAAGGAAATGTGGAATTGTTTCACAACTCACGCCGCCTGGAACAGCTCAGCGTAACGGTGTGTCTGAACGTCATAATCGCACTTTATTGGATATGGTGCGGTCTATGATGTCTCTTACCGATTTACCGCTATCATTTTGGGGATACGCTTTAGGGATAGCTACATTCACTTTAAATAGGGCACCGTCTAAATCTGTTGAGACGACACCGTATGAATATGGTTTGGGAAGAAACCTAAGCTGTCGTTTCTAAAAGTTTGGGGATGGGATGCTTATGTCAAGAAACTTCAACCTGAAAAGCTCGAACGCAAGTCGGAAAAATGCGTCTTCATAGGATACCCTAAGGAAACCATTGGGTGTACCTTCTACCTTAGATCCGAAGGCAAGATCTTTGTTGCCAAGAACGGGTCCTTTCTGGAGAAAGAGTTTCTCTCGAAAGAAGTAAGTGGGAGGAAAGTAGAACTCGATGAAGTACTACCTCTTGAACCGGAAAGTAGTGCAACTCAGGAAGATGTTCCTATGGTTCCTACACCAACTGGAGAGGAAATTAATGATGATGATCAAGGTACTTCGGATCAAGTTGCTACTGAACTTCGTAGGTCCACAAGGAGATGTTCCACACCAGAGTGGTATGGCAACCCTGTCCTGGAAATCATGTTGTTAGACAACGGTGAACCTTCGAACTATGAAGAAGCGATGGCGGGCCCAGATTCCAACAAATGGCTTGAAGCCATGCAATCCGAGATAGGATCCATGTATAAAACAAAGTATGGACTTTGACAGACTTGCCCGATGATCGGCGAGCGATAGAAAATAAATGGATCTTTAAGAAGAAGACGGACGCGGATGATAATGTTACCATCTATAAAGCTCGACTTGTCGCTAAGGGTTATCGGCAAGTTCAAGGGGTTGACTACGATGAGACTTTCTCTCCCGTAGTGAAGCTGAAGTCTGTCTGAATCATGTTAGCAATTGCCGCATACTATGATTATGATATATGTCAAATGGACGTCAAAACAGCATTCCTTAACGGCTATCTTAAGGAAGAACTGTATATGATGCAGCCGAAAGGTTTTGTCGACCCTGAGAATGCTAACAAGGTATGCAAGCTCCAGCGATCCATTTATGGGCTGGTGCAAGCATCTCGGAGTTGGAACATTCGCTTTGATGAGATGATCAAAGCGTTTGGGTTTACGAAGACTTATGGAGAAGCCTGCGTTTACCAGAAAGTGAGTGGGAGCTCTGTAGCATTTCTCATATTATATTTGGATGATATACTTTTGATGGGAAATGATATAGAACTTTTGGACAATATTAAGGCCTACTTGAATAAGTGTTTTTCAATGAAGGACCTTGGAGAAGCTGCTTACATATTAGGCATCAAGATCTATAGGGATAGATCAAGACGCCTCATAGGTCTTTCACAAAGCACATACCTTGATAAGATATTGAAGAAGTTCAATATGGATCAGTCCAAGAAGGGGTTCTTGCCTGTGTTGCAAGGTGTGAAATTGAGCTCGGCTCAATGCCTGACCACGGCAGAAGATAGAGAAAAGATGAGTGTCATCCCATATGCCTCGGCTATAGGGTCTATTATGTATGCCATGCTGTGTACCAGACCTGATGTAAACCTTGCCGTAAGTTTGGTAGGAAGGTACCAAAGTAATCCCGGCATGGAACACTGGACAGCGGTCAAGAATATCCTGAAGTACCTGAAAAGGACTAAGGACATGTTTCTCGTTTATGGAGGTGACGAAGAGCTCGTCGTAAAGGGTTACGTCGACGCTAGGTTCGACACAGATCTGGATGACTCTAAGTCACAAACCGGGTACGTGTATATTTTGAATGGTGGGGCAGTAAGCTGGTGCAGTTGCAAGCAAAGCGTCGTGGCAGGATCTACATGTGAAGCGGAGTACATGGCAGCCTTGGAGGCAGCATGAAGCAATCTGGATGAAGGAGTTCATCACCAACCTAGGAGTCATACCCAATGCATCGGGGCCGATCACTCTCTTCTGTGACAACACTGGAGCTATTGCCCTTGCCAAGGAGCCCAGGTTTCACAAGAAGACCAAGCACATCAAGCGTCGCTTCAACTGCATTCGTGAAAATGTTCAAGATGGAGACATAGATATTTACAAAGTACATACAGATCTGAATGTCGTAGATCCGTTGACTAAACCTCTTCCGCGAGCAAAACATGATCAACACCAAAACTCTATGGGTGTTCGATTCATCATAATGTAACTAGATCATTGACTCTAGTGCAAGTGGGAGACTGTTGGAAATATGCCCCAGAGGCAGTAATAAAATGATTATTATAGTTCTTTGTTCATGATGATTGTCTATTATTCATGCTATAATTGTGTTATCCAGAAATCGTAATACATGTGTGAATACATAGACCACAACATGTCCCTAGTGAGCCTCTAGTTGACTAGCTCGTTGATCAACAGATAGTCATGGTTTCCTGACTATGGACATTGGATGTCATTGATAACGGGATCACATCATTAGGAGAATGATGTGATGGACAAGACCCAGTCCTAAGCATAGCACAAGATCGTGTAGTTCGTTTGCTAGAGCTTTTCCAATGTCAAGTATCATTTCCTTAGACCATGAGATCGTGTAACTCCCGAATACCGTAGGAGTGCTTTGGATGTACCAAACGTCACAACGTAACTGGGTGACTATAAAGGTATACTACGGGTATCCCCGAAAGTATCTGTTGGGTTGACATGGATCGAGACTGGGATTTGTCACTCCGTATGACGGAGAGGTATCTCTGGGCCCACTCGGTAATGCATCATCATAATGAGCTCAATGTGACCAAGTGTTTAGTCACGGGATCATGCATTACGGTATGAGTAAAGTGACTTGCCGGTAACGAGATTGAACGAGGTATTGGGATACCGATGATCGAATCTCGGGCAAGTAACGTACCGATTGACAAAGGGAATTGTATACGGGATTACTTGAATCCTCGACATCGTGGTTCATCCGATGAGATCATCGTGGAACATGTGGGAGCCAACATGGGTATCCAGATCCCGCTGTTGGTTATTGGCCGAAGAGCTGTCTCGGTCATGTCTACATGATTCCCGAACCCGTAGGGTCTACACACTTAAGGTTCGGTGACGCTAGGGTTGTAGAGATATTAGTATGCGGTAACCCGAAAGTTGTTTGGAGTCCAGGATGAGATCCCGTATGTCACGAGGAGTTCCGGAATGGTCCGGAGGTGAAGAATTGTATATAGGAAGTCCAGTTTCGGCCACCGGGAAAGTTTCCGGGGTCACTGGTATTGTACCGGGACCACCGGAAGGGTCCCGGGGTTCCACCGGGTGGGGACACCTATCCCGGAGGGCCACGTGGGCTGAAGAGGGAAGGTAACCAGCCCCTGGTGGGCTAGTGCGCCCCCCTTGGGCCTCCCCTGCGCCTAGGGTTGGAAACCCTAGGGGTGGGGGGGCGCCCCACTTGACTTGGGGGGCAAGTCCCCTCCTAGGCCGCCGCACCCCCCTTGGAGATGGGATCTCCAGGTGCCGGTGCACCCCCTAGGCCCCCTATATAAAGAGGGGGGGAGGGAGGGCAGCCGCACCCTAGTCCCTGGCGCCTCCCTATCCCCCCGTACCACCTCTCCCTCTAGCTAAGCTTGGCGAAGCCCTGCCGAGATCGCCGCTGCTTCCACCACCACGCCGTTGTGCTGCTGGATCTTCATCAACCTCTCCTTCCCCCTTGCTGGATCAATAAGGAGGAGATGTCTTCCCAAACCATATGTGTGTTGAACGCGGAGGTGCTGTCTGTTCAGCACTAGGATCTTCGGTGATTTGGATCACGACGAGTAGGACTCCCTCAACCCCGTTCTCTTGAACGCTTCTGCTCGCGATCTACAAGGGTATGTAGATGCACTCCTCTCTCTCGTTGCTAGATGACTCCATAGATTGATCTTGGTGAAGCGTAGGAAAAAATTTATTTTCTGCAAAGTTCCCCAATAGGGGCGAGGCTTGTGGCACGGTGTGGCAGTCGGAAGCGAGCGCTGGATCGAGCAGGCACGAAACACAGCGCAAGGTGCCAGCCAGAGCGCGCCGAGACGCATGCCAGGCACTGTGTCCATGCGCGGTCACTAGGCTGGCATGGTCAAAACGACGCCCAGGAGCGGCCAAACCTTGTCTACGTGCTCGACCGTGCAGTGTTTAGTCTAGGAGTGTTGATGCCTCATGCCCAGGCCGACCAGATTAGACTTCACTAAGCTGACAAGTTTCTGTACAGAAACTTGGCCGCCAAGTTTGGCCACCTTCGAGAAGGCCATTAGGTCTAATCCCCTGGGGTTTAGGGTTTCTTAGGAGGGTGTTTAAGTTCAAGAAAGATCAAGGCTAAAAGTTCAAGGAACAATGTACTTGCTGTACAAAGTGCATTTCTGGTCCAGAAGTGAAAAGATTTTCTATAGCAAAAATATTGCAAAAAGTGATGCAATATTTTTACATGGGAAGTTGTGCCATGGTCCTAACAATATTTGGGATTTATCTCAGATTTTTCTGAGCAAGAAAAATTGAGATTGCTTTGGAGGACAAGATTCTGAAGTGAGTTTCAGAGGGCGAAATGATTATTTTTCTTTTATGAAAAATATTCATTTGATTATTTTGAGGTTTGACCAGAGGAATAAGGAAGATAGGTTACTTGGGTGAAAGCCAAGGATATGCCCAAGTGACAAGTCCATTTGAAATGATTCAAACTCCAAGTCAAATCAGGGCAAAAACCACGATAAAACCAAGTCCAGAAAGAGAGAGAAGGCAAGTCCGGAAAAGAGAGAAGGCAAAATCAAGGCTGTCACAAACCTCCCCCACTTAAGATGAATCTCGTCCTCGAGATTCGGTTGCTTGGGAAAACCATTCTAGGTATGCAGTCCTTAAAAATTCCTCTCTTTCCCATGTCGCTTCCTCTTCAGTGTGGTGCTCCCACTGAACCTTGTAAAACCTTATTTCCTTGCTGCGAGTGACCCTTTCTGTCTAATCCAATATTCTGATTGGCTTTTCCTCATAAGTCAAATCCTTAGCCAATTCTATCACGGCCATATCAGTCCTTTTCTCTGGTGGCGAGATACATCTTCTTAGCTGTGAGATGTGAAACACGTTGTGTACTTCTGACAGTTCTGGTGGCAATTCCAACTGATATGCAACTGTTCCGACTCTGGCCATGACGGGGAATGGACCGATATATCTGGGTGCCAATTTTCCGCGGGTCTGAAACCTCTTGACTCCTTTCATAGGCGTAACTCAGAGATGTACGTGTTCTCCGGGGTTCGAAGCTGATCTGACGATGTTTGGCATCATAGTAGCTCTTCTGGTGAGATTTGGCCAATTGCAGTCTGTCATGGATTTCCTTGACTTGCTTCTCCGCTTCAAGCATTAAATCAGTTCCGAAGATACGGTTGTCTCTGGTTTGAGACCAGTTCAATGGAGTGCGGCATTTTCGGCCATACAGGGCTTCATAGGGTGACATCTTTACACTACTAGGGAAAACCCTATACACAGAATCTTAGCAGCAGCGCGGCTCAAAAAGGAGCACTGCTGCTAATTAGCAGTAGCGCGGGTGCGAAAAACCCGCTACTGACAAGTGTTTAGCAGTAGCACACTCGGTGTAACACGCGCTGCTACAAATATCGACCGACAGTGCCCACCAAACTACATTTAGCAGCAGCGCGATGCCGCGAGCCACGCTACTGCTAAAGCTGTAGTAGTAGCACGATTTTTTTGAGGTCGCTGCTGCTAATTTTCAAATTGGGCACACTTTTGGTCCCGGTTAGCAGTAGCGCTTGTGCTGAAAGCACGCTGCTGCTACTTTCTTATCAGCAGCGCGTTTTACGTCCCGCGCTACTGCTACCCACCACCTTTTCCCCACCCGTCCTCCCCCTCTGCCTCCTCTCTTCCCTTCCCCCTACCTCCCACATCCTCCCACTCTCACTCTTCTTCTTCCTCAATACTTCTCCCCCATTACTCTCCCTCTTCTACCTACCTTGCTCTCTCTTCATTACTCCTACCTAACTACACCACCTCCATTAATGCATCTCCTTTCTCTTTTTCCTTCCCACTCCACTAGTTGAAGTTGTCTCCTCCCAAATTAGGTATCTAGGTAGATGTAGCATTTAGTTAAGTGATCTATTTGCCCCCTAAGTAGATCTATCTTTGTCAAGAAGAGCTCTGTGCACTTTTGTTCTCCCTACATCATCATCTCCACCGTGTGCTTGATCTTGAGATAGAGGTGATTAAAATTTCATGCTTTTGCAAAATGGAAATATGTTTATGTGTGTGTGATATGTTTATGCAAATTGTGTGTGTGGCATGAGTTGACGCCAAATTGTGCTTTTGAGTTGCCTATGTTTTGCCGAAATGTCGATTTATTTCCATTTCGACGAATTCCGGGCAAACTCTAGATCTATATATGTCCTATTTTTAAGGAAGGTCATGCCGAATTTTTGTATGACTTTGATGCATGCACACATTTTTATAATCAATTTGTTTATTATTACCGTGCAGAGTTGACGATGGTCAGTGGAACGATGGTGGATAGGTGGTTGCGGTCGGCGGTGCAGGACATGAAAGAAAATAACCGGACAGAGGTTTTATGTCTGTGTTGAAAATGCAAAGGAATAGTTTGGCTCGACCCCCATGACGATGGTCGTGTCGAAGTGCACCTACTCATGACTGGTTTCATGGATGGCTATACTCGGTGGATAATTGAAGATGAGGATGACGATGTTGAGGATGCCGACGGATCAGGCAATGATGACACGGGGCAAGACGAAGAGATGATCGATAATGGCGAAGGGGAAGAGGCCGGACATGGCGGTGGAGAAGGGGCAGGACATAGCGGAGGATCAGGGGCCGACATGGCGGCGGAGAGAACGACATGGACTCCACGCAGCAGAGTTCGTCGGTACTAAGTTGGACCGAGCAGGACCCTCATGTTCAAGCATTGCTTCGCAAGGAGACGAGTACTGAGAGAGCTGCTTCTAGAGAGGAGGCTAAGCTGGAGCAACTGGTGGTAGACTCGAACACTCCATTGTATGATGGATGCAATCCTAACGTGACCTGCTTGAGTTTCACGCTCCAACTCCTGAAGACGAAGGTTAAAAACAAGTGGACCGACACTAGCCTCGATGAGCATCTCAAGTACCTAAAGGAAGTTCTTCCCGCGGGTAATCTATGTCCTACTAGTGTTGATGTGACGCCCCCGATTCAATCGTACACTAATCATGCACACAAATGTGTACGATCAAGATCAGGGACTCACGGGAAGATATCACAACACAACTCTAAACAAAAATAAGTCATACAAGCATCATAATACAAGCCAGGGGCCTCGAGGGCTCGAATACAAGTGCTCGATCATAGACGAGTCAGCGGAAGCAACAATATCTGAGTACAGACATAAGTTAAACAAGTTTGCCTTAAGAAGGCTAGCACAAACTGGGATACAGATCGAAAGAGGCACAGGCCTCCTGCCTGGGATCCTCCTAACTACTCCTGGACGTCGCCAGCGGCCTGCACGTAGTAGTAGGCACCTCCAGTGTAGTAGTCGTCATCGACGATGGCGTCTGGCTCCTGGACTCCAGCATCTGGTTGCGACAACCAGAAAGAAAGGAAAGGGGGAAAAAAGGGGGGGAGAAAGCAACCGTGAGTACTCATCCAAAGTACTCGCAAGCAAGGAACTAAACTACATATGCATGGGTATATGTGTAAGGAGGCCTTATCAGTGGACTGAACTACAGAATGCCAGAATAAGAGGGGGATAACTAGTCCTATCAAAGACTACACTTCTCGCAGCCACCGTCTTGCATCAAGTAGAAGAGAGTGAATTGAAGTCCTCCAAGTAGCATCTCCAAGTAGCATCTCATAGCATAATCCTACCCGGCGATCCCCTCCTCATATCCCTGAGGGAGAGCGACCACCGGTTGTATCTGGCACTTGGAAGGGTGTGTTTTATTAAGTATCCGGTTCTAGTTGTCATAAGGTCAAGGTACAACTCCAAGTCGTCCTGTTACCGAAGATCACGGCTATTCGAATAGATTAACTTCCCTGCAGGGGTGCACCACATAACCCAACACGCTTGATCCCATTTGGCCGGACACACTTTACTGGGTCATGCCCGGCCGCGGAAGATCAACACGTCGCAGCCCCACCTAGGCAAAACAGAGAGGCCAGCACGCCGGTCTAAACCTAAGCGCGCAGGGGTCTGGGCCCATCGCCCTGAGCACACCTGCACGTTGCGTGGGTGGCCGAAAGCAGACCTAGCCTAGTGGCGTTCCAGTCCAATTCGGCGCGCGCCGCTCCGTCGCTGAAGTCTGAAGTGCTTCGGCTGATACCACGACGTCGGGATACCCATAACTACTCCCACGTAGATGGTTAGTGCGTATAGGCTCGTAGCCGACTCAGATCAAATACCAAGATCTCGTTAAGCGTGTTAAGTATCCGCGAACGCCGAACAGGGCCAGGCCCACCTGTCTCCTAGGTGGTCTCAACCTGCCCTGTCGCTCCGCCACAAAGTAACAGTCGAGGGCCGTCGGGAACTCAGGCCCACCACTACCTGGATGGAGCCACCTGCCCCTTCAGCCCCCATCTCCAAACAGTATCACCAGTAATGTAACAGTGTAAAGTATATAGTATATGCCCGTGATCACTTCCCAACGTGATCACAGCCCAGTAGTATAGCATGGCAGACGGACAAGAGCGTAGGGCCACTGATGGAACACTAGCATCCTATACTAAGCATTTAGGATTGCGGGTAAGGTATCAATGACTGTAGCAGCAATGACAGGCTATGCATCAGAATAGGATTAACGGAAAGCAGTAACATGCTACACTACTCTAATGCAAGCAGTATAGAGAAGAGTAGGCGATATCTGGTGATCAAAAGGGGGGCTTGCCTGGTTGCTTAGACAAGAAGGAGGGTCGTCGGTGACGTAGTTGATCACAGCGGCATCAGCGGCAGTCTCGGAGTCTACCGGAGAGAAGAAGGGGGAAGAAACAGTAAATACAGAGCAAACAAAGCACCACAAAATATATCAAGGCAATACGCGGTGTTCGGTGTGCCCTAACGCGGTAGTAGGTGATACCGGTGAAGGGGGGGAAAACCCCCGGGAAAGTATTCCCGGTGTTTCGTGTTTTCGGGCAGAGGAGCCGGAGGGGGAAAGTTGCGTGTTTGCTATGCTAGGGATGTGTGGCGGACGAACGGGCTGCGTATCCGGATTCGTCTCGTTGTTCTGATCAACTTTCATGTAGAAAGTATTTTCATCCGAGTTACGGATTAAAAGATATGATTTTCTAAAGATTTAATCATTTTCTGATTTTAATTATTCATTTAAATTCAACATTATCCAAAACAGTATTTGCTGACGTCAGCATGACATCAGCATGACGTCAGCAGTCAACAGAGGTGTTGACTGGTCAACTGACGTGTGGGTCCCACTAGTCATTGACTGTTTAGTCTAATTAGTGTTTAACTAATCTAACTACTGTTTAATTAAACTAATTAGTTAGTTAGGTTAATGTAATTATGATTAATTAACTTAATTAATTCCTTAATTAATTAATTAATTAAATTATTATTATCTATTTATTTATTTTATTTATTTTATATATTATTTTTAATTCCCCTTTTTTTTAACAAAACGTTCTGGGGCTGGGGTGTGGGACCCCACATGTCATTGGCCTAAGTGCCTTAGCGGGCGCACGGTTACGGGCGCCGGGTGGGTCGGGCGACGAGCGCCAGCCCGACGAGGCGCCGCGGGGCAGCGGGCGTGCGGCCTGGCTCTGACGACCGGAGCAGGGCGGCGCGGTTGGCTGAGAGGATCGCCGCAGCGAACGGCTGACGTAGCGGGAGTGGGATGAGGCGTCGGACGACGACGGCGCCCCGGGCAGACGCGGCCAGGAGCCGCAGGGCAGAGACGGCGGTGGGAGTCGGCAGCAGGGGCGACGGGCGTCGTGGCTACGGCTGGATGGCGCGGGTCGCGCGCGCGGGGGCGCACGGGAGCGCGTGGGCGCGCGCTGGGTCGAGCGGGGG
>LT934116.1:766529801-766550803 GCA_900231445.1 Triticum turgidum subsp. durum
AAGAGCGACTGGGGGGATCGGGAGGAGTGGGGGGGTTAGGTGCGGTTGGGCCCTAGGGTTCCACGGGGGGGAGGTTAAGCAGGCGTGGCTGGGCCAGTCGGGGTGGGCTGGCCGGCTGAGGTGGGATGGGCCGAGGCCCATGCAGAGCTGGGGTCTCCTTTTCTCTCCTCGCCCCTTTTTTTTGTTTCATTTCATTTCTGTTTTTATTTATTCGTTCCTGTTTTATCTTAGTTACATTTTATTTTAGTTTTAGTAAAATATACACTTAGCATCTAAATTAGTATCTCAACTTAAGTCCATAGTCACAAAAGTCTAGTCCCCAAATAGCTTAGTTTGAAATTTTATTAACTATAAAAGGTATTTAAATATTCGTTTTTGCTACTGTTTTAATTAATATAGTGCACTTAAATACTTTACAGAAGTGTGGTTCCTTCAGCAATATTTAGTATGGAATATTTGCCACAACCCGAACATTTTTGTTTTATTGTTTTGAAAACTTTTGTTGTTTGTTTTTATTTTAAATTTTGAACTGGGTCTCATACTGACGCGAGTTTATCAACAGTAACCGAGGGGACGTGGCATCATTAGCGATGGTTCACTGTAGCTTAACTATCCGGGCGTCACAGTTGATGAGGCCAAGAGGATTGTGTGCCCTCTTGATCTTCCACACGTTAGATACCATGCATGCATCAACGATTGCATAATTTACCGGAAGGAGCACGCGGAAAAAACAAGTTGTCCGGTGTGCAATGCTTCTCGAGAAAAGAAGGCCGGGAAGAAATGACCCCAGAAAGTTGTATGGTACTTACCGATCACTCCCCGTCTCCAGAGGTATTTTTTAGATCCCAAGGAAGCAAAGCTAATGTGCTGGCACGTGGAGAGGAAGAAGCCCGACGATGGAGATGATCCGAAGCTGAGACACGTCAAGGATGGAAGCCAGTGGAGAGCGTTGAACAGCTTCTATCGGTATTTCGAATGTGATGCAAGGAACATCGTGCTCGGCACATGTACCGATGGCATGAATCCGTTTGGCAACCAGAACACCAACCATAGCACATGGCCCATGTTTGTATGGATGTACAACCTCCCCCTGGTTGTGCATGAAATCGAAGTACATTCACATGAGCATGCTTATTCAAGGGCCGAAACAACCAGGAATCAATATTAATTTGTATCTGGGGCTACTTCAAGAGGAGTTAGACACGTTATGGAAAACACCGGCCAAGACATGGGACGCCATCAAAGGAGAGTATTTCAACATGAGAGCCGCGCTGATCACGACAGTGCAGGACTATCTCGGTTACGGATATGTGGCAGGCCATGTGTGCCATGGATATTGCGGATGCATGCGGTGCATGGATGATACGACGTCTCAGCAGCTAACGTCAAGGAAAGATGGCGGGTCTGGGAAAATCATGTACATGGGGCATCAAAGATGGCTCGAACAGGACGACACGTGGAGAAACCATGGAGATCTATTCAATGGTCACACAGAGCATCGAGGACCTCCACGTAAGCGGAGAGGTGCCAAAATCGATGAGCTGTTGAAAAACTGGAAGGAGTTCCCCGCGCCGGGAAAGACGATGAGAAAGGCGCCGAAGCCGCTGCTGAAGGTATGGAAGACGAGGTCTGTGTTCTGGGACTTGGAGTACTGGCACAAACTTGATACACCTCATTGCCTTTATGAAATGCATATCTGTAAGAATGTCCTTGAGAGCTTGCTCGCAACACTGACGAACATGTCGGATAAGACCAAGGATGGGCCGAAGGCATGAAAAGACTTGCAAGATTTGAAAATCAGGGAAGATCTGCACATGCCGCCTCGTAAAATGTCAGACGAGACAGAGACAGGGACAGAGGCACGTGAGAAGAAGGGCAAGAAAATAAAGAAAGAGGATTATTACCCCCCTTCTTGCTTCACCTTAAGTCAGGATGAGATCGATCAATTCTTTAAGTGCCTAACCGAAGTCAAAGTTAGTTCCGGTTAGTGTGGCAAGATAAGCAGATATCTAGACATACACAAGAAAAGGTTCAGAGGGATGAAGTCCCATGACTGTCATGTGATGATGACGCAGATACTAGATGTTGCCCACGTCCGTGACACGCTTATTGGTCTCTGCAACTTTTTCGACGTTATCTCTCGAAAGTCGATCAGTGTGAAGCAGCTCTGAAGGCTGCAGGAAGAGATCGTTGTGATACTGAATGAGCTTGAGATGTACTTCCCGCCCGCGTTCTTTGACGTGATGGTGCTATTGGGGAACATAGTAATTTCAAAATTTTCCTACGCACACGCAAGAACATGGTGATGCATAGCAACGAGAGGGGAGAGTGTTGTCTACATACCCTTGTAGACCGTAAGCGGAAGCGTTAGCACAACGTGGTTGATGTAGTCGTAAGTCTTCATGATCTAACCGATCAAGTACCGAACGTACGACACCTCCGAGTTCAGCACACGTTCAGCCCGATGACGTCCCTCGAACTCCGATCCAGCTGAGTGTTGAGGGAGAGTTTCGTCAGCATGACGGCGTGGTGACGATGATGATGTTCTACCGACGCAGGGCTTCGCCTAAGCACCGCTACAGTATTATCGAGGTGGACTATGGTGGAGGGAGGCACCACACACGACTAAAAGATCAAACGAATAATTGTTGTTTCTAGAGGTGCCCCCCTACCCCCGTATATAAAGGAGCCAAGGGGGAGGGGCGGCCGGCCAAGGAGGGGCGCGCCAAGGGGAGTCCTACTCCCACCGGGAGTAGGACTCCCTTCTTTCCTAATTGGAATAGGAGAAGGGGGAAGGAGGAGGGGGAGAGGAAGGAAAGGGGGGCGCCGCCCCCCTCTCCTTGTCCTATTCGGACTGGGGGGAGGGGTGCGCGGCCTAGCCCTTGCCTCCTCTCTTCCTCTCCACTAGGGCCCAAGTAGGCCCATTAAGCCCCCGGGGGATTCCGGTAACATCCCGGTACTCCGATAAAATCCTGATTTCACCCGGAACACTTCCGACATCCAAATATAGGCTTCCAATATATCAATCTTCATGTCTCGGCCATTTCGAGACTCCTCATCATGTCCGTAATCACATTCGGGACTCCGAACAAACTTCGGTACATCAAAACTCATAAACTCATAATATAACTATCACTGAAACCTTAAGCGTGCGGACCCTACGGGTTCGAGAACTATGTAGACATGACCTAGAACTATTTCCGATCAATAACCAATAGCGGAACCTGGATGCTCATATTGGCTCCTACATATTCTACGAAGATCTTTATCGGTCAAACCGCATAACAACATACGTTGTTCCCTTTGTCATCAGTATGTTACTTGCCTGAGATTTGATCGTCGGTATCCAATACCTAGTCCAATCTCGTTACCAGCAAGTATCTTTACTCGTTATGTAATGCATCATTCCGTAACTAACTCATTAGCTACATTGCTTGCAAGGCTTATAGTGATGTGCATTACCGAGAGGGCCCAAAGATACCTCTCCGACTATTGGTGTGACAAAACCTAATCTCAGAATACGCCAACTCAACATGTACCTTTGGAGACACCTGTATAGCTCCTTTACGATCACCCATTTACGTTGTGATGTTTGGTAGCACACAAAGTGTTCCTCTGGTAAACGGGAGTTGCATAATCTCATAGTTATAGGAACTTGTATAAGTCATACAGAAAGCAATAGCAACATACTAAACGATCAAGTGCTAAGCTAACGGAATGGGTCAAGTCAATCACATCATTCTCCTAATGATGTGATCCCATTAATCAAATGACAACACATGTCTATGGTTAGGAAACACAACCATCTTTGATTAATGAGCTAGTCTAGTAGAGGCATACTAGTGACATTAAGTTTGTCTATGTATTCACACATGTATCATGTTTCCGGTTAATACAATTATAGCATGAATAATAAACATTTATGGGATATTTAAATTAGTGCCCCTGGTTCCTCAGTTGTGCTCAGTTTTCCCCACGCTCCAAACGTTTGCTCACTTTTCCCCTCTTCCTTAGCTGAAACTCTCACAAATGCTCATAGCGGGCGTTTGCCGTCTTGACCGTCCATTGACCGTTAATTGCTGATGAGTGGGGCCGAGTCTTCGTCTAACTGTTGCTTGACGGGTGGGACCGCAAGGAGACACGTATTGGGCAGCTTGTCTGAATCTGAAACAGATCTAGACAGGCCGCACTGCACCGCGCCGCCCCGCTCCCTCCGCCGGCGTCGTGTCGCGTCCATCGCAGTTGTTTCCTCCACCCTATGCCATATTCCGTTCATCGGTGATGCCGCATCTCCGACAGATATAGCCCACCTCCCCATCTGGGATTACATAGCGATGTTGAGTGAGGACGCCCGGAATGCAGTCGACCCTGGAGAGGATTGGGTCGAATCCGTGGCAGATAATTCATGGATTAAACCTGGGTAAGCATTGTTTCCTCTCGAATTGACGTTCTAAGTCGTATTGTAGGCCGTATTTGACTTCTGTTTGCTTGAATCGTTCGAATTTGTGCTCGATTTTACCCGGCTAACTGAAGCCTTTGTTTCCTTCCCCCAACAAAATAGGATTGATCCCGGGCTGGCTTTCCGGCTGGAGATTAGAATGGAAACTAGTGTGCTGGGTGGTACTAAACCGCATTTGATTTCATCATTTTTCTATCCCAAAGTGGTAGAAACCAGCATATCTTTCAAAGATTTGCAAGCTGAGCTCCGAAACACCTATCCCTGGAGTGATGCCGATGCTGTTGAACTGAATTACTTCAGCACTGACGAGCAAAGATTTCTCCCACTAACTTGCGACGATCATATGCCATTGCTTTTTGCTGGGATTGCTGGCTGCCAATTCGGTAAACTCCAAATCGATGTGCTTCAGCCACGCGCAGAATGGGCGAAGGGGAAGGGAGTTCAGACATCATCTGTCTGTGCTAATAGCCAGCACCCCGGCACTCCTTGT
Organism: Triticum turgidum subsp. durum; assembly: GCA_900231445.1. Taxonomy (NCBI): domain Eukaryota; kingdom Viridiplantae; phylum Streptophyta; class Magnoliopsida; order Poales; family Poaceae; genus Triticum; species Triticum turgidum. The sequence continues at coordinate 766,534,751 of LT934116.1, forward strand.
AGGTCGACACAAAGTAAAGCAAGTGGTTCATGGAGCGATAACATGCCTGCTGCCAATTCTAGTTCCGATTCAGCTGCTGCTTCTCGTGTACCTTCTGCAGTTGGTGTACAAGAAGATGCAGAACCTGACGAGGCAGTGCCTACAAATGATGATGAAGATGAGATGATGTTTCCTGAACTGGTCGATGTAGCCAGTCAGCAAGCAGTGGATGACGAATATATGGAGGAGCCCATCAGCCAAGCTAGGTTTGATGACACTGACGATGAAGAGAAGGTGGAGAACATGGACAGCTTAATCGGGGATGAATACGATGGTGATGACATGCCAACAATTGAGTGGAACAGGGAAAAACCTGAGCTTAGTGTAGGTACCATTTTCCAATCAATGATGGACTGTCGGAATGCAGTGACAACATGGTGCATTATATCTGAAAACAACTATAAGATTAAAAGGAGTGAGCCAGCAAGGTTCACAGTTTTTTGTCCATATCCTAGGTGTAGGTGGAAGTTGCATACATCTCGTATGAGAAAGAGCAAATATATTCAGGTAATCCAAGTTTAGTTAGTAATTTAGTTTCTTATCGTTGAGTAAGGTTTCTTAACTGTTCTTTACCCTTTTATTTTGTTTCAGATAAAGAAAAACCCACACAAGCACACCTGTCCACCTGGAGGGGGAGGGGGGAAGGCCAAAACCAAGCTAGCAAAAACTAGGTGGGTGGCAGATGCTATATTGGATTGGCTAAGAGAAGAACCTGTACTTGGTCCAACAGCACTCCATGGGAAGCTTTTTGAGAAGTACAAAATAGAAATTTCTTACATGAGAATTTTCAATGCTAGGGAAAAGTCTCTTGACAGAATTAATGGTCAATGGAATGACAACTTTCACTGCTTTACACTTTCAAAGCAGAAGTGGAGATGGCAATTCCAGGGAGTGTTGTAGAGATTGAAAAGCATACAGTTCCATTCAAAATAAAAGGGAAGTCATTTCAGAAGGAGTGCTTCAGAAGGGCTTTTGTTTGTTTCAAGGCTTGCTGGCAGGGGTTTCTAGATGGTTGCAGGCCCTATTTGGCTATAGATGCTACACATTTGATTGGAAAATGGAGAGGACAGCTAGTAGAAGCTTCTACAGTTGATGGACACAACTGGCTATTCCCAGTTGCATTTGGTGTGGTGGAGGCAGAGTCTGAGGAAAGTTGGGTCTGGTTTCTACAGCAGTTGCGCAACATTATAGGCACAACCCCAGGTTTAGCTATAGACAAAGATGCTTGCAAGGGTTTAGAGAGTGCAGTGGAAATTGTATTCCCTGGAGTGGAGCATAGGGAATGTATGCGACACCTAGCGCATAATTTCAAAAAGAAGTTCAAAGGTAAAGTTTATGATGAGGACTTATGGCCAGCATCATACACATGCAGCAAAAGGAAGCATGAACACCATTTGAGAGTGTTGTATGCTCAAAATCCTCTTGTGAAGGAGTACATGGATGCACATCATGGCAAGGTGTGGTCAAGAAGCAAATTCAACGAAATCTGCAAAGTAGATTATGTGACCAGTAACTTTGCAGAATGCTTCAATTCAAAGTTCAAGTCAGTGAAAGGGCTCTTGTTGTGGCAAGCATTTGACAAGATGAGGCAAATGATCATGATAAAGATGGCCCTTCGCAAAAGAATTGCAGAAACACAATATGTTGGTCATCAAATGCTCCCATCACTGATTAAGGCATTCACTTGAAGGCAAGAGAACTGAAGATGAAATGTATTCGATCTGGTACATATGAGGGAGAGGTTACCTATAATGACACTAAAAATAGGGTATGGAGGTATCATGTGAACCTAAGTACTAGAGAATGTACTTGTAGGCAATGGCAGATCCGTGGGAAGCCATGCATACATGCCCTACATCTGATGACCGTTATTGGGGGTGCAGATGGTGAAGTTGATCAATATTGCTCTGAGTATTTCTCTGTTGCCAAATTTATGGCTGCTTATGCTGACAATGTGCCTGCACTATTGGGGAAAGATCAATGGAACATAGTAGATCCAGGGTTCAAACTCCACGCTCTTGTCATTACTAGACCACCAGGAAGACCAAGGAACCAGAGGATTAGAGGAGGTGAGGAGGGTCGTCTACCAAAGAAGCGTACTTGCAAAAAGTGTGGAGTTCTGGGGCATATTGCTAGGCTTTGTACCAATGCAGTGGATGCATCACTTGGAGAGGAGGAAAGATGGACAGCAGCCAATGCTGAGGAGAATGCAGCAGCAATGGAGACTGAAGATGCAGTGGAGAATGCAGCAGCAAATGAAGCAGTGGAGAATGCAGCAGCAAATGAAGCATCTTGGTATGTGTTTGCACCTTTTGTAGAATGCAGCTACCCTTTTGTTTGCATTTGTTCTCTTTTTCCCTATGGCTTATAATTTTATTTACCAGCTCTAGGGAGAAAAGGCCAAGAGATGAAGAAGCATAAGATTTTGAAACCATGGCCTTTGATGGTTTTGAATCTATAAGAGAGGAAGAGGAGGGCGTAATTTTTCCAATTGTGCCTTTAAAGATTATTGAACCCATAGATGACCATCAAATGGTCGTCAAGTGCTCGAGAGTGCAACTACTCCATCAGCACCTCCACGAGGAAAACCCCAAGTAAATCCCAAGATCAAAAGGAACAAGAGTCTAAAAGAAAAGAGCATCTCAACTACGGAAACCAGGAGCAAGACGGTGAAGCCAGCTGCAAACACAAGGAGCAAGTCGAAAATTTGAATTAAGTTGTTGGGAGATGTTTGTGTTGTCAATTTGAGGGCAAGTGGATTGCTTAAAACTTGGTAGATTTGTATTAAGATGTTGGCATCTTAAAACTTTGTAGATTTGAGCTAGTGTGAAAACTTATCAGTTGTAATAATGTTGCTTCTACTTTGGTTTCTTATTTGAGTCAGAATTCAAATTTCCATCAAAATTTGAATTTAAATCAATATTTGAATTTGGGCCAAATTTTGGATTCGAGTCAAAGTTGAAGTTGAACATTGGAGGTTCATTGCTCTGTGCAGTGTATTTGATCGAGCATTTGAAGTCCAATATTCGTAGGTGAACAATCCGAATGAGAAATGTGCTAGAAAGGAGCTCGAAAGCTAGGGTAGATAGCCCTATTTGAAATCAAGTTTTTTTTGACCTTGCCTCAATGAGGCATATATATTTTTATTAACACTCGTTCCATATATATAGGGTAAAAACGAAGTCTCAATATTTATTGATTAATATTCATATTAGTACATTTTTTTGAAAAAATATGCTTTTATTTCAAAACCGTCAAATAACACGTTTTAGATATGAAAATGAAAAAATAAGTTCAGATCCTTCTTACTCACTCCAAAATGAAGCTATGGAGATTTTTTTTGATTTTTTTTATTTATTTTGATTTTTTTTCAAACCCTAAACCCTCTCTCCCTATTCTACAAACTCTGAAAATGTTCATAGGTGATAGCTCATTTGTGTGAAGACTTTTTTCATGAAAATGACCTACACCAAGTTTATATTTTTTTTCTCATAACCTTATCACATATGACGGCTATGTGCGCAAGAATTACAACATTTTGATTTTTTTTTGAATTTTTAAAAAAACATTTGAACTTGATTTCGACAAATCACTTCAAAAAATGATTTTTCAAAAAAACGCCCCTATACCGAGTTTATATTTTTTTATGGTAACTAGGTCTCATAAACGGACGAACTACGTTTGTTTTATATTTTTGCAATTTTTTCTAATTTACTTATGGCCATTTGAAATCTGGTTAAACCCTAATAACCCCGTTGACTCGCTCATAACCCCGCAGAAATGCTCCAAACCCTAGCGTCGAACGTGCGCCGTCGGATCCTACCAAACGCCAAACACCACCCGTCAGATGTGGGGCAGGCATGCGCAATCCGCGTGATGCATCCTGATTGGCTACTGCACTGTCCTTCTCGGGTTTTTTTACGATCTGCCCCACTTTACATATGAAATTGAATTTTTCGCACATGACCACCACATGTCAGTGTTAAGAGTTGGTTCAAATATTCAAACTGCAAAATACAATGTGGCAAATCATCAATATAGCTTCCCCTTCTCCTCTTCTCCATCTGACAAACAAAGGCATCGAGCAGATCGAGCAATTCCTCTGTTTCTTTCCCCATCTTCTTGTTCTTCTTCCTCTCGAGCAATTCCTCTGTTTCTTCCTCTCGGGCGATATGTCGACCTCCTCGTCAGCCCCCCCGTTCCACGTGGCCGGTGTATGGTCCAGTGCCGATGACTCGATGCACTGATTGCCCATGGACTGCGCCACTGAAGCGGTTGACTTCGAAGGAGGAGAAGAATGGGAACTTTGGGCGCAAGTTCGTCAAATGCGAGAGCAAGCCGGAGGGGCAGGTTAGGTCTGAGTTTTCCTCGCATCCTTTATCTCTAATTTCTCAAAAAATCTGTCAGATTTGGATTTAGGTTACATGATTTCGTTTTCAGATCATGAAGAAATGCCACCATTTCGAGTGGATGGATGATTACATCCAGAGGCTTCAAGGGTCGGGCTTGCTGGATTCGAGGGGGAATGCAATCCGCGAGTCCAATCTGCCCCATAACAGTGCCGCTCCGGCAGCAGCAGCGCATCCGGTAGATGTCGAACTGAAGACGGAATTGAAGAAGATGAACAAGAACTTCAAGGAGCTTATCTAGTTGAAGAAGCAATCCAATCTGATAGCTTTAGGAATACTTGCTCTAGGAATTTTTTACTTGATGGCCATCTCTCGTTAGAGATGTTTGTCTACTGTTGTTGCCACTGTTTAACAATCCAAGTCTGTTTATCTCAAATGCAACTCTGTTTAGTGCAACTGTCAATCTCTGAATGTATGCAGTTTACTGTTAAGTTTCGACACTTTCAGTTTCAGCAGAAAAGAGCTACCAGTTCAGTGATAGGATTATTTTGTTAGCTAATAACCTCGAGTGTTGGATCATACCCTAGCTCGTCAGATGACAGTAAGTAGTACTTCAGCAGCACAAGGGATATACATCAAGTTCATCTCTTCTCTCTCGCACTTGCCAAACTTTTGTCCTCGAGTTCGTCAGTTTGCTAAAAAACCTAGTTCGCAGGCCCAAAGAGAAAGCCCAAAAACAAGCGATGTTTCTTTTTTTGTTTAGGAAGGATTGCTTTGTTCCTTTTTGTTTCTAATTTCTTTTTTCATTAATTTGATTGCCCAATCTCTTCTATCTCATTGAGGAATTTTTTCGGCTTTCCTTTATGGGTCCCTTCATTTTTTAGAATCAAAGTATTTGCAAACCGCAGTATTATTATGCCTAGCGAACCAATACTTCATGATTAGAAAAAGAGTTCTAACTCTCTTTTTTATATACTTCAAACATAGTGAAGTTAAAACTACACTTTTGACTAAATCCAAATATCTCAAAGTATTTGGTACTTCAATATTTCTGAAAACCAAAGTACTCTTTGAAGGGAGCCCTTCTTTGAATACCTAAAAAATACAGAGCTCTCAAACCAAAGCCGTGTACAAATGTAGAATATGTTCTTATGTTTAGAAGGCATCTATAAACACATCATTTTTAGTTTGTTTGGTTAATTTTTTCCACGCCAATTAGCCGTGTCTAAACTTGGGACAAACAAAATACAAACATAACAAAGCATTAATATAACACACATAACTTAACTTAGATAGGGTTGCTAGGGCAACATAAGTTCTTACATAGACACCGATAGATAATCCCTAATAATTAACCTTACATAGATAGGGTAGCTAGCTCGGGCAACACACACACCAAACTCACACTACATAGTAGATAGATAGGGTAGCTAGGGCAACACCACCATGTCTTCACCGTCGTCTTCACCTTAACCGCCGGCTTCACCGTCTTCTTCGCCGCCGGCTTCAGTACTCCTCCTCCTGAAGGCCGTTGTCGCCGACGTAGTATGGGAGGCTGTGCATGCGGTTGCGAGCGGGGAAGATGCTCTCGAAGTCGGTGAAGATGTTATAGGTCATGAATGCGATGAACTCGCACCGACACCAATACACCTTGCCGAGCAGGTAGTAGGCATCGAACCTATTGGTGAAGTGGACGACGAGCCCTACCACTGGAGCATTGGCATGGGGACGCTGCTCCACGAGGTTGAACATGGGCAGCGAGCCCGCCGGGAGGTGGTGGAAGCCTACACGGAGGAACCCCCATGCAAGCTCAGTGCTTCCCCTCCAGCGGGAGAACGCCCACATGCAGAGAGATTCCTCGATGACGACGTTGGCGGGGTACCGCCATTCCGGCACGGTGGGCGGCGCTTGGAACGTCGGCCCGTTGTACTGCATCTTGCTCGCTTCGCAGAGTGGAACGGCTTTGGCTTTTGGGGGAAGAAGAGAAGTTGGAGGCGCAGATGGATCTGTAGAAGAAGAGGCAATGAAGGGCAGTTTAAATAGCCGGGGAGACGCAGTGGGTACACGCGAAACCGGCGTAGATCGTGACTCAGTGCGTGCGTGAACCGATGTGATCATCAATTTGTGAACGTGAATCGATGCGAGCGTGCTTTGCGTGCTCTGCGTTGGCGGCTGCCTGCCTCCCCCTTCTGCGTGCTCTGCGTTGGCGGCTGCCTGCCTCCCATTCACGAGCGTGCGTGCAGCCTGCGGCGTGAACCGATGCCTTGACATATGGACGCGACCGTGCGTGCAGCCTGCCCCTTCTGCCACCGGCACGTATGCCTGCGACGCGTGAAACGACGCTGCAGAGCGACTGAATCCACCGGCAACCATGCGGCACGGATCGATGCGTGCGTGTCGTCGTGCATGCATGCGATTAGGTCTAGGTCACTAGATGCGTGCGTGGCGGTATTCGCATGCATAGCAGGCTACATCGATGCCAAAGCCTGGCATGCATAGCAGGCTGCATCCATCCATAGTAGGCTTTTTTAATTGGGCTCCCTTTTTAATTTATTACCAACAAACTAACGGGCCCGTCCTATGAACACAAACACAGCCCAAACAGCGAAGCCACAGCCACAGTCAACAGAGTCCAACGTGGCCCCACAAGTCAGTTAACGGCCAAGACGGCAAACGTCTATTATGAACATTTGTGAGAGTTTCAGCTAAGGCAATGGGGAAAAGTGAGCAAAAGTTTGAAGCGTGGGGAAAACTGAGCACAACTAAGGAATTGGGGGCACAGATGGAATAAGCCCAACATTTATCATGATATGAGGAAATAAATAATAACTTTATTATTGCCTCTAGGGCATATTTCCTTCAGTCTCCCACTTGCACTAGAGTCAATAATCTATATTACACAGTAATGATTCTAACACCCATGGAGTCTTGGTGTTGATCATGTTTTGCTCGTGGAAGAGGCTTAGTCAACGAGTCTGCAACATTCAGATCCGTATGTATCTTGCAAATCTCTATGTCTCCCACATGGACTTGGTCCCGGATGGAATTGAAGCGTCTCTTGATGTGCTTGGTCCTCTTGTGATATCTGGATTCCTTTGCCAAGGCAATTGCACCAATATTGTCATAGAAGATCTTCATTGGTCCCGATGCACTAGGTATGACACCTAGATTGGAAATGAACTCTTTCATCCAGACTCCTTCATTTGCTGCTTCCAAAGCAGCTATGTACTCCACTTCGCATGTAGATCCCGCCATGACGCTTTGTTTAGAACTGCACCAACTGACAGCTCCACCGTTTAATAAAAACACGTATCCGGTTTGTGATTTAGAATCGTCCAGATCAGTGTCAAAGCTTGCATCGACGTAACCATTTACGACTAGCTCTTTGTCACCTCCATAAACGAGAAACATATCCTTAGTCCTTTTTAGGTATTTCAGGATATTCTTGACCGCTGTCCAGTGATCCACTCCTGGATTACTTTGGTACCTCCCTGCCAAACTTATTGCTAAGCATACATCAGGTCTGGTACACAGCATTGCATACATGATAGAGCCTATGGCTGAAGCATAGGGAACATCTTTCATTTTCTCTCTATCTTTTGCTGTGGTCGGGCATTGAGTCTGACTCAACTTCACACTTGTAATACAGGGAAGAATCCTTTCTTTGCCTGATCAATTTTGAACGTTTTCAAAACTTTATCAAGGTATGTGCTTTGTGAAAGTCCAATCAGGCGTCTTGATCTATCTCTATAGATCTTGATGCCTAATATGTAAGCAGCTTCACCGAGGTCTTTCATCGAAAAACTTTTATTCAAGTATCCCTTTATGCTATCCAAAAATTCTATATCATTTCCAATTAACAATATGTCATCTACATATAATATCAGAAATGCTACAGAGCTCCCACTCACTTTCTTGTAAATACAGACTTCTCCAAAAGTCTGTATAAAACCATATGCTTTGATCACACTATCAAAGCGTTTATTCCAACTCCGAGATGCTTGCACCAGTCCATAAATGGATCAATGGAGCTTGCACACTTTGTTAGCACCTTTTGGATCGACAAAACCTTCCGGCTGCATCATATACAACTCTTATTCTAGAAATCCATTCAGGAACGCAGTTTTGACATCCATTTGCCAAATTTCATAATCATAAAATGCGGCAATTGCTAACATGATTCGGACAGACTTAAGCATCGCTACGGGTGAGAAAGTCTCATCGTAGTCAACCCATTGAACTTATCGAAAACCTTTTGCAACAAGTCGAGCTTTGTAGACAGTTACATTACCATCAGCGTCAGTCTTCTTCTTAAAAATCCATTTATTCTCGATGGCTTGCCGATCATCGGGCAAGTCAACCGAAGTCCATACTTTGTTCTCATACATGGATCCCATCTCAGATTTCATGGCCTCAAGCCATTTTGCGGAATCTGGGCTCATCATTGCTTCCTCATAGTTCGTAGGTTCGCCATGGTCAAGTAACATGACTTCCAGAATAGGATTACCGTACCACTCTGGTGCGGATCTTACTCTGGTAGACCTACGAGGTTCAGTAGTAACTTGATCTGAAGATTTCATGATCAATATCATTAGCTTCCTCATTGATTGGTGGTGTTGTCATAGGAACCGGTTCTTGTGATGAACTACTTTCCAATAAGGGAGTAGGTACAGTTACCTCATCAAGTTCTACTTTCCTCCCACTCACTTCTTTCGAGAGAAACTCCTTCTCTAGAAATGATCCGAATTTAGAAACAAAAATCTTGCCCTCAGATCTGTGATAGAAGGTGTACCCAATAGTCTCTTTTGGGTATCCTATGAAGACACATTTCTCTGATTTGGGTTCGAGCTTATCTGGTTGAAGTTTCTTCACATAAGCATCGTATCCCCAAATTTTAAGAAATGACAACTTTGGTTTCTTGCCAAACCACAGTTCATAAGGCGTCGTCTCAACGGATTTTGATGGTGCCCTATTTAACGTGAATGCGGCTGTCTCTAAAGCATAACCCCAAAACAATAGCGGAAAATCAGTAAGAGACATCATAGATCGCACCATATCTAGTAAAGTATGATTACGACGTTCGGACACACCATTTCATTGTGGTGTTCCAGGTGGTGTGAACTGTGAAACTATTCCACATTGTTTTAAATGAAGGCCAAACTCATAACTCAAATATTCTCCTCCACGATCAGATCGTAGAAACTTTATTTTCTTGTTACGATGATTCTCCACTTCACTCTAAAATTCTTTGAACTTTTCAAATGTTTCAGACTTGTGTTTCATTAAGTAGATATACTCATATTTGCTCAAATCATTTGTGAAGGTCAGAAAACAACGATACCTGCCACGAGCATGAACACTCATTGGACCACATACATCGGTATGTATTATTTCCAACAATTTAGTAGCTCGTTCCATTGTTCTGGAGAACGGAGTTTTAGTCATCTTGCCCAAAAGGCACGGTTCGCAAGCATCAAATGATTCATAACCAAGTGATTCCAAAAGTCCATCTTAATGGAGTTTCTTCATGTGCTTTACACCGATATGACCCAAACGGCTGTGCCACAAATAAGTTGTACTATCATTATCAACTTTGCATCTTTTGGCATCAATATTATGAATATGTGTATCACTACGATCGAGATCCAACAAACTATTTTTATTGGGTGTATGACCATCGAAGGTTTTATTCATATAAACAGAACAACAATTATTCTCTGACTTTAAATGAATAACCGTATTGCAATAAACATGGTCAAATCATATTTATGCTCAACGCAAACACCAAATAACATTTATTTAGGTTTAACACTAATCCCGAAAGTATAGGGTGTGTGCGATTATGATCATATCAATCTTGGAACCACTTCCAACACACATCATCACTTCACCCTTAACTAGTCTCTGTTTATTCTGTAACTCCTGTTTCGAGTTACTAATATTAGCAACCGAACAAGTATCAAATACTCAGGGGCTACTATAAACACTAGTAAGGTACACATCAATAACCTGTATATCAAATATACCCTTGTTCACTTTGCCATCCTTCTTATCCACCAAATATTCAGGGCATTTCCGCTTCCAGTGACCATTTCCTTTGCAATAGAAGCACTCAGTTTCAGGTTTTGGTCCAGCTTTGGGCTTCTTCACGGGAGTGACAACTTGCTTGCCATTCTACTTGAAGTTCCCTTTCTTTTCCTTTGCCCTTTTCTTGAAACTAGTGGTCTTATCAATCATCAACACTTGATGCTCTTTCTTGATTTCTACCTTTGTCGATTTCAGCATCACAAAGAGCTCGGGAATCGTTTTCGTTATCCCTTGCATTATAGTTCATCACGAAGTTCCACTAACTTGGTGATGGTGACTAGAGAACTCTGCCAATCACTATCTTATCTGGAAGATTAACTCCCACTTGATTCAAGTGATTGTAGTACTCAGACAATCTAAGCACTTGCTCACTAGTTGAGCAATTCTCCTCCATCTTTTAGGCAAAGTATTTGTCGGAGGTCTCATACCTCTTGACATGGGCATGAGTCTGAAATATCAATTTCATCTCATGGAACATCTCGTATGTTCCGTGACGTTTCAAAAACGTTTTTGTAGTCCCGGTTCTAAGCCATAAAGGATGGTGCACAAAACTATCAAGTAGTCATCATATTGAGCTAGCCAAACGTTCATAACGTCTGCATATGCTCCTGCAATAGGTCTGTCACCCAGCGGTGCATCAAGGACATAATTCTTCTGTGCAGCAATGACGATAAACCTCAGATCACGGACCAAGTCCGCATCATTGCTACTAACATTTTTCAACTTAGTTTTCTCTAGGAACACATATAAAAACATAGGGAAGCAAAAACATAGGGAAGCAACAACGCGAGCTATTGGTCTACAACATAATTTGCAAAATACTACCAGGACTAAGTTCATGGTAAATTAAAGTTCAATTAATCATATTACTTAAGAACTCCCACTTAGACAAACATTTCTCTAGTCATCTAAGTGATCACGTGATCCAAATCAACTAAACCATGTCCGATCATCACGTGAGATGGAGTAGTTTTCAATGGTGAACATCACTATGTTGATCATATCTACTATATGATTCACGTTCGACCTTTCGGTCACCGTGTTCCGAGGCCATATCTGTATATGCTAGGCTCGTCAAGTTTAACCTGAGTATTCCGCGCGTGCAACTGTTTTGCACCCATTGTATTTGAACGTAGAGCCTATCACACCCGATCATCACGTGGTGTCTCAGCACGAAGAACTTTCGCAATGGTGCATACTCAGGGAGAACACTTCTTGATAATTAGTGAGAGATCATCTTAAAATGCTACCGCCTAACTAAGAAAAATAAGATGTATAACAGATAAACATCATATGCAATCAAAATATGTGACATGATATGGCCATGATCATCTTGTGCCTTTGATCTCCATGTACTGTCATGATCTCTATCGTCACTGGCACGACACCATGATCTTCATCATCTTGATCTATATCAATGTGTCGTCACATGGTCGTCTCACCAACTATTGCTCTTGCAACTATTGCTATCGCATAGCGATAAAGTAAAGCAATTATTTGGCACTTGCATCTTATGCAACAAAGAGACAACCATAGGGCTTCTGCCAGTTGCCGATAACTTCAACAAAACATGATCATCTCATACAACAACTTATATCTCATCACGTCTTCACCATATCACATCACAACATGCCCTGCAAAAACAAGTTAGACGTCCTCTACTTTGTTGTTGCAAATTTTACGTGGCTGCTATGGGCTGAGCAAGAACCGTTCTTACCTACGCATCAAAACCACAACAGTAGTTCATCAAGTTAGTGTTGTTTTAACCTTCTCAAGGACCGGGCGTAACCACACTCGGTTCAACTAAAGTTGGAGAAACTGACACCCGCCAGCCACCTGTGTGCAAAGCACGTCGGTGGAACCAGTCTCGCGTAAGCGTACGCGTAATGTCGGTCCGGGCCGCTTCATCCAACAATACCGCCGAACCAAAGTATGACATGCTGGTAAGCAGTATGACTTGTATCGCCCACAACTCACTTGTGTTCTACTCGTGCATATAAGATCAACGCATAAAACCTAGGCTCGGATGCCACTGTTGGGGAATGTAGTAATTTCAAAATTTTCCTATGCACACGCAAGATCATGGTGATGCATAGCAACGAGAGCGGAGAGTGTTGTTTACATACCCTTGTAGACCATAAGAGGAAGCATTAGCACAACGCGGTTGATGTAGTCATACGTATTCACGATCCGACCGAGCAAGTACCGAACGTACGGCACCTCCGAGTTTAGCACACGTTCAGACCGATGACGTCCCTCGAACTCCGATCCAGCCGAGTGTTGAGGGAGAGTTTTGTCAGCACGACGGCGTGGTGACGATGATGATGTTCTACCAAGGCAGGGCTTCGCCTAAGCACCACTACAGTATTATCGAGGTGGACTATGCTGGAGGGAGGCACCGCACACGACTAAAAGATCAAATGAATAATTGTTGTTTCTAGAGGTGCCCCCCTGCCCCCGTATATAAAGGAGCCAAGGGGGAGGGGGCAGCCGGCCAAGGAGGGGCGCGCCAAGGGGAGTCCTACTCCCACCGATAGTAGGACTCCCTTCTTTCCTAGTTGGAATAGGAGAAGGGGGGAAGGAGGAGGGAGAGAGGAAGGAAAGGGGGGCGCCGCCCCCCTCTCCTTGTCCTATTTGGACTGGGGGAGGGGCGTGCGGCCCATCCCTTGCCTCCTCTCTTCCTCTCCACTAGGGCCCATGTAGGCCCATTAAGCCCCCGGGGGGTTCCAGTAACCTCCCGGTACTCCGGTAAAATCCTGATTTCACCCGAACACTTCTGATATCCAAATATAGGCTTCCAATATATCAATCTTCATGTCTCAGCCATTTCGAGACTCCTTGTCATGTTCGTAATCACATTCGGGACTCCGAACAAACTTTGGTACATCAAAACTCATAAACTCATAATATAACTGTCATCGACACCTTAAGCGTGCGGACCCTACGGGTTCGAGAACTATGTAGACATGACCTAGAACTGTTTCCGGTCAATAACCAATGGCGGAACCTGGATGCTCATATTGGCTCCTACATATTCTACGAAGATCTTTATCGGTCAAATCGCATAACAACATATGTTGTTCCCTTTGTCATCGGTATGTTACTTGCCCGAGATTTGATCATCGGTGTCCAATACCTAGTTCAATCTCGTTACCGGCAAGTCTCTTTACTCGTTATGTAATGCATCATTCCGTAACTAACTCATTAGCTACATTGCTTGCAAGGCTTATAGTGATGTGCATTACCGAGAGGGCCCAAAGATACCTCTCCAACTATCGGAGTGACAAAACCTAATCTCGAAATACGCCAACTCAACATGTACCTTTGGAGACACCTGTAGAGCTCCTTTATAATCACCCAGTTACGTTGTGACATTTGGTAGCACACAAAGTGTTCCTCCGGTAAACGGGAGTTGCATAATCTCATAGTTATAGGAACTTGTATAAGTCATGAAGAAAGCAATAGCAACATACTAAACGATCAAGTGCTAAGCTAACGGAATGGGTCAAGTCAATCACATCATTCTCCTATTGATGTGATCCCGTTAATCAAATGACAACACATGTCTATGGTTAGGAAACACAACCATCTTTGATTAATGATCTAGTCTAGTAGAGGCATACTAGTGACATTAAGTTTGTCTATGTATTCACACATGTATCATGTTTCCGCTTAATACAATTATAGCATGAATAATAAAAAATTATCATGATATGAGGAAATAAATAATAAATTTATTATTGCCTCTAGGGCATATTTCCTTACGTGTGTCCATATTGTGGATGACATAATAGACCTGGGGCCTACACAACATGATGTCGTTTGAGAGGATGAATGGGATCATCAAAGGAATCGTTCATAACATGTCCCGTCCGGATGGAAGCATCCTCCAGGGCTATGTGACACAAGAGTGCATCTCTTTCTGTTTGAATTTTCTATATGGCGCAGACCAGCCGCCTGGTGTTAGTGTTGGTTTGCCTGTTAACAAGCACGATGGAAGGCTCGAAGGAGAACATCACTGCAACGGTTGCAGGGAACTGCACGTGGCATACTCAGATCGATGCAGCGACTTTAACAGAGCAAACTTGGTAGTGCTACAATACCTAGACGAGGTAGATCCTTTCGTGGCACTGCACAAAGAAATTATCGCAAAGAAGTATCGTGACCGGGGGGTATGTAGAACGGACACCGAAGTTACTAGAGAGCACAACTCCACTTTCCTGCATTGGTTCAAAGAGCATATTATTGCTAATCCCCCGGAGGAGGGCTCTAAGGACGGATTGCTCATATACGCCTTAGCACATGGCCCCCCGCCCAACCTCATAACCTATCAGGCATATGATATCAATGGATACATGTTCTACACGGAGGCCAAAGATATGGACAGTGATGATCAGAACTCAGGGGTGACGCTGGACTGCATGACCAGCAGCGACAACGGCGCAACTGAACGATTTTATGGAAGAGTCGAGGAGATCTAGGAGCTTGACTACTCTGGACTGCACAACACGACGATGTTCCATGTCAGATGGGCTAAGAATGTCGAAAGAGAAAACTGGATTTTCACTACCATGACTATACCCAACGCCAAGAGAGCTACCGTGAATGCTATCACAAAAAACGAGCCATGGGCACACGCTAAGCACGTGACACAATGCTTCTTCATAACCGACCCACGCAATCCCAGTCGTGTTGTCATGAGGAGAGGCAAAAGGAACATCATTGGAATGGATGGAGTCGCCAACGAGGAAGACTATGATCAGTACGGCAACCCAATGAGGGAAGATGACGATGATGATGAAGTATACGTCAAAAGAAGAATCAATACTACATTACCTAAGAAAAATCGTACTCCATGGAAAAGGCAAAGTCACAATGAGGGGCTCAATTATTCTTCAACGAACAAGAAGGGAAAGAAGCTGACTCAAAAATGAAAACGTCAACGCTGAGGAATCGTATGTTATCGGTCAAATGATGTAATATATATATATATATACATACATATATATATATATATATATATATATATATATATATGTTCCTATTTTGTATACACACTTAGCCATTATTATGCATGGGTCCAACGATGTAATATATATGTTCCTATTTTGTATACATATTTAACCGTCAAATGATGCAATATATATCGCCTTCCCTTCGTTCACTACTCTCGGGAAAAAAAAGTGGGAGAAAATAAAGAAAAAGAAAAAGAAAAATTGGTTATAGTAGTAGCGGTTTATTGAAAAAGAGCTACAGTGAAGCTAGCAGTAGCGATTTCCTTATAAAACCGCTACAGCTAGTGAAGGTAGTAGCAGCGCGTTTGGTCTAAATGCGTTACTGCTACGTCCACTTAACCCAAAATTCTCACTCTCCCTGCTTCATCCCGCCTCTTTTCCCCCAAATCCCCACTCTCTCTTCCCCCGTCGCACCGCCGCGCCCCGGCACTCGCCCCCGACCACGGCGCTCGCCCCCGACCCAGCCTCAGCGCTCGCCCCCGACCCGGCGCTCGCCCCCCACCCGGAGCTCACCCCCGACCCGGCCCTTGCCCCCGACCCCGGCACTCGCCCCCGACCCGTCG
>LT934116.1:766550946-766607214 GCA_900231445.1 Triticum turgidum subsp. durum
TAGGGTTCTTCGGTTAATTTACTTAGGTTTTAGTTAGGGCAGTATGTTAATTAGGTTATCTATTTAGTTATGAATTTAGCTAGGTTTTAAAATAGGACATAAATTTAGGGTTAAGCAATTGTAGTTAAAAGAAAAGGTAGCATTTAAGCAATTGTCCAAATCAACATCCCTTGTTAAAGAAAATTTAGGTAGGCTGAATTTATATGCAAATTTGAACTGGACATGTGATATGTGGATATGTCATGTTTTGGACATGTCATGTTTGTAATTTGAACATGTCATTTGGACATGTCATGTTTTGGTTCAATTTCGGTAAATGACCGAGTGGCCTATGTTACGTCGGAATGTTGATTCATTTCCGTTTCGGTGAATTTTAGGCGCTCGATATGTCCATTTTTTAGCAAAGGTCATGCCGAAATTTGCCGTGAATTTTGGCATGATTTGTGCTAGATAGTTGGCATATTGAGTGCTGGCACATAGATTTCTTTTTTATGTCATTTCTCATTTTTTTCATACTTCTAGAAATAAACGAGGACACTTAATCATAGGAAACATGTCTAACAACGAAGAAACTGGGCTTTCTGACCAAGATGCAGACGAGAAGGATTATGAGGGTGAACAAGAGTACCTCGACTATTTGGCTGCTAAGCAAGGTTTGCAAGTCGGCCTCGATGATGGTACTGAAGCCGACATTGACATCGACGGCGCAGGCACCGATGGCGGCGCCGAGACCGGCGGGGAAGGTACCGGCGCCGATGCCGCTACCGAAAAGAGGAAGCATAAGAAGCAGAGGATACGAAAACCTAACAAACTAGGGATTGGACGACTTGTGATCACAAAGATGGCACCTGGCAAGTTTGAGCCATTAGAGCCGGAAGAACCTCGCAAGTGCTATGGGAACCAAGTAGGATGCATCCTACAGGAATGCGCGAGCATCAACGACGATGACTTAAGGAGTAAAGAACATTTGACGCAGTTGCTCCTAACGAAGTTGCACAAGAGATTCAAGTTCCCCGACCGGGATGATAACATAGAACAACCGTGGGATGATCCAAAGATGAAAAAGATTAACAATCACGCCATGGGCATGTTCAGCAATGATTTGGCCTCCTGGAAAGGGAGGGTGAAACGAGCTATTGAGGCTGAGGAACCCCTGTCCAAGATTCTGGAGGAAATCCGACACTTACGGAAGAGGAGTTTGAAAAGTTCAAGGACACTTGCGCGATCGAGGCAGCCAAGGCTAAGGTTGCGAAATTCAAGAGCCTTCAGCAAAGGAACATGGGGAAGCATCGCCTCAGAAGCCGCGGCTACCTCCGTAAAAGGCCCATATGGGATAAGGAGGACGCAGAACGTGAAGCCGCGGGTCTCCCAGACCCCTTCGCGGAGTTCACCAACCCCTTGGAGCGTGACTTCATCAGGGCCCAGTACTAGTGGGACAAGGAGAAAAAGGTTTTTTACACGGACCAGATCACGAGGAAATTGATTAGACTACTAGAGAAGCATCACCAACTTGCAGCCGAAAGCCCTACTTCTCCGATGAGGCCCAAGTGGGACACCCCTCTCAACCGGGCCTTGAACGAACTTAAGGGACTCCCTTTGGGCAAGCGGCCGCAATATGGTCCTGTGCACAGCGCTGGAGACGGCGCCACATGGAAGGTGTTTTACAACAAGGGCCCGGAGGCCAAGAAGCAGAAAAAGAAGTTTAGTCAGGCGGACATCGATGTGAAGGTGAAGCTTGCGGTCGAGAAAAAAGCAGCTGAGGACGCAGAAAAAATAGCCGAGGAGAAAAATGAGTTGCTACAGCATGCAGTCAATGCAGCTGTAACTGCCTGCAGAAATGATTTCGCTACTAACTTGGTTCCAGCTATCATCAACTGGACGAAGGAAAATCCAGACAAGACGGTACATGATTTCCCGATGCCCAGTTTCGTCGGGAGCAACTCCATGAACAACAACAACACCTCACCATCACTTGCTCACGCAACCGGGCCTCCTCTCGCGGTCGCTCCCGCTCATAGCAGCCCATCCTCAGTCTCTAGCGCGCTAGGTGGGCCTTTGTCTTTGGCTGAGCTCGACTCGTCACGGTAATTACATGTCGCACCAACATATATATATATATATATATATATATATATATATAGAATATTCCATTTTCGTTGCCTTTCGAACGTTTTACGCCACAGACATATGTGTTTGCAGGGCGAAGAAACTCCGTGCACCATACTCTACTTGATAAAAGGCAAGAAGGTCCACGTGGGAAAGGCGATGATATTGAACCCCTTGAAACCCACGTTCCTCAACCAGCCGATCCCTGCTGGGCACTTCAGGGTTAGCTTGTCCAGTGTGAAATCGGGGCACGAGGCGTTGCCTCCTCCAGTACAGCATGTGGGAGAGGACGACGAGACCCCGCCACAGATTGGAAGTTGCAAGGGTTGGGTGCTGCTATGGCCGAAGAATCTTATTCGTCTGGAGCCGGCCGAGAGCACACCAATAACCACACATCAACAAGCATGTGCGAAGACCACCACCATGCATACGCAATTACCAGCTCCTGTAGTGCCGAGTGAGAGCGGCGGACGACGTGATGAAGGGGGTGCAATAGTATTGGCTGATGTAATCGGTCCTGTAGAACAGTGAATGTATGATGAGACGGAGGTCGAACCTATGGGTTTCCTCAATACAAATGCGTATGACTGTGACATACATATGATGAGTCAACCATACGGCGAATCGGGCTATCAGCATGCTAATGAGGATATGGATGATATGCCCGGGCAGGAAGGTCGTTGGAAGGATTGAAAAAAGTCTCTCTTCATGAATTCCTCACAGGACACACCTGAAGATGTCGCCTCAACACAGGCTCAACTAGCCGGGGGTCGTACAGTGCTTAGTCCGGGAACCCTGGGGTAGGGGTTAAGGAAGGGTCTGGAAGGTGTGACCAAGAAAAAGGATAGGAAGAGATCGGGGAAGATAACTGCCTCCAAACAAGCTAGAGCACATAGCAGCCAGCCTATGCATTCTGAAGAGCGTGTACCCGTGAAAGGTGCGGCCATGTCCCATCTCACGGGCGAGCCGATGCTACCGCTGAAACCGCTGGAGGCACTATCAGGGGATCTCAGGAGACTGCACGACCATGTGCTGTCGACTGAGAAAAGCCTACTAGCCTCAAAGGATCCAGGATATCTGACATACGTGGATCGTGTGCCTGAGGGGAAGTGCTACGTCGATACACGGCCCGCGGAGGTGTTCTTCCTGTGGTTTGACCATATCTTTGAGATGTTTCTGACAAGGCGGCTCGATTTTACAATCGTCCGCCTTTTTGCGCTACATATGAGCTCCGTCATGAAGAGTGAAGAAGTCTCGCAAATCTGTGTGGCGGATCCGTACTACATGCACGAGTCTTTCTTGAGTCTCGGAGACTTTGAGCGTGAAACAACTAGGGACTACCTCCAAAACTTCATGGTACAGAATAAGAACCGGGAAATTGTACTCGTGCCTTATCATCCAAAGTAAGTCAGTTCCGGACAACCCTTTTGTACATTTCAACCATTCCTTCTCTCTCATATGGGGAATAATTTGAGGTGTCTTTTCCCTGCAGCAAAGGGCTCGCCGTCCTTATCGTTCTTTACCCGCAAGTCTCCCACACCGTGTATTTTGACCCTTCCAGAGACTACGGGAAAAGGACTACACCCACATAATGAATATTCTAGATAATGCTCTCTAAGGCTTTAGCATTAGAGGTGGCCACGTGCAGATCAGGAAACAAAGGAACAAGAAGATGGGTTTCATGCACAAAACTAACTTCTCCTGCATCCATGTCCCAAAACCAAGCAAGAAGGATGGATTCTACATCGTCCATCTCATGATTCAGTTCAACACGGATCACCAAAAGCTTCGCATGACAAGCAGAAATGATGATCATATCCACAAGTGGCTAGAATCTCGTGGAGAAGCGGATTATAAACTTAGAGATGACTTCTTTCGCATCCAAAGGGACATTGCGACGATCATCATGAAAGAAGTCGTCGATGAGAAGGGGATGTTCCACCACGGCCCTTTATTGCGAGCTGACGTCTGAACTCGCATAGGCATGCAACATCTAGACCTCACGTTGTTCAAGAAGCTAGGGTCCATCCTTGATGGTATGGAAGGATGGAACTTCTAGTGACTTATGATGCCGATGATGATGATATGTGTCGGTTGAACTTGTATACTTTTTGTAGCGATGAAACTTTGTGATGTCCACGGTCCCTGCCGAACTTGCGTAACGCTACTTTGTTAGTTTGCGTACGATGACCTGCATACCTCTAGTTAATTAGTTTGCGTACTGTATGTTGCATCTAGTTGCTAACCCTTTCTTTTTCGTGTTGCTCTAGTATATTTTGTTGCATATGATTGTACATCCTCTTCATGAACATGCATCTCTAACAGGTACCTAGTTTCTTGATGGCGAGATGGAAGTGCTATGTCGTGTACAAAGGGAAGGTTCCGGGGGTGTACAACGAGTGGCCTGAGTGTCAGCCGCAAGTGAATGGGTTCTCGGGCGCCAGCCATAAAGGCTTCAAAAGCAGACAAGAAGGAGAAGCTAGTTACTTGAGGTTCACGCTAGCGCGAGAGAGGAGTCGTAACCGCCGCCTCATGTACTGCATAGTTCCGCTCTCACTCATAGTAATAGCTCTTCTCGCGTATACCTTTGTTTAGATGGATGACGTTGTAGTTGCAAGTATTTGAGACTTGCATGTATCGCTATTTTTGAGATGATGCCAAGATACCACTTTGTGTTAGATGATGATTATGATGAGACTATTTGTATGTATATGCTATGATTACATTTGTGGTCTCGCAGGCATTTGTATGTGTATCATGATGACATTTGTATGTGTATCATGATGACATTTGTATGTGCTAAATAGTCTTCTATAAAGCCTATTCAAATACAAAACAAATATGCAGAAAAATATATATTAAAATTAGCAGTAGCGAGTGGAGAAAAGTTAGCAGCAGCGTGGTAGTATCAGTAGCGCGCATAGGGGAAGCGCGCTATAGCTATTAGCAGTAGCGAGCTCCACCGAAGAACGCTGCTGCTACACTTGTATATCAGTAGCACGGGCGCGCACGCGCTGCTGCTACGGGTTAGCTGTAGCGCCTTATTAGTAGTGCCTCCTCCCGCGCTACTGATATACCTAAAACCCGCTCTGCTGCTAGGCTTTTCCCTAGTAGTGTTAAGCTGGCCTGGAAACTGTTGTTGTAGGAGAACTCGGCATAAGGCAGACAGTCTTCCCACTTGGTTCCTCGGTCCAATGTACATGCCCTGAGCATATCTTTGAGTATTTTGTTTACTCGTTCGGTCTGTCCATCTGTCTGAGGACGATAGGCCGTGTTGTATTTCAATGTGGTCCCCAAGGCTTGATGTAGTCGGGACCAAAATGCGGAGGTGAAGAGAGATCCCCTGTCGGAGGTGATAGTCTTGCGTAGTCCGTGCAGACTAACCATTCTTGACACATACAGTTGTGCGTGTTGATTCGCGCAGTATGTGGTCCGGATAGGAATAAAGTGTGCCACCTTTGTTAAGGTGTCCACTATGACCCATATTGTGTCATTTCCTCGATGAGACCTGGGTAGTCCGGTGATGAAGTCCATCCAGATATCATCCCATTTCCATTGGGATATTGGCAGAGGTTGGAGGAGTCCGGTGGGTTTTGGTGTTCCGCCTTTACCTTATTGCATATGTCGCAATAGGCCACAAAGTATGCGATGTATTTCTTCATTCCGTTCCACAAAAATACCTGACGAAGGTCCTCATACATTTTTGTACCACCAGGATGAATTGAGTATGGTGCTTCATGCGCTTCCACCAATATCTTCTTCTTTAGACTTCCTTGGTTGGGTACGCAGAGTCTTCCTCGAAATGTTAGCGAACCTCGCTGATCCATAGAGAAGTCTGGTGCACGCCCTTGGTGCATCTTCTGAACATATCTTTTTAACCTCCCATCATTCGCTTGAGCGATGCGGATTTCTTCTTGGAGAGTAGGGGCAACTTCCAATATGTTGGCAAGACCGCGTCGGTGATTACCAAATTGAGCTGCATGATTTCTTCATAAAGCTCTGGAGGCAAGGAATCCATAAGAGCATTAAGGTTGGCTAGTTTGCGGCTGAGGGCATCAGCCACCACATTAGCTTTGCCCGGGTGATAATTTATCCCGAGGTCGTAGTCCTTCACCAGTTCGAGCCATCTTCGCTGTCAAAGGTTCAAATCGGGCTGAGTGAATATATACTTGAGACTCTTATGATCGGTGAATATCTGGCACCTCTTTCCAATCAGATAGTGCCTCTAGATCTTCAAAGCGTGTACTACCGGGGCCAATTCCAAATCATGGGTAGGGTAGTTTCCTTCGTGTTGCCGCAGTCGTCGAGATGCATATGCCACCACTTTGTCATCTTGCATGAGTACGCACCCAGTCCTCTTTTGGATGTGTCGCAGTAGACATCAAAACTGCGGTAGATGTCTGGAAGAGTCAATACTGGTGCTGAGGTCAGCCTGGTTTTTAACTCGTTGAAACTCTTCTCGCATTCCTCAGTCCATACGAACTTCTTATCCTTCTTCAGAATCTCAGTCATTGGCTCGGCGATCTTCGAGAAGCCTTCGATAAAACGGCGATAATATCCGGCTAGTCCAAGGAAACTCCGGATTTCTAAGACTGTGGTGGGTGCGGACCAATCAAGTACATCCTTCACCTTGCTTGGGTACATTGAGATTCCTTCTGCCGAGAGGATATGCCCGAGAAATCCCACTTGTTGGTCGCGAAGCCTTTGCAGAACTGCTCGAAGATGCTCCTTGTGTTCATCCTTGCTCTTGGAGTAAATGAGGATCTCATCAATGAATACCACCATAAATTTATCCAAGAATTCCATAAACACCTTGTTCATCATATGCACAAAGAATGCAGGAGCGTTGGTGAGGCCGAAGGACATAATGGTGTACTCATAAAGACCATATCGAGTGGTGAACGCGGTCTTAGGGATATCCTCCTTCTTTATCTTGGGTTGATGATATCCAGTCCTCAAATCAATTTTTGAGAATACTTTGGCCCCACTAAGTTGATCAAACAGGTCACTGATCCTCGGCAGTGGATACTTGTTTGTGGTGATGTCATTCAGCTATCGGTAGTCTACACACATTCGTAGACTGCCATCCTTTTTGTCCATGGAGATTGCTGGTGATCCCCATGGTGAAGATCTGGGTCGAATGTATCCTTTCTGCAGCATCTCATCCAGTTGTTTCTTTAATTCCACAAATTCTAAGGAAGGCATCCGATAATATTTCTTATGTATCGGAGTGGTTCCAGGCACCAAGTCAATCGCGAACTCCAATTCTCGGTCTGGTGGCATGCCTGGCAATTCTTCCGGAAAGACGTCTGGATACACACTGACCATAGGAATTAAATCCACTTCTTCGTCCACTGCTGCGAAAACCATATCTTTCATGGGGATGCGCTTGCGAGCATAAAAACTTGTGGTGCGACCTTCCATATATTTTAGGGTAAGTTCTTTGGTCATACAGCTGATGCATGCTTGATATTGAGTTAACCAATTCATGCCCAGAATGACGTCCAATTTGTTGGAATCGATGATTATCAACGAGGTTGGAAACTTGACGCCCTTGATGTCAATTTCCAAATTTCGACGGACGAGATTGCTTCTGAGTAGGGATCCCGAGGATTGTACCAGCATGTGTTTTCCCAAAATCGAACAAGGAAAATTGTTTTGGGAAGCTAAACTCCGTGATATAAAAGAGTGGGAAGCCCCAGAGTCTAATAAAATTACGGCAGGTATGTCATTAACAAGAAACATACCAATGACGACTTCCGAGTCCTCTTGAGCTTTGTCTGCGGAGATGTGATGAATTTGCTCTTGAATCATATCTGGGGTGGGATACGGCTCCATGTAGTTGACTTGCGGTTGGAATGGAGCTACTTGCTTGCTGTTCTTGGGACACTGCCTGGCGTAGTGTCCGGTTTGACCATAGCCAAAACATGTATTGTTGCGCTGACAGTCTTCACGCATCGGGCTGGTCATGACATTCTTGACTTGCGTAGTAGTCTTGTTGACATTCTGCTGCCAATTTGGTTTGTACTCCACCTAAGTCTGTTGCCAAGTACGAGCCTTTTGCACTGGTTGCATATCCTTCTTTGGCTCGAATTTGCGCTTGTGGTCGTTAACAGCTGGCTTGTGGTCGTGTAGGAGCTTGTGTTCCCTTTCGGTGATGAGGGCCTTGTTCACCAGCGTCAGGAAGTCTGGGAAATCAAACATGCTGAGGGTGCACCTGAGATGCTGGTTCAGGCCTCCAAGGAACCGGTCGATCTTCTGCTCTTCTGTGGCCACATCATGGAGAGAATAGCGGGCCAAATGGTTGAACTTGTTCAGGTAATCGTTGACAGTCATGCTGCCTTGAGTGAGAGCGAGGAATTCGCGCTACTTGATTTTCATAACTCCGATGGGAATATGATACTTGCGGAATTGTTCCTTGAATTTATCCCAAGTAACTTCCTCGTCTGCAGGCCATATTGCCTTGGCATTATCCCACCATATCGCGGAGCTCCTTCGAGATAATGCATTTCGAAGGGAACCTTGTCTCCTTCTTCAGTGCGGGCAATCTCCAGTTTCCTTTCCATAGTCCTTAGCCAGTCATCAGCGTCCAAAGGATCAGTAGCGTGGCTGAAACTGGGAGGCTTGGTTCGCTGAAAGTCTGACAGTTTGGAGTGATGGCCATTCTGGTTTCTATTCTGCCCAACCATAACTTGTACACTCTTCAGGATTTTCCAACAGGTCGTTGCTTATTCTTTCTTCAAACATTCTCATGATCTGATCGGTGGAAGGCGGATGTGGTGGTGGCGGCGGAGGTGGCTGGTACGGCTCGGGGGAATGTCCCACCTATCTTGCGGAATGACGGACAGGGGTATCCTCACAAGCTTGGCTGCTGAAGCCTCGACGCATCATCCTATTTTTTGTTTTCCCAATACATAGCAACCATGATCAGAAAATTCCAAAATGGGGGAAAAGCCAATGACAAATCCCGGAAGAAAACAGCGAATGAAAACCAAGGCGAATAAAAGTTCCCACATAATTATACATAGTCCCAACATGAAAGTAACATCACATCGGGTCTACTGCCCTCATACATGAAAGTACGCATCATGACAAGTGCGGGTACAGCCATACATCATGTTCATGACTACCGCGATACTCTAACGGTCTACTGCTCGGTCCGTGCTACTGCAGGCTCGTCTCCTGAGTCAGACCCTGATCCTGAACTGATAGCAGAGACGTCCGGGCCAAGAGGAAGGCGACGACGCTGCCTTGAGGGCTCTCCCTCAGGGGCAAGCGAGGGATGGGATCTAAGCATATGAGCAGCAGGAGTAGCGACAAGGGAAGACCATGCAGCAGGAGCGCTGCGAGGGTTCACCGTTAAAGGGTTAACGGTACCCTGCGAGGTCGTCAGTGGAACGGGGATGGGAAGAACCGGAGCAGAAGTGTAGATAACAGCGGGAAGATGGTTCCTCACCCGAGCAGCTGCGAGAGTGGTGCAAGCACATGAAAGCTCCCGATCTAACTCGTAGTTCAAAAGATAACTAGCTGTGATGTAGCGAGAAAGGTGGCTAGTGGGACGATCGCACGCCAGATTAATCAAAGGAAAACAGACACGCCCATTCTCGTGCAGAGTTGGGTAGTAGAAGAGACCAGGGTGGGTATGCATGTGAACCTCATTGTAGCGCAAGTCTACAAGAGCCTCGAGAGCAGCAAACTGAATAGCCTGGGATGGCATAGAAGCAAGACCACCCTTAGTCGAACGAGTGTAAGCGCCGGTAGGTGAACTGTGGTGTAGAGTGACCTCAGCATAATACTCAGACAATGCACCGGCCAGATACTCGCGATACACCCGATACTCTGGATCAGCACCCTCTGGGAAGAGTCGTCGCCACACATTCTGAAGTAGATGCGGCGATGTGTATGGAGCTGGCTCAGGATGGTACAAGATCGGTACTGGTGCCATCTGCACTCACAAATCATCCGGTTAGTAATAACAAATAAACATGTATGCAATGCAACAATCGGCACTCAAACGAAGCTATCTACCGTTTCATTAGCGCACTAACAGTCTAGCGTGTCCTACAATCAGCGCGGCTCTGATACCAAGCATTGTGGCACCCCGTCTCGGAGCAACCAGTTTACCTTGCATTGCCAGCCTAGAGAACAAGTCTTCTGGCAATACACAACAACATGGTACAGAAACAAACGCTTTATTGATGCTAGCGGATTACATAGGTCAAATATTACATCGAGATTCGAGGTCAAGCGGCACACACGGTGCTGCTGGACAGTATGTACATTATTTAATGAACATGACGGGGCCTCGATCGCACGAGCTACACGGCAGCGGAAGAACGACGTAGAGGAACTCCATAGCACAGGGACACCAATGTGAACACGGCCCAGACACGAGATGCGCTCCGATGCAAACTGACTTGCCTGAAAGCTGGCATAACACGCCAGGTCAGTACATTGAATGTACTTGCAAGCTCACAACAAACATAAGCACGATTACAAACAATATTAGGATATTTAATTAGATTAATTCAATGCAACATTACTAGTACCAAACAAACATTTCATGCAAAGAGTCCCATGGACTTGCTTACCAGACGGTTATTGGGTAACCAAACGGTGACCATACCTGGGTCACGACGGAAACCAATCACTCATGAACACCTCAAGTGTACATGCTTTCGTCACGAACCAATGCATCACAAGACTCACTTAGGTTGCAAGATTATTAGAAAAGTTGATCCATGGTGTGACTTACTTCCGAGTTTTGCCCATAACCGAGGACGCGGCTATTGATAGATTAAAAATACACTCTGCAGAGGTAGCGCACTTTACCCAGACTACGGAATACCTGGCCCCGCATTCCCGTTTGGGTGGATTAAAGCATTCCGACGAAACCCTCCCTTTGTCATGCACTCTCCCCGGCCACTCCGACCAACTCCGCCTCAGGGCTAGGTCTTGGGTGGCCTCGTGTCTAGCAAAGACACCAACGGCCACCGTCGTGGCAAAACGGTCCCAAACGGGGGCAAGGTACCATAAAAACAAAACGAGCACACAAGGTTATGTCTGCCTACCAGGCCAGGGTATGCATGCCCATAACCTTGCCTCGCGGGAGGCACCGGTGAGAGCCACAACAAAGGACCGAATCAAGACTGTCGGTGTCAAAACCGGCGGATCTCGGGTAGGGGGTTCCGATCTGTGCGTCTAGGCGGATGGTAACAGGAGACGAGGGACACGATGTTTTTACCCAGGTTCGGGCCCTCTTGATGGAGGTAAAACCCTACGTCCTGCTTGATTAATATTGATGATGTGGGTTACAAGAGTAGATCTGCCACGAGATCAAGGAGGCTAAACTCTAGAAGCTAGCCTATGGTATGATTATTGTTCGTCCTATGGACTACAGCCATCCGGTTTATATAGACACCGGAGAGGCTAGGGTTACACAGAGTTGGTTACAAAGGTAGGAGATCTACATATCCGTATCGCCAAGCTTGCCTTCCACGCCAAGGAAAGTCCCATTCGGACACGGGACGAAGTCTTCAATCTTGTATCTTCATAGTCTTGGAGTCCGGTCAATGATGATAGTTCGGCTATCTGGACACCCCCTAGTCCGGAACTCCCTCAGTAGCCCCTGAACCAGGCTTCAATGATGACGAGTCCGGCGCGCATATTGTCTTCGGCATTGCAAGGCGGGTTCCTCCTCCGAATAATTTTATAGAAGATTGTGAACACCAGGATAGTGTCCGGCTCTGCAAAAATAAATTTCACATACCATCGTAGAGAGAATAGTATTACACAAGATCAATCTGCTGACGTATTCTGTGGCGTGACGTCACACCACTTCCAAGCCTTTACTCGAATTGTTTTTATTGTTCCACCTCAGCGCATTTAGTGAAGCGGTTTCCTTGGCACGTCTTGTCGAAGCAGAGACCGTGTTCCCCTTATTCCGGGATTCCCATCAATACGGACGTGGGTAACCCAACCGCGCCATTAATTGTGACGCTTGGGAGATAAGCGAGTTTTACCAGGCCGGTAGGGACGCGTGTTTTCGTCCGCCCATATAAGGGGATAAAGATCCAACCTTTTTACCTGCGCCTTCTTCCTCCTTGGCTTATCCATCTCTGCGAACTCGAGCTCCAGCACCCAAGTCCGCACTTCTCACCTCAACCTTCTCCAACTATGTCCGGAGCGGGAGGCAAGTGGATGGCCTCCTCCGTCATAGAGGGGCAGATCCAGAAGCTGCGCGACGCCGGATACTTGTCCAGCGACATCGCGCATCGGCTCCCCGACGAGGGAGAGCTCATCCCCACCCCCAGGCCCCATGAGAGGGTAGTGTTTCTTCCCCATTTCCTTCGCGGACTGGGCTTCCCACTTCATCCCTTCGTCCGGGGGCTCATGTTCTACTACGGCCTGGATTTCCATGATTTGGCCCCGAATTTCATCCTCAACATCTCGGTGTTTATCATCGTGCGCGAGGCCTTCCTCTGCATCCAGCCCCACCTCGGCTTGTGGCTCAAGACCTTCAGTGTCAAGCCGAAGGTTGTGAAGGGCAGCCAAGCGGAGTGCGGAGGCGCCATGGTGGGCAGGATGTCCCACGTTACGTGGCTGGAAGGCACTTTCGTGGAAACCATCAAGGGGTGGCAATCGGGGTGGTTCTACATCACCGAGCCGCGTGACGCCGATTGGGCAGCGGCCCCTAAATTCAGATCCGGCATCCCTACACGACTCACCTCCTGGAAAGAGAGTGGCCTGATCTGGGGGAATTCGGAGGAGCTGATCGGACTCCAAGCCTGTATCTAGAAGCTGGTGGACAAGAAGCTCAAGCTTGTCAACGTAGTCCAAGTCATGCTCATCCGCCGGATTCTCCCGTGCCAACGACGGGGTTTCAACATGTGGGAGTTTGATCCGGCGTAGCACCAGACCCTGAGCGGGCTCTTCGACACTATGTACGAAGATGTCTGGAAGGTGCTGTTCAAGGGCGCCGAAGCTCCCGCATCCGCTACCGAAGATCGCGGATTCCGCTCGCAGCGTCCAGCTAACGAGGTAAGTGATTTTGCCACTTGTTTTCCATAGTTTGACTCTATGCGGGATCTAAACTCCCTTTACCTTTGACAGGACTGGCTAGCGAAGGCCGAACGGACTATCTGTCCGGCCCCATTGCCAGAGGACCCAGTGGACACCCGCCTAACGGGGCTGCTGGCTCCGGCACCCCATGTGGTGCCGGAGAAGAAGGCCAAGAAGAAGGCCACGGGGACTCGGAAGAGTTCCCGTTTTCAGGTGCTATCGGATGATGAATCCGAGGCCGACTCCTCCCACCAAGGTGAGGAGGAGAAGAAGAAAGCCTCTCCCCCAGCGGGGGGAGGGAAGAAAAGGAAGGCCTCCCCAACAAGGGAGGCCGAAGGGTCCAAGAAGGGAAAAACTCTTCCCCCGGACTGTTCCGCCAACGCTAGTGACGACGACGAGGACTGGCCTCCAAGGGTCAAGCCTCTGGCGAGATCGTAAGTATCCGGACTCCCGAATAACTTCAAGGTTTTCGTTTTCCGCCACATTATGTCTTTCTAATGCCGCATACAACCCTGTTGTCCGCCTAAGGATGATCTCCCCACTTCGTCGAGTGGGTCCTTAGGGGCGTCGGATATGGATTCTCTTCCAACTGCCTCCACCCCCCGTGATGCGGACGATGCCGAGGTGGGATCCCAGGAAGGGACCCACCAGGAGGAGAGGGCCCCGGAGGTGTCGCAGGACAACCTCCCGGACTATGCACCGGACTCAGCCCCGGAACCCACAGTGGCTCCGGAGTCCGGTGGGCGACCCCTTCGTAAGAAGGGCAAGACCGCGACGCCGGCTGCCTCCGTCCAACCAGAGGTGCCGAATAATTTGCTGGAGGCGCTCAACGGCGCCTCCATCAAAGAGGAGCACCGCACTATTATGAGTGTGGTGATTCAGAAGGTTCAGCTCGCCAAGAGCGGGCTGACTGAAGCCTGCAGCAGCCTTCTAACAGGCTTTGAGGTAAGAATTTCAATATATGTAAAATGGTACCGCATAGACAGTAGCCCCTGATGCTCGGTTCGGTGTTCGGAAAGAAAAGCCGGACTGAGGATCTTTAGAAAGATAGACGCAGGAGTCATGAAAATATGTCAATATGGGATTGCAGGCTGTGCTGCTGACCTTCGTGGCACTGACTACGGACGTCAATATGTTGAAGGAAAACCTCGAGCGGTCCGAGAACGAGCTCGGCCGTGCCAAGAAGCAGCTCGAGGAAAAAGAAGGTGAGTAATACCTTATGAAAATTGTACCTTATAGAAAAGGATTTGGTTGCAAGAAAAATGACAAGGATAACTTGGGTATTGCAGGGGCCACTAACAAGGTGGCGACCCTGAAGGAGGCGGTGGCCGCGGCCGAACGCAATGCGGCCGCGGAGCGCACCGAGCGAGAGAAACAGGAGGCGCGGGTGGCGGAGGTACAGCAAGAGCTCCAGGATCTCGTGAAGAAACATGAGAGCCTGGAGCGTGACTCAAAGACTCGAGAGTCTGAGCTTGCAACGGCTCTTGAGAGTGCCAAAGCCGCTAAGGCCGAAGCCTACAAGGCCCTCCAGGAGATCGAGGCGGTAAAGAAAATAGCAGCGGGTAAGGCATTTTTCATGCAAAGTAAGCATGTGAGTGTTAATTACATGTCGCTTACCCAAATTCGGAGCTCTCCAGGAGCGTTCGCAGATCTTCCTCGCAGCGTGTTTGATGCTGCCGCATTCTACCAGGCCGAGGAGGGGAGCTCGACGGAGAAGGTCTTCTGGTCTCAGTATGTTGAGGCCGGACATCCGGTGCCCCTTAGCGACCAGCTGAAGCAGCTGGTCGAGCTCCACAAGGCGGCCGAACAGGCCATGAAGGGCCTCATAGTTCGGCTGTGGCCTAAGGAGGCTATGCATGGGAGCTACTTCGGCCTGGTGCGGTGGCTGGTGGATGCGTGCCCGTGGGTTGAAGTTATCAAGCACTCCGCCTGTATTGAGGGTGCCCGTCGGGCCCTTGCCCGCGCAAAGGTGCACTGGGGCAAGATGGATGCCCAAAAGCTTGTGACGGACCCCCCCACCAGAGGGCAAGGAGCATCGCACGCCCGAGATGTATTATAAGAGTGTGCTGAAGAGCGCTCGCACTATTGCGAGTGAGTGCTCCAAAGATGTAATATTTGAGTAGACTCGCATTTTGTTATCCTATGCGCTGAAAACTTGGTTCATATGCGCTAAGCAACGCTTGTTAATTTAAAATATTACCTTCTGTGCGGCTGTTTATCAAATCTGAGAGATGGCAAGTCGTCGGCTTCAGCCCCCATGCCACGAGTGCTGGGGTGTTCGGGATAAACTCGAGTGCTCTTGTTCCCATTTTTGGGTCCATCTAGGGAGGCGCTCGACACATCGAACAAGGCAACCGGACTTATAATGCTTGAACACTCTCACTTAGCCATAGAATTCTATAATTTTAAATTTTGGCGAAGCCCCTAGTCTTCGGAAGGCCGAATTTGGGGCGCTATCCACGCCTTGGCCGGACAGTATCCGGCTCCTCGCTCTAAGCGGCATAAGTCTTTAAGGACTCGCAAAAAACATCTCGAACAGCGACCGGCTCTCGCCTCATCATGACAGTCAGTTTTAGCTTTCTCCACTGAGGCGTTAACCCAGCTCAACTGGGGCGCAATCGCAGTGGTTCTCCCAGTGCTACCTTAGCCGATATAACGGAACGTAAGGTACCAAAACATGGGAGCCGGGCAAACCCAACTATTGACCCAAGACATGATTCGGAGCCGATGCATATAGTGCTATAAGTTCGGGGTGCCGCACTTGTGAAAGTGTTCGGACTCATCACACCATAATGCGGGGAACATAAGCCCCTGGTGTGTATTAGCCGTACCAAAGTGTACGGATGCAATATGCCGTGGATGAACATATGTATGAAAAGGAAATGCAATTATAAGCAAAAAGGTGCTGCATTGTTTTATTCAATAAGTGCTACTACGAATGCAGAACGATACAAATAGTGCGATAAGCAAGGTATGGGACTGTTAAACATGTCCCCCTCCAGGGGTAGGCTGCAGATTGGTGTATAAAAATGCTCGTAACGGAGACCATCTGTATATTCGTTGTAGCCT
Organism: Triticum turgidum subsp. durum; assembly: GCA_900231445.1. NCBI lineage: Eukaryota > Viridiplantae > Streptophyta > Magnoliopsida > Poales > Poaceae > Triticum > Triticum turgidum. The sequence continues at coordinate 766,567,183 of LT934116.1, forward strand.
TTATCCTTTCCTGGCTGTTGCATCGTGAGTTTGGCACATCTGCTGCCGGACAGGGCCTCTGACGAACGGAGTCCTGTGTGTAAAAATAAAAGGTAAAAAGAAAAAAAAGAAAAAAGAACGACACACTGGAGAGCCCCTGGTGCGGTTGAGCCGCAGTTTGGGTTTATCGTGGTCGTGCCCCTCTCCCCATGCTCATGGTATCTTCAGAGCGTAATGGTGTACGCGAAGGATCTGTTTTAACGTTTCGCAGGAGCTGGGGTTGGGGCCGCACTGCTACGCGTGCTCGGAACGTGCCATGTGGTCTTGTTGTAAGTTACTCCGGGCACGCTTAGCTGTGTCCGGCCGCTTAAAGGCCGGACTCGAGAATTGCCTCAAGAGGCTGCATTGTACTTCTGCCGCGAGAGCCGCTGTATGTTCCTCCATGCGGAGAGAACGTTCAGTGTTTTCATTGACTGTGATGACTCCTCGAGGGCCTGTCATCTTGAGCTTTAGGTATGCATAGTGCGGCACCGCGTTGAACTTTGCAAACGCAGTACGTCCGAGCAAGGCATGATAGCCGCTGCGGAACGGGACTATGTCGAAGATTAACTCCTCGCTTCAGAAGTTATCCGGGGATCCGAAGACCACTTCCAGTGTAATTGAGCCTGTACAATTGGCTTCTACACCTGGTATGACGCCTTTAAAGGTCGTTTTGGTAGGTTTAATCCTTGAGGGGTCTATGCCCATTTTGCGCACCGTATCCTGGTAAAGCAGGTTCAGGCTGCTGCCGCCGTCCATCAGGACTCTGGTTAGGTGAAACCCATCGACGATTGGGTCTAAGACCAGTGCGGCGAATCCGCCGTGGCGGATGCTGGTGGGGTGGTCCCTTCGGTCCAAAGTGATCGGGCAGGAGGACCATGGATTGAACTTCGGGGCAACTGGCTACATCGCGTAGACATCCCTGAGTGCATGCTTCCGCTCCCTTTTGGGTATGTGCGTTGCGTATATCATGTTCACCATCCGCATCTGTGGGGGGAAACCCTTCTGTCCTCTATTGTTCGGCGGTTGGGTCTCGTCCTCGTCATCGCTATGTAGCCCCTTGTCATTGTTTTTGGCAATTAACTTGTCTGCCTGCTTGAATACCCAACAGTCCCTGTTGGTGTGGTTAGCTGGCTTTTCGGGGGTGTCGTGTATCTGGCACAAGCGGTCGAGTATTCGGTCCAAATTGGACGGACCCAGAGTAGTTCTTTTGAATGGCTTTTTCCGCTGACCGGGTTTGGACCCTCTGAATCCGGCATTGACTGCCGTATCCTCAATATGATCGCCGTTAATGCGGCGTTTGTTTTTGTTGCGACGCGGCCTGCCATTTCGGTCCTTGAAGTCCGGACTGCCAGAATTTTTGCTGAGGTTGTTGCTGCGTGCTAGCCAGCTGTCCTCACCCGCGCATAAGCGGGTCATGAGTGATGTGGGGGCTGCCATGGATTTCGGCTTTTCCTATCCCAGGTGCCGGGCAAGCCACTCGTCGCGGATGTTATGCTTGAAGGCCGCGAGGGCCTCCGCATCCGGACAGTCGGCGATTTGGTTTTTCTTGGTTAAGAACCGTGTCCAGAATTGCCTGGCCGATTCTTCTGGCTGCTGAATTATGTGGCTTAGGTCATCAGCGTCTAGTGGTCGCACATAAGTGCCCTGGAAGTTATCGAGGTATGCGGCTTCCAGGTCCTCCCAACTCCCAATTGACTCTGCTGGCAAGCTGTTGAGCCAATGCCGGGCTGGTCCTTTAAGCTTGAGGGGGAGGTATTTGATGGCGTGAAGATCGTCACCACGGGCCATGTGGATGTGAAGGAGATAGTCTTCGATCCAAACCGCGGGGTCTGTTGTGCCATCGTAAGATTCAATAATGACGGGTTTAAACCCTTCGGGGATTTGATGATCCATTACTTCATCTGTGAAGCATAGTGGGTGTGCGGCGCCTCTGTACTGGGCGATATCACGACGGAGCTCAGGGGAGCTTCGTCTATTTTGTTCGGCCCGGCCGGACATACTGTGTCCGGCGCGACGATTGTCGTCACGTATCGTGGGACGCCCACGCGATCCATAGATCGATCTTGATTGTCTTGCCTTATCCTCCAATATATCTCGCAAGTCCGGAGTGTTCCCCTGTGGCCGTGTGCTTTTCGAGCGATGCCGGGGTACGGGTCTGGTGAAGGGCCTAGAGGCCACTCTGTCGCGACCATGGGGTGGTCGGTCAGCCGTATTGTCTCCTGGTGATGCGGGTTCATAAGCCTCCTCCTCTAATCGGGGGAGCAGCTTGCGTTTAGGGTAGCTTTTGGAGGGGCGTTCGAGCTCATGCTCTTCGGCCGCGAGGACTTCAGTCCATCTGTCGGCTAGCAGATCCTGATCAGCTCTAAGCTGTTGCTGCTTTTTCTTGAGGCTGTTCGCCGTGGCCATAAGCCTGCGTTTAAAACGCTCTTGTTTGACGGGATCCTCAGGCACGACGAATTCGTCATCGTCGAGGCTCGCTTCGTCTCCGGAGGGAGGCGTATAATCCTCTGCCTCCTCCCCTGCCGCTCCTTCATAAGGGCTGGCATCTCCGTCCTCCTACGCTGCATCTTGCTGGAGCGGGTTGTCTTCGGCACTGTCCGGTGTATTATTGTCTCTGGTGCCGGAGTCTTCATTCTTGCTGTGGAGGGATTTAGAGCGGCGCCGCTGACGCCGGCGCTTGGGCTGCTTTTTCGAGGGGTCATCCTCCTCTTTTCCTTCGCCATTCCCATCTTTTGGGATATCCACCATGTATATGTCATACGATGAGGTGACTGTCCAGTGCACAATGGGCGCTGGTTCTTGGTCATCTCCGGCGTCGTCGTCCATACCGTCGATGTCCTCGGAGTCGTAGTCTAGCATGTCGGTTAAATCATCGACAGCGGCTACCAAGTGGGTGGTAGGTGGGCTTTGAATTTCTTTGTCGTCCGCATCCCAACCGTCCTGACCGCAGTCCGGCCAGGCCTCTCCTGATAACGAGAGATATTTTAGCGAACTCAAGATGTCGCCGAAAGGTGAGTGTTGGAAGACGTCCGCTGCGGTGAACTCCATGATCGGCGCCCAATCGGATTCGATCAGGGCGGGCGCCGGAGGTTCGGAGTCCGGCGAGGAGTCCGGCACCTTGGAGTCACGAGCTTTATGAGGGACAGAGTCAGTGTTCGGCTCTATCACCATAGAGGTTGCAACCCCGAGGCGGTGTCTAGGCATCCATCCTCGATCTGCGGAGCTGGCTCCGAATTGAAGATCGGAGCGGTTTCGAGTGCGGCCTCCAGGGTACTGTCCGGCGGCAGAGCTAAATCATGCTCGACGTGACAGTGCGGCACGCTCAGCTGTGGCTCGAATCCGTCGAAGATCAAGTCCCCGCGGATGTCAGCCGTGAAGTTCAAACTTCCAAATCTGACCTGACGGCCAGGGGCGTAGCTTTCGATCTGCTCCAGTTGGCCAAGCGAATTGGCCCGCGGTGCAAAGCCGCCGAATACGAAGATCTGTCCGGGGAGGAAGGTCTCACCCTGGACTACATCGTTGATGATGATTGAAGAAGCCATCGAGCCTATCGGTGACAACACAGAGGAATTCTCAATGAAAGCACCAATGTCGGTGTCAAAACCGGCGGATCTCGGGTAGGGGGTCCCGATCTGTGCGTCTAGGCGGATGGTAACAGGAGACGAGGGACACGATGTTTTTACCCAGGTTCGGGCCCTCTTGATGGAGGTAAAACCCTACGTCCTGCTTGATTAATATTGATGATGTGGGTTACAAGAGTAGATCTACCACGAGATCAAGGAGGCTAAACCCTAGAAGCTAGCCTATGGTATGATTGTTGTTCGTCCTATGGACTACAGCCATCCGGTTTATATAGACACCGGAGAGGGCTAGGGTTACACAGAGTCGGTTACAAAGGTAGGAGATCTACATATCCATATCGCCAAGCTTGCCTTCCACGCCAAGGAAAGTCCCATCCGGACACGGGACGAAGTCTTCAATCTTGTATCTTCATAGTCTTGGAGTCCGGTCGATGATGATAGTTCGGCTATCCGGACACCCCCTAGTCCGGAACTCCCTCAAAGACCTTCCCATAAGGTAGATGTGGTCGCACTGAATTAAAAACCCAATTCAGTGGCAATGTGATCAACATCATATTCAGGTTGAACTTAATCAAGTTTAGCTTTGATAAAAACTTTTTATCACCAACATGATATAACCGAAATAATCATGCAACTACTCGTTATGCAAAACAAACAACTCATATTCGTGGATCAAACATAACAACACATGCATCTTGCAATACAAAGAATTAAAACTTCTCTGGTTATAACTCATTTTTATAACCAAGCAATATTTTTATTAGCTCATTATTTAAATAAACCATTACTAGCAAAATAACTATCATTAATTTCCATAGCAAATTTTCATAGTGCAAAATATTACTCTACTTAGCCAAACAAGTTCATGCATTCAACCAGAAGCTAAAACAAGCATATCAAGCATGGTAAAGTAACTAGAAATTAACCAAAGTTATTTATCAAATTTTTAATGCAACTAATAGCTCATAATCAAGTAGAAAATCAAATATATTTAAATAACACCATCCAAATGCTGGTGTGGCTTGCCTTAGTGTAGAGGTGGATCACACCCCTCTTGGTTTGCTTCAAGAAAAGCTTCTCTACTGAAATAATTTAAACCGCAAAAAGAATTATCAAAACACATTCTGAAAATCACCAAAAATTCTAGACAGCAAGGAAAAATTCACCTTCGGGTGTGCTGCTAGAGTTTTCTGTAACAAAGACAATGCAAAAAGAATCAAATCATTTGGACTCGTGGTTTAGAAATGGTGGCTGGTCAAAGTTTGGTCACATTTTTGAATAAATTTGAATTAAACAGAGAATCCTAGGGGGGTGGGTGTATAACAGAAATACGCCTCCAATCGTACCGCTTCGGGCACGAGTGGTGAGACCGACAGGTGGGTCCCGTGCGTCAGGAGAGAGAGAGAGAGAGAGAGCGAGATCAGAGGGAGGCGGGGCTTCGCCGAAGCTCACGCTGGCGACGAGGGGGTTTGGGGCTAAACGAGTGGGATAGATTTGAAGCGGGGCTCGAGGCACACCTGCCCATACCCGTGGCTTGGCGAGAGGTGGACGGAGCTGGTCGCAGTCGAGCTCGCAAGCTTCGGTGGTGGACGAGATTCGTCGGAAAGGAAGGAGATGACGGCTAGAGGCGGCTCCGAGGGCTTGGCGGGGTCCAGGCAGCACCAGCAGACCCCCAATGCCCCGCCCAAGCAGCTGCTTGAGCTCGAAAGGCACCGGAGCGCGGCGGCTGGATTGCGGGGATCGCCGGAGTCCTCTGGTCGGGGCGACGGCCAGAGGTCTGCCCGGCCTGGCTTCTGCTCGTCTACGTGTTCGTGGAGGTGGTCTGGAGTTGTGCGTGGCTAGCAAGTGAGGCGGGGGCGCTATATATTGCCAGAGCGGAGGGGGGGACGTGTCGCCGCCGGAGCTCTCTAGACACGCGGCGAACGGTGACGAGAAGCTCCAACGAGGGGGGAAATCACTCAGCGTCAACGCAGAGCTTGCCCACGCTCGCGGACAAGCACAGGAGGCGGTTGGAGAAGCGGACACGTGCACGCGCGCATTGTGGCCTTTTGGCCGCGACGTGCCCATGCTTGCTGCGGCGGCTCCGGCATCGGCGAGCGCTAGGGAGCGGTCAAGGGTGATGGGGCGAGGCTTGTGGCGCGGTGTGGCAGTCGAAGGCGAGCGCTGGATCGAGCGCGAACGAAACAGAGCGCAAGGCGCCAACCAGACGCGCCGGGACGCATGCCAGGCAGTGTGTCCACACGCGGTCACCAGGCTGGCATGGTCAAAATGACGCCCAGGAGCGGCCAAACCTTGTCTACGGGCTCGACCGTGCAGTGTTTACTCTAGGGGAGTTGATGGCTCATGCCCAGGCCGACCAGATTAGACTTCACTAAGCTGACAAGTTTCTGTACAGAAACTTGGCTGCCAAGTTTGGCCACCTTCTAGAAGGCCATTAGGGCTAATCTCCTGGGGTTCAGGGTTTCTTAGGAGGGTGTTTAAGCTCAAGAAAGATCAAGGCTAAAAGCTCAAGGAAAAATGTACTTGTTGTACAAAGTGCATTTCTGGTCTAGAAGTGAAAAGATTTTCTACAGCAAAAATATTGCAAAAAGTGGTGCAATATTTTTACATGGGAAGTTGTGCCATGGTCCTAAGAATATTTGGGATTTATCTCAGATTTTTATGAGCAAGAAAAATTGAGGTTGCTTTGGAGCACAAGATTCTGAAGTGAGTTTCACAGGGAGAAATGAATATTTTTCTTTTATGAAAAATATTCATTTGATTATTTTGAGGCTTGACCAGAGGAATAAGGAAGATAGGTCACTTGGGTGAAAGCCAAGGATATGCCCAAGTGACAAGTCCATTTGAAATGATTCAAACTCCAATTCAAATCAGAGCAAAAACCACGATAAAACCAAGTCCGGAAAGAAAGAGAAGGCAAGTCCGAAAAAAGAGAGAAGGCAAAATCCAGGTTGTCACACAATTAGTGTCCGTAATGAATATTTCAATATTTCAAACAAGAAATTCGCTCATGCTTTGTACGAAATTGAAAGTCACTAATAAGAAGCCTCTAAAATACCATCCGGAACAATCAATGGTAAAAAAATGATGAATCTGGACAACATTGAAGCGCCAATAGAGTCAATCAGTGTTGTCAACCCATTCTTTAGTTGGGTGTTTAATGTATACAAACAACCAACTCTTTGCCTATCCTACTGGTTGTTTAGCCTACTAATCGTTTTAATATATTTTGTTGTCTTCCTAACAATGGCCCATCAAGCTAGCAATATTTCATAAGCAACACTTATTATACAGAGATTGATGAGCATGATAAACAGTTTAATTAAATAGTTGTCGTGGTATGGAAAATTCATGTATTTTCTATTGATGTTTAAGAGTATGTTCGTTAGGAGATTCAATTGCCATGGTTCCCTGAGCAAGATTCACATACATGGATTATTCTAGACAAATTCAAGTTATTTGTGTTGGGACACCTAAATTAACCTTTATACCTTTCTATTTAGGAGATGGTAGCATTATATACAAAATATATCACTAATTATTTGTAGAATTCATTTTTGATAGGAACAGAACTATTATAGCTGATGTAAACACGTCAAGGTGAGTGACAGAGGAGAGAACAACAAACCTTGATGAGTAAAACGAAGACGAAGCAACAAGCAGAATGGAGACGCAGCAACAGGTGAGATCGTACAACCTACAAGAAAAGAACCGGTCAGAACACAACCACGGCATGCAACGATGCAGATGCAACCAAGAAACACTCACGGTTCAGAAAAAGAAAAGAACCTAATTACCAGAGCTAGCAAGGAAGAAAACGAAGAAAATAGCCTAAACCGTAGAACAAACGTTGGCACAGGCGCATTTCATTGAAACAACACGCGCCCATTTCATCAAACATGTTATAGGCAAGTAGAAGTGGCGTGCACAAACCTGAACGTCAAGGACAGAAAGACACACGGTTCGACGCAGGCAAGCACTGCACGTGGATGAAACGAGCATAAGCAAGGGCAAAGCAAAAAAGAGAGGTGAGGTGAAGAAGACAAGAAGACGAGCAGGACGAACCTGAACCAGCATGTCTAAATTTCATGTTTTGACCCTTTTGCTAAAGTTCATCGAGATTTGACCCTGCTCTGAAAAAACTTCAGGATCTGACCCTTTTTCCTACCGCCATAGTGTTTGGCGGTAGGATATAACTGTCTACCGCCATGCACTTTGGCGGTAGGACTTAACTGCAACGTTATGGCTATTTAACATGAAAAATACCCTCCTACCGCCAAAGCCCCCGGCGGTAGGGATGGCACAAGTCCCAAATCAGTTTACGATTACATTGTGAAGTACTAGGAGGCTACTAGTAGTGGTACTGCATCTGGTATATAGATATACATCAATGCACGCATGCATGCACGTTGCGCGCGAGGCGGCAGGCGCTAGCCCTCTTGCTGTTCTTTCTTTCACAAACCCCAAGAGGCATAAGGGCAGAGTGACAACAGCAGCTACGACAGGCTCTAGTGCATGCATGCATATAGTAGTAGTACTAGAGTACACTACCACCGGCAAAATTACACAGCAGCTAGGACAGGCTCTAGTGCATGCATGCATATAGTAGTACTAGAGTACACTACCACCGGCAAAATTACACAGAGCAAAGATTGGAGGATTGATGCATGTTGCATGTCCTACCGCCGTACTCTTTGGCGGTAGGTTTGCACAACTTACCGTCGAGGACTTCGGCGATAGGTTTTTTAATCTCAAACGGATGTAACAGCGCAGTTAAGTCCTACTGTCAGGGGACCCGACGGTAGGTAGTTATACCCTACCGCCATCCACCTTGACGGTAGCAAAAGGGTCAGATCTCAAAAGAATTTCAAACTAGGGTCAGATCTTGAATAGGTTTCAGAAAAGGGTCAAAACACGAAAATTTGCCAACCAGCGTCGCCCATGGAGCAAACAAGGGCCATCAAATAGATAGCAGGAGAGTACAGCCGAATGAAGCAGAGACGAGCCGACGAGGAGAGTCCAAGCTTAAATAAGCTAGCAGCGTATCAATTGTGAACTAATGATAGGAAATTTAAGCAGAGGCTAGCTACATTTGTGTATGTATATATACCTGGACGTCGAACTCGACAAAGGCGACGACCGCGTGCTCGGCAGCGCGGCCAAACGAGAGCGGCGCTGCCGCTCGCTCGCCGCCCACGACCCGCGCTCCCGGCGGCGCCCCCACCGCGTTCATACCCATCCCACGGTGCCCCGCCCCCAAATCCCCTTCTCCGCCAGCAGCGCGAACGACAGCTCTCGGGGGCGGGGCCTCCCTCCAGCCGTCACCGGGGTCGTGGGCGCGGACGCCACGATCCGGCAGCGTGGGGTCGTCGCCGGGAGAGACATATGGACGCTGGTCTCCCCTCTTTTCTCTCTTTCTCCTCTGTTCTTCTGCTTTGCAACTTGCAGGTTGGCTGGTGCAGAAAGGTGCAGGACGCGGATTTTTAGAGCACGGTTCTTGGACATCTTCTATCCTCACCATCTAATGTTGCTTTGAGATCTGTATTACACAACTAACTTACTACATGAAAACTTTCTCTTTTTTGTTTCTTCAAAACAAAACAACAAATGAACTTGAAACTCTCCAGGACAACAAAACATTCTTAGAACAATGTGGGATAAAACTTTCAGATTTTTTTGTCCAAGAAAAATATAGAAAATGAGATTTTTTTTAATTAAAAAATCTTATTTCTATTATTTATGATGCGCGAAAAAATCTGAAAGTATTTTTCCCACATTCTAGTAAGAATGTTCTGTTGTGCTGAAAAAGAGAAACGAAAAAGAGAAAAGTACTTGCACGAATCGCGATGCAGAATTAAATGGCTAGATAAGGGGGTGTCCATGAGGCTAAGCTCCATAGGATATTTTCCGTGCAGAAAGAAAGGAAAACAATGCAGAGCAAAGCGGCTCTCTCTCTCCACTGCCGCAGCAAGCGCACACGGCACGCCTCGCCCTTAGGGGGCCCACTGCACGCCGCTCGCACGTCCATTGGGCATGGCCACAGTGAGGGGAGAGAGCGCTGAAAGGACCGCAACTAATGACCCGCTCTGCATGCGAGGAGCCCACACGAGCCCGCAACTGATGACACGAGGACCCCGCACGCGACTGCCCTATCCCGAGTGCAACCGACAAGACGCGCATCCAGTGCAGCTGATAAGCGGGACCAAAAACAGCGTCGGCCCACCCGTCATCGTAACAACACCAACGCGGGTGCAGAAGCCGGGTGCACACGCGCCGGCTGACCCCTTCAATGCCACTCCCTGCAACCAAGAGCGGTTGATCCGACCGAATCTAATCTACACGGTGGGTCGCCCAGTCAGCGCAGCCGACCAGCAGGACCGATGCCGCTACGGCCCACCCGTCATCGGGATAGCACAGATGAGTGCACAGACTCCGGGTGCATATGTATCGGCTAGCCCTTCCGCGGGTCTCCCACGACGCACGATGCGACCTACGCATGACGAGACACGCGACGCAGTAGGAATGGCTCACGCGAGCAAATCTAACCCAGCCAATGGAAGGTCTTCCCGAGTCCACCAGTCATGGTCTGGCATGAACACACCGCTGAGTCAAAATACGATGTAAGAAAATCAAAGGCTCACACAGCAGCGTTGACCCGACCAGACGAGGTCGAACGGGCAGAATGCTTCGAAATCGAGGAAGCCTCAGGTGAGCGGGTCGGCTAGCCACCTTATATGTTAGAATGTCCTCTCACTTCCTATGATTTTCCTATTTCAATTGTATTCCTATTGTATGAATCAAAGGAGGCCTAATTAAATTGTGTGGGATGTTTACAAACACTATCTCGTGAAGTCACGAGCGTAAACCTTACATAGTTCCAGCAAAGCGCAAAGACGATGGTGAAAACTGGAATATTCATCTATCTTATTAGGTAACTACTTTAGCTGCTCTCGAAACGAAAGCTTTCGAATTTTGTAACCCGATCTTCCATCTGATATGCGGGACAAACATCGTTATAAGTTGTCCAAGTTGCCAAGAAAGAGTTCAATGGCACGAGTAAGAAACCGAGGTATTTTCATGGGTCGCCCTCGTTTTGCAGTTGAGTTCTTTCGCATTTCTCGTATCGTTCCCGAAGTTACGGGGCTATTTTGCCGAGTTCCTTAGAGAGAGTTGTCTCACGCCCCTAGGTATTCTCTACCTACCCACCTGTGTCGGTTTCGGGTCACTAGTAGAAAAGAGGGCTTTGGTCCAGGCCGGGTTAGCCCATTAGTCCCGGTTCAGTCCAGAACCGGGACTAATGGGGGCATTAGTCCCGGTTCGTGAGCCCAGGGGGGCGGCCGGGCCACGTGGGCCATTTGTCCCGGTTCATCTGGACATTTTAGTCCCGGTTGGTGCCACGAACCGGGACTAAAGGGTGCGATGCCCATTAGTACCGGTTCGTGGCACCAACCTGTACTAAAGGTTAGACCTTTAGTCCCGGTTCGAGCCACCAACCGGTACTAATGGGGTTTGAGGCATTAGTACCGGTTCATGGCACGAACCAGTACTAAAGGTCCCATTTTCAACCCCCCCCCCCATCGCCTTTTCAGTTTAAAATAAAAAAAAGAAAATGATGAAAATGTCAAAAAAAAAGAAAATAAGTTTCCCATGTGATATGTGGTCTAGTTGTTGGGAAAATTTACAAATATGAATTTGGACTTTATTTGCAAAATCTCTCTAGAATTTAGTAAAATGGGCATAACTTTTGCATACGAACTCGGATTAAAAAGTTTTTTATATGAAAAATCATCTACTTGAAAAGTTACAAAAAAAAGTTACAGGGCTTTTAAGATCTGCAGGCAAAAAAATCATCAAATTTCAATTTTTTTTGATTTTTTGTTAAATCTGGTCAAACTATGGCCAAACTACTTATTCAAGAAGTATTAGTGTTACTAAATAATTATTCAAGAATATTAGTGTTACTAAATAATTATTTCAGTTTTTTTGAATTTTGGTCAAATCTGGTCAAACTGTGGACAAACTGTGGACAAACTGTGGTCAAACTGTGGTCAAACAATGGTCAAACTACTTATTCAATAAATATTAGTGTTACTAAATAATTATTTCAGTTTTTTTGAATTTTGGTCAAATCTGGTCAAACTGTGGCCAAACTATGGTCAAACTATGGTCAAACTGTGGTCAAACTACTAATTCAAGAAATATTAGTGTTCCTAAATAATTATTGTTTTTTAGAACAATAGTTTCAAACTCAAACAGTGAAATGTGTGACTTCATGTTCAAGCAAAATTCCTGAGGGTTAATAGGATTGACATCTTACTATTGTCAGGAAAATAACAAGTGCAGACTTGGAAACGAGGGAGAATAGAACCTGGAAGTTAAGCGTGCTCAGGCTGGAGTAGTGAGAGGATAGGTGACCGTCCGAGAAGTTAGATGATTTGGAATGATGAGGGATGATTAGAGATTAGAGGTTAAATTGAGCAGCGATGAGGGAGAGATGATTAGAGATTAGAGGTTAAAATAATTCAGAAATTTGAAAATCAAGAAAAAATTTCAACAACAAAAATCATAAAATTTCCTTTAGTACCGTTGGTGTTACTAACCGGGACTAAAGGTGGACCTCCAGGCAGCGGCCACGTGGACGGCCTTTAGTCCCGGTTCGTGTAAGAACCGGGACTAAAGGGAAGGCTTTAGTAATGACCCTTTAGTCCCGGTTCCAGAACCGGAACTAAAGGCCCTTATGAACCGGGACTAAAGGCCCTCTTTCTACTAGTGGGTACAGGTACCCTTTTGTTGAAGGTCGTTCGAGCTTTTCCTGGGAGTATGGCATCAGTTACATACTTCAGCGCCGTAGCGCCTGGTATGAGCCTCGTGGAGAAGCAATCGCTAGTCCACGGGGCTCATGCTTCAGCGCTGCAGCGCTTGGTACTCGGACCTCGGCTCGAGGTATTTTCTCTACCCCTTCTTACCCTGAAAAAGCAAGGTGGGAGGTGAGTAAATTCTGAGTTGTGGAAATGAAGAGGCCTACAAAGTTATGTGAATAACAAGTAGGTTAAATTTAGTGGTTCTGTTAAACATATTGAGGCATTGTATTTTTGTTCCTCGTTTATTTGATTAGTGTATCTTCTATCAATATTAGACAATGACTTTGTCCGATTTAGCACAAACATGCATAGAAAGATCATAACTATACTTTTTATGATAAGTATCTTCTAATGTATTGTTTGTCGTAATATGATTTGTAATTTTTTGGTGAACCAAAGCTGGAGCCAATGATGTTATCAAGGCCCATGGCTTGCAGGCTACATCATCAAAGGGCCTATGTATCCTGCCTTGGGTGTGTGTGTGCTGTGGTGACGTGCATTTGTACCGGATGTTGTTGATCGTTGCTTTATATATAAAGCGGGACGGAAGCCTTTTTGTGTAAATTTGAGTTCTTGATTCGCCAGCCGATGGTCATTCTACACAAATTAATCTCATGGTGTAGTATGATCTGTGTGTAACCAACACCTTTATCCTAAGAACAACATACAGTGTGTGCTAAAATAAAACAACTTCCAGGCAAAAAAAAGTTAACAGATTAATCTACAAAATCCATCTAGAAAACAGGAACCATAAATTGTGTGAATACTTTTTATAAGTGAGCCATGGCGAGTAGAAAAACACATCTAAAGTTCCCAACAGCAGTTGTGCTACAAATTGTGACACATCTAAGAGCATCTCCAGCCGTTGCCCCCCCCCCCCCCGGGGTGCCTAAAATCGCCGCCTAGGGGTGACCCGGCGCAAAAAGTGGGTCTGGGGGCGAGTTGGCCCCCAGCCGCCGCCCCCAGGGCCGGCCCCAGGCGTGAAAAGATTTTAGACAAACTTGGACTGAAACACGCCACTTTTCGGTAAACATGGGCTTTATATTCGCAAATTTGGGCTAAAATACGCCATTACATATAAAAACTAGTCAAAAAAACTTGCTGAAGGCCGAGAAGTCGCCGTCGTCGCCGCCATCGTCGGCCTTCTCCTCCTTGACTCGGGCGCCCCTGCTGGACCCCTCCCCGGCTGGTGGCGGCGGCGGCGGCGCGTCGTCGTCGTCGTCGTCGCTGTCATCAATGATGACGATGCCGCCTTCGTCGCGGCCTCGGCGGTGCTGCGCGAAGCGCTCTAGAGCGGCGCGCTGGCGCTCCCTCGCCATCTTCAGGGAGTCTTGGCGTGCCCATACAAGGGCCGCGTCATCGTCGAGCTCGACCTCGCCGTGCTCCGCCTTCACCGGCGCCAGCAGCCCCGGCTCCGTCTTCACCGGAGCCATCCCCGGCTCCGTCTTCACCGGCGCGAGACCCGGCTCCGTCTTCGGCTTGACGAAGCACGGGGGAGGAGCCGACGAGGAGGCGCGCCGGCCGCCCTCGCTGATGACTATGTCGGCGCTGCGTGTACGCCGGCCGAGCGGCGTCTCCGCCGCGGGCTCGGCCTTGACGCCGAGCAGCGATGGAGTGCCGGAGGAGTGGGAGGAAGAACGCGATGAGGAAGAGGAGGAGGAGGAGCTGAACCTCCTCGGTGCCCATTGCCCGTCGCGTCGGCGGTGCGTCGGGGCAGCCGTCCTTGCCGGGGGGTACGCCAACGGTGGGTTGTTGCCGTCTTCGAGGTGCGCCAGCACGCCGTCGAGGGTGCGGACGGGGACGCCCCACCAGAGGTGGCGCCCCTCGCTGTTCTTGGTGCCGCGAACCACCGGCGCCCCGTTGGTGGACGCCAGCTGTTGCTGCTGGCGGCGCTCGAAGTACACCGCCCAAGCCGCGTTGTTGTCGATGGCGTACTGGGGAAGGGAGCGCTCGGCATCGGTGAGAGAGGCGCGCGCGATCTCGACCTCGTCGGCGAAGTACGATGGCTTGGTGACGGCGTCGGGCAACGAGGGAATGGGCACTCCCCCATTGCTGAGCCTCCAGCCCGTCGGCCCGGCGCACATGTCTAGTGGCGCCGGGATGTTCGCCTGGAACAGGAGCCAGGACTCCTGTTCGCGGAGCGAACGGCGGCCGAAGCCGTTGGCCGCCGCCTCGTCTCCGGGGAAACGCTCGGCCATCGGGGGAGAGGGAGTGGCTGGGGAGAAGAGATCGGCGGGAGAGGGAGGGCTGGGGTGGCACTCCAACGTAGGCGAGCGAGACCATATATAGCCGAGGGAGGGGAGGCGTCGGCGCGCGTCGGCGCGCCGCCCGTGAGAGGAATCAATGAAAAAGCTGACCGGCGGCAGCCTTGCCATTAATTCCCCGCGGGGAACCGAGGCGTCGGGAAGACGAGGCGGGCGGTTAGGTTCCAATGCCATATTCTGGCCCTTTGCTCAGGAGCTAATAATCTAACTTATAAAGGATGAAGGGGTAGGTAGTCACAACCGATGCCTCGAGCGCACGGCACCACGCGAGGTGAAAAAACCCACAGCGAGGGGCGCAGCGCACCACGCGAGGGGAAAACCCACCGCATCGTGGTGAGCCCCGCGCCCGTCCGCTTTCTCCTCCATCCCCGTTCCCTCAGTCTCCAACCCTAAATCTTTTCTCCCTACAGCCGCCTTCCCAAGCCCCTCCCTCGACAACGGTGGCGGCGACGTCCTCTGGTGGCGGAGGAGGAGGGGGGAGATGGTGGCGGCAGCGCACTCTGGTGGCGGAGGAGGAGGGGGGAGATGGTGGCGCGGCGGCGACCTTCCCCTCACGCATCCCATCCCCCCTCGTCATCCCGGATCCCACCGGACCCGAGGCGTGCGGGCGCGATGGCGACCTGCAAGGGAAGGGCGACGCTTGAATCGATCCAGCCATGGACCGGTTCCTGCGGGAGAAAGAGAAAATGAGGGCCTCCGTGCTCAACAAGAGGAGCCGGGGTTGCTAATCCGGCCGGCCCAGATCCACACCCTCCACCTTCCGCCACCTCGCCCCACAAGCTTCCAGCGCTGTGGATCTGCCGAGGATGGAGGGCAGCAAGTGAGAGGGAGCAGGAGAAGAGGTGAATCGAGGGAGTGAAAGAAGGATCTCACACGGGAAGAGGAAGAAGGAGTCCGGCGGTGTATCCTCGTCTCATCCCTGGCTGCAGCTCTTCTGATGCCATGGCACCAGTGGTGGCTCCTCGATGGAGCGCCTCCTTCCATGATGGCACCACCAGCAGCTCTTGCTCGACGGCACGATACACAACACCGAGGTAAGCTCGACTCCCTTTCTCCCCTCTCTCAATTGATAGTTAGTGATTTTTTTCTCTCCTTTCCATCTCATGATGGATTCCTTCTTCCAAGACGAATTAGTAACTTTAGCACCAAATTTGAAGTTATTTGGACAAATAAAGAGCATATAGCAAAATTCTAGGCAATCCCTTGCTAGCATTTGTCTTTCTGAACTGTTGTTGGTTGATAGACCAATAACCATGGCGATTTGCACTTACATATGCATTCTGCCTATGTTTTTGGGGTGGAATTTTGCCTTCTCTTAGGTTGTGTTCTGCCAAGTATAAGTTTGCCTGCAAATTGTTTGTGCTAATGTATGTAAGAGCTGTTGTCCTACACCTATATTCAAAGTGATGTAAACAGAAAACAAATTCCTACCATGAACAAAACAAATTTTCCTGGATAGAGTTGTTATACAGTAGACCTATATCCATGCTGGATGTTAATAATGTGTTTTGTGTTAGTCAAATTGTTGAAAGTTGGAGTTGGGTCGAGGAGCCTGCCTCCGCCTTCGCCATTGCCTGAGAAAAGCAACACCGGTGTTGGGCGTTCCTGTGCAGAGTGTGTGAGTTAGTGATTTTGTTGTCTTCTTTCCGTCTCATGATGTGATTCCTCCTTTAAGATGAATTAGTAACTTTGTGTGGAGGTGGCAGCAGAACCTGCTGGTTGTTGTAATGCCCACCTCAAAGAGATTTAACTGCTTACAAAATTATTTTTCTTCTTGGCTGTTTTGCAGATGATGAGGTATGACATGGAATGGTTGGATTTGAGTGGTAGGTGATCCATATGCCGGCGGTGATAGCGGCCATCACTGGTATACAACAATCCAGCGGTTGTCTCCATTGTGCTCCTATCCTCCCCACCTCCCTTAGACGCTTAATGTTCGGAAAACTAATGATTTGGTTCTCAGATGTTCATACATAACAATCTAGGTTGTTATTGAGCTCCGCGGCTATCCTTAGATTGGCATTTCAGCATCGGCACACTTTACTCGAATCTATACCGCAAGCCCCAGGTGAATACATTGTCTATTTGTTTTTTCGTCATGAATGCTAATAACTTGTATCATTTCTACACTGATATATGTACTCATCTCTTCTGAATCTGTTCACTTAAGCTGCAACTCAAGTGCGAGAGGCTTGGTTTATACAGTAGAGAGATCATAGAAGCTTAACGCTGCCAATTAGGTGTAGTACAAATATGTCTTCTAAGTTTCACAAGCACTGACCCACGAGTATGATGCTCTCCTCCTGCTTATATGAACCTTCTGGTGCAGAAATAGAGCTATTGCTTGATGACATAATTTATGTGTTAAGGATTCTGCTTAAGTAAGCTTCAGCTCATGTGCGAGAGGCTTGGTTTGTGCAGAGATCCTCTCGGTAAGTTGGTTACAAAATATGATTGAAGATTGCTTCACACAGAGATTGCCTGTGATACTAAAATAGTTAGGAGCTTCTAATTGGACTCTTCAAGCAATAGTGTTGTTGATATATTAATTATTAGATTATGTTACTAGAGTATTAGAAGAACTTCCTGATATATGTATTTATAGGATTTTTCTCATACTTGATGAATTGATGGCTAGGCACTATACTGTGCATAAGTAAAATTTCCAGTTTTTCTTTCGTAGTTGCAGCAGTTATTCTGTACCAACTGCTTCCTCTCTTATTGGTGACTTGAAGTTAGAAGAGAATATTTGGTTTTCTTTTCTTAGGTTTTGACAAAGCAGGCGAGGCCAACAAAACTGCTGCACTAGACTAAACCTGTGCTCCACCAGCCGAGCTGTATATACACATCTTTGCATTCTGATCCGTTTTTTTGCGATTCAGGCCACCCCTGATGCTCAGGCTGATGCTTCTTCGCTTGATGCTGAAGAAAAGGATGATCAGATTCAGACGCCTAAGAACAACAGGTGCTGGTGCTGCATCTTCTCTTATATGTTTATCTATGTACTTTCAATCCATATAGTCATTCAAATTGTCTATATACACACCTTGAAATTAAGAAACTCCGGTGGTTCAAAGGGAGATGGCCAGGAAGAAATCAAAGCAGTGACTGCCATGCACTAACTGTGCAAGGATCAAAAGCATATAGGTGTAGCAATAAATTCCCCTCTGATGCTCAAGTTAAATTTCTTCACTGAAGATATGGTTGGAAGTTATGTTTTGAGTTTGATTCTTTAAACTACAGGCCAATTTGCATATTAATCTCTTTATTTATTTTCTTACTAAAGTAGCACACTTGCCTAAATCCCACATAAGACTGAATGGTACTCTGCCATGGTGTTTAATCTCAGTACTGTGTCTTGTTTTATTTTGTCCGCGGTGACTATGGATGTGTTCTCGGCTTTGCCGACAGTGAAAAGAAGGCATACAAAACATTAAATTTTTGGCTTGGTTGAATGCCGCATTTAATTGTCGCTTATGTATTCCAAGTTATTCAATTCTCATTGAGCTTTCCTTTGCTAAAGAAAATTAATACGCAATATTTTTAATATGTGAGGAGGCGAGAGAAGAAAAGAGGGGTTGTTAGGTCAGACTTTGGTGCGTCTCTGGTAAGAAATGGTTGGATCCGCCCGACGCTCTTCCAAACAGTGTAGTGTAGATTCGCTGACCAGTACAACATCTAAACCTTCACTACTCTAGCTTCTTCTTACATTTCTTAGTATCAACAAATAAGGTGGTCACAATATATACTTGAAGATTGCATCCCGAGCCAGCTCGGGCTGCTGCTACCTCTTCCTCGCCGCCCAACAGGTCGCCGTGCTGGGGGAGCAGGGTAGCATCGGGTCCACAGGCACTCTAAAGCCGAGTAAAATCCTTGCATTCGTATTATTCACTTTCAGTATGCAAACTTCTCTTTCCAAGTTTGAGAGAACAAGAAGCCAGCGTCGACGAAGCCTTGGGGGTGTAAAAAGCATACTAACAATATATCTGGGCTGCGACGTATATTGTTATGAAACTTTACTGTAATTACAATTTCCTATTATAGCTCATATGAAGAATTATTTGCTGCTTTTACATTTGCTTATTTTATTAACTTTTACTAGGATATGAGTAGCATTACTCAAAATTTTTGCTTTGAGAAGAATCTAATGATGTATCCAATTTCACACCCAAGCTACTATGAACATTATGATCGAGCGATTGCTTGGCGATGTCATCATCAGAGGCTTAGGCCTCCTCCCTGGACAAGGCACTCGTGCTAGGCAGCGGCGATCTGTGCACCGGTTCAAGGTGAGGCATCTCCTCAAGCCACATCCAGTTTTCCCCATGAGTTTGTGCTAAAAGAATGAGTGTTCTTCTATGACCCATGCATTCTGAATTTAGGAGGAATGACAACAAAGAGAAGAGATCTTTTTGAAATTCTTAGTAAAGTCTAAGCTTTAGTAAATCTCAGTTTCCTAAGCAAACATATGTCTGCAGTTTTTAGTTTGATATGTGGCGTGAGGTTGGGATTTGTGATCAAAATGGTTGGATGTTGATTCAAGAGTGTAGAAAGGTGAATGAGATTCAAGAACTATTCAGGCAGCTTATGAGTATGTTACATTCTGATATTGGCTTCAGATTACATAATTTTATTTCCTTTGGATCGTTGCTTGGGTTCCCTATGGCCAAGTATCATGGTTTTAAAGATAACATGTGTTTCATGAAGATAACAGGTGTTTCATGAGACTAGGATTCATTTGGGAATCCTTGTTGCATAGATCTCCATTCCTAATTTGACTAGGATATGAGTAGCATTACTCAAAAATTTGCTTTGAGAAGAATCTAATGATGTATCCAATTTCGCATGCAAGCTACTATGAATATTATGATTAAGCGACTGCTTGTTACACGACACCATGCCACCAAACCAGTGCATTTGAGTGCGAGTTCAGTTATGTGTGTAAATAGCTGTAACAGAAATAACATGGAGTTGGGCATGTGCAACTCTAATTTAGACAAGGGTAGTCACATGTCAACCTTAATCCTACAAATGTGACACAAATAAATAAGATTTGCTTTTGTGCCTTATCAATTTTCTTTCCTAATATTTCTTGACTTGTAAATAGAGGTGGTAAGACGGTTGTTGCTCTTGGAGTTACTGTGAATACATTCAACACTCCTGGTGTGATGGGGCATTGCCACTTTCTGCAGGTCAAATCCTTATTAGCATTGTGTGTCTCTTTACTGTTCTACTATTTCTCATGTTTCAATCCTAAGATGTAAGTCACAGTTTAATTTCCTACAAAATCTTGAGATATATGGTATTGATACTTAAGGTTATTGTACTGTGCAGTATTAGTCATATCTTGTGCTTACAGCCTCACATTGTAAATGTCAGGTCATGGAGGATGCCCAAAAGATTCGGAAGAGCATGATAGACTGCTTTGAAAAGGCGTCACCTCCTAACCTCGGTGAAGAGGAGAAAAGGAAGATCCTTCACTTTGTATTATCGATGGTGGACCTACTGGGGTTGAATTTGCCGTGGAGTTGCATGATTTTCTTGTTGAAGATCTGGTGAAGCTATATCCTACAATTGAAGAATTTGTGAAGATAACAATTATGCAATCAGGACAACATATATTGAATACGTAATGCAGTACTAATTTACCATGTAATGAGGGTTGAACGTTCCTGCAGTAATAACCTTAGTTTTGGGCAAGATGATCAAGGAGTAGTGAAACTTTAGTAGTCATCTTTGGCTTCACCATCTTCCTCCCCTGATCATGCATCTATTTTAGATCATATAATTATGCTATATCATATATATTTTTTAGTTCAGACTTGTGCATGTGCATGCATTGGCATTGATTTAGACAGAGATATTGCATGACTTGTGAATGTTGTTTTCCTCTTTCAAAGATTGCAGTTTTCATTAGCCTTAGATAGCTAAGGTACATAGTTTTCATTTAACAATTTTTTTACTGTTCTCATCTCCTATATGGTGTCTTAAGAAATACTAATGTAGACAATTCAAATTTTAAAATACGTTCTGGCCAATTATGTGGGGGAAGGTGCAGCAAGCCGGCCCTCGCGTCGCAGTAGAGTGGAGCCGGCAATTTTATGATCAGTCTCTAAATATTTCAACTTGCACAGTTTGAATTAGTTTCACATGCTAAAGCATATAGTTCCATGAACATAGGTATTCCTTTATTTTCCGTATAAAAGGTTTAGAATTATTACCCTCAGTGCTTGCTAAAACTCGAAGTTACTAACAAATGCAAAGGTTTCTGTTACAAAAGGTTTAGAATCATTATCCTTGATGCTTGAATTTGGACCTTGCACCTTACTTGGGTAACATAGAGCCAAATGGCACATTGTCCAAATACACGTTCAAAACGCTTCGGGTTTGACATGGTCTCTATCCTTGATCAAACATAAAGTTACTAAAAAAGGCAAATATTTCTCAACATGAACATGGTTTCAATTGGGTCTCTGCGCCATTTGGCGCACCGGGTCATCTAGTTCAGATAAATGATGGAGATGGTTACGTAGGACTTGTGGAAACTAAGCTCACCACTATAGCAAGAGTTAGGCATGGTTGTGGTAGTATTCTTGTAGAAAAGACTGGTACCGCAACCTGAAAATCTATGAACATCTTATTACATTTTCCTGTTGCGCAGTTTGCAAATATCGTCTCTTGTTATTTCAGTTTAGCCGTTAACCATTTTGGATAAAAAGGCTTCATGCAATGTTTGTAGCACAATTGTTCTTAATAAATCCAGCTGTGCTTTGTTGCATTTGCTTCAGTCAACTGTAAATGCCCCTGAAAAATTGATGTCTCCTAGAACTGTGCTGATGTGGAGGGCATGTGCGGGTCGCTGTGGGGCACGCACAGAGGCGTATGCCCGCCTTCGACAAGGTCACCTTGCTGCACGGATGAAAACCTATGCTAGCTATCTCAATTATTCAGCTATATTCTTGTTGGTCAGATTGTCAAATCCTGAGTAGTATATCAAGCTTAATTATATGTATACATGTCGAGATTAGTCTATCTGCGACCTACTCTTTGAACACCTCTAAGTTGCATGTGAAAATTGCCTGACTGACTTGCTCTGCGCCTGATTAAGAACGAAGTTGTTCACCAGTAGCTATTTGTCTGATTTACATATACAACTCTGTTATATATCTTCAGGTAAGGGAGATATTCGCAACTTTTTAGAAGAAGCTTCTGTTTGTAACAAACAGAAGATAAATGGACAAAACTGTCCGCTAGTCCTGCACCTTACATTTGCAATTTGTTTGTTGTTTGATTTCGGTGTTGCTTTAGAAAAATCAGCTAGATGGGTCTGCTAGATTTAGATGTCCACATACTATTTTTGCCATGAAACAAAGTGGTTTAGAACTCAAGCTCTAGTGCTCAATATGTCCCTGTAATGCTGCAATAGTAAGCAGAGAACAGTAGTTGAAATGGAAGTAAGATAGAGCAGTGGGTGAGCCATTGAACAGAAGGTACATGCACAACTACCAGTTCTCACTCTACCTCTATAAATCCTTCTTCACCACAAACTGCTACACCATGTCTCGGTTTGTTCTTTCTGATTGAGTTGTGAAGCTCTAGTTAACCATTCAGCAGCAGCTTAGCTTGTTTTTTCATTTTATTTTAGCAGGAGCAATTCAGGGTAAGATGGGTCCACATGGGCCTGGAGGACCGGGCTGGGGAGACCCTGCAGGATGGGGCCCTGGAGGGTGGGGTCCGGTTCCACCTGGTGGGCCTGGGTTTCCTGGTAGCCCTGGTTCTTGGGGGCCTGGGCTCGGTGGATTCCTCGGATCCTGGTAAGTTGAATTCTCAGCTAACTGATGGAGATCATCAAGTCATTCAGTTACATGACATTTTTTTCCTTTTAAAAAATCAGACTATTCACCCTGGCAGACGATTAGTCTGGTTCAGGGATCAAGTGTAATTTTTTTTAGCACCAACTCAAGCTTCACTTCCAAGCCATGATGCATGTATACTATTAGTACTTTAATTTTGCACCTCTGAACCCCTTTGTTTTATGTATGAATAAACCTGCAACTCTGAACGAGTTTTTCTTCTGCAGCTTCCATCTCCTGTGCTGCTGCTGCCTACTCCAAGATTGCTGCGGCCCTCTCTTCGGACGACCAGGCCCTGGCGGCCAGCCACCCCCTTTCCAATAGCCTGCGGAGCTGCTGGCTACAAGAAACAACTCATTCGATCACAATTCCTAGACTAAATATGCATGGAAGAACCCACTTGTGTGAAGATATTGCATCTTGGAAGTTTCCCTTGCTGCTATGTAAACATTACTGAAAATCATATGGTCTTTGGTAGTATACTTGTGAAGTTTCCCTTGTTGCTGTCTTACATAGTTTACCTGGTGCTACTGCTATTTCAGAATGCAATTACACTACTGAAGATCACATGGTCATGTCTCTCTCCTGGAGAAGTGGAGATCATTTCTTTCGGTCTTACCTTGTACCTTTGCTGATGCGTTTCACAGCCTAGCTCTCTCCACTTTATACTTTGTTGATGCATTTCAGAGGCAGAGAAGTGCACCGAGTACTAGTGTTCGCTCTTGGTAGGTGCCGAGACAGCATGATGCCATCCTTAGGTGGTCAAACGCACACAACAACCTATAGGTGTGCAGGGGTCCAACCGGCCAAGCTTAGACAGACCCTGGCCTACTGTGTTACATTCTTGGCGAGCATGATCTAACCGAATCGGTGTAGTTAAGCCAAACTTATATGGTTGTGATTTTGTATCGAACATGGTCTGATCTGTAGAGATTAATATGGTGTGATTCTGTAATCAAGTATAATCTTGGCAATTACTTATGGCCCATGTATAAATACAAGGCAAACTTACAACGAAAACAAGGCAGCTCGCTTGGTAATTGCTGAACTTTTGCGTGTTGACATGCGCCACACACACTAGATGTCATGGTTGTCTCTGTTGTAGGGTGCCAAGCGTCATGTCCTCGTCCAACGCATCAAGGCATCGAGCTCTCTCCGGTTCCAAGCTCTTGTCAAATCTGTTGCTCCGAAGGTTAGGTCATCTGTCCAAAAGCGCTCGTGAGCCATTCCTTACATAAAATTAATTCATTCGTTCACCTTCTCTTGGGTCTGAGTGTGTCTGATTCATGACAATGTGCAAAAGTTCATAAATTGCCTTCTGGTGATTCCACTGATGTACCTGGCCACTGGATACTTGCATAGATCACCCAGAGTCGATCTGACTTTGTTCTTCGTGGAGGGGAAGTCGTGAAGACTAAGGTCCAATCGGACCAACACAAAAGAAGAGAAGTGGACACTGGAGCAAGTCTCACAGATCCAAGCAGCTCCCAAGCATCAATGGTGCCGCTACCGAGGCCGCATGAATCTGCTGCCCACGAGAAGTGCTCGATGACCATCCTCATGAATCCCTAGACCAGACCACACTGGGTGTCGTCGAGATGGAGCTAGGGTGAAGAGACACTTATTCCAGTGGACGAAGCCGCCACCATCGAAGCCTCGCCGGGGGAAACCTACGCCTACCCATGGTTTTGGGTACCGCCCGAGAAAAACGGTTACCGCGCGGTTACCGAGATTCTCGCCGGCCCACGAGAAAGTCATATCCCGAGCAAAAAATCCCGAATTTTTTGAATTTTTACCTCTGAACATGTAGTAGTATGGACAGACATCAAAAAAATATAACCAGAGTTAGCTGTGGCGTGGTGGTAAGCATGTCCTTCCGACAGCAGGGCGACGCAGGTTCGAGTCCTCATTTGCGCATATCCTTTTTTTTGTTTATTTTGCAAAATATGTACATGAAAAAAGATAGACAATATACCCAAGAGTCGAACTCGCGACCTATTTGTCCAGCGATTGTAGGCGTTCCACTGAGATACTACAACTTCTGTGGTTACTACCTATTCAGTCTCTATCTATATTGTGGTTAAAAGAATTTGAATTCAAAATTCAATAATAAATTTCGTCCGAAATATATTCGGTATTTCTCGGTTACCGTGGTAAGCGAGAATCTCGCCCCCCCCACGAGAAAATTCGTCCATTCGAAATCCAAAACCTTGCGCCTACCTACTGTACTCATGCAAGACGAAGTCCCAGGGTTGAACAGTCCTCCCAAGACTCCTCTTAGGCGGTCAGCTCTGGTATGACGACCTCTACAAGGATGCGCTGCACAACGGAAGGAGGCAGCGTGCCCTTCCACCACGCAAGGAAGTGCACTAGTAGAAAACGGAGCTTTAAAACCGGTTTGTAAGGGCCTTTAGTGCCGGTTATGGAACCGGCACTAAAGTGTGGGCACTAAAGCCCCCCCCCCCCCTTAGTACCGGTTCGGCACGAACCGGTGCTAAAGTGCCACCACGTGGCGTGAGCTCGCGCCACGTGCTAAAGGTTTTTTTTGAATTTTTTTTTGAAAGTTTTGGGAAAAAAATTTGATTTTTTTTATTTTTATTTTTTCTGAATTATTTGATGATTTAGTCTCTAATCACCTCTCTTAACTGCTCAAGTGTGGATCACTCATTCCAAATCATCTAACTTCCCGACCGGTCACCCATCCCTCTCACTACTCCAGCCCGAGCACGCTTAACTTTCGGGTTCTATTCTCCTTCGTTTCCGAGTCTGCACTTGTTGTTTTCCTGACAATAGTAAGATGTCAATCCTATTAACCCTCAGGAGTTTAGCTTGAGCATGAAGTCACACATTTCACCGTTTGAGTTTGAAACTATTATTCTAAAAAACAGTAATTATTTAGTAACGCTAATATTTCTTGAATAAGTTTGACCATAGTTTCACCATAGTTTGACCAAAATTCAAAAAATTGAAATAATTATTTAGTAACACTAATATTCTTGAATAATTATTTAGTAACATTAATACTTCTTGAATAAGTAGTTTGACCAAATTTAACCAAATTTTTTTAAAAAAACTGAAATTTGACCATATCTTTTTTTCCTTTTCGAATTAGAGGATTCTAAAAAATTCCAAACAGGTCGTAGGCTGTCTTCATCGGATGCGGATTTTCGTGCTGAACTTTTTGATATATTATACGTTTTTTCCGACATCATATGCAAAAATTATAGCCGTTTTACATTTTCCCTACACTTTTTGCAAAACATGTCCAAATTTAAGTTTTCAAATTTTCCTAACTAGTAGATATAGTAATATAACTACCTCTAGAAGGATTTTATTTTTTGAAGTTTTTATCATTTTCTTTTGATTTTTTCAAAACTGAAATGGCGATACACTTGGGGGGGGGGTAGAGTTTGAAAATTCGCCCCTTTAGTACCGGTTCGTGGCACGAACCGGTACTAAAGGCTTGTCCCCTTTAGTACCGGTTCGTGGCAAGAACCGGTACTATAGGTTAGACCTTTAGTACCGGTTGGTAACACAAACCGGTACTAAGGGGGCTCATGGGGACCCGGCCTGACGCCAGCCTGCCACTACCCCTTTAGTACCGGTTCGTGGCACGAACCGGTACTAAAGGCTCAACACGAACCGGTACTATTGATCGCAGCCACGAACCGGCACTATTGATCACATTAGTGTCGGTTTTTTTACAAACTGGCACTAATGTGCTTCACATTTGACCCTTTTTCTACTAGTGGTGGTGCATCCGCTTAGGGTCCGTGGCCTTTCACTCCAATGCCTAGACCACCGGAACCACGGTGTCGTTGACCAGCTCCGTGCACGGTGACATTGCCGACCCGTCGTCCAGTGTGTTCTGTAGGACGACGAAAACGTCCAATCAGATGGTGAGGCCCCACAGAGGCTGCCACCTTTGGAGCACCGGGGCAATTAGAGGCGTCACGAGGATGCGCATTGTGTGCATGAGGCAATACGCCTGGTACACCTCGGGGAACTTCTCCTTGTGCCTTCTGAACTAACAAATCACGTCATCAGGTCTCCCGACGCACTTTTCTCGTGCACCAGCATCACGGCCTTGGTGATCGCCCTCACCGCATGCTCCATATGCTCGCTGTCTTGCATCCCCGGCGTCACCTGCTCCTTTGTGGCAATGATTTGCTAGCAGAACTCCCGACCTTGCTTTGCGATCTATTAGCAGGTTCTCAAGTGGTCTATGACGACGGGGAGAAGGGTGACGCTGATGGATCGCGGAAGCAAGGTTGGGAGTTCTGCCAGCAAATCCTTGCCACGCAAGAGCAGGTGACACCAGAGATGCAAGACGACGAGCATATGGAGGACGCAGTGGGGGTGATCACAAGGGCCCTAGCCAAGGAACAGGCCCGGGTTAGCAATGCGGCTTCCCTAAAGGTGGCCGAAGACTTGAGAGCCGAACAGGCTGCTCATCGCCGAAGCGAAGAGAAGATAGCCGAGATGGCTATGGAGCTGAGGGACGCCGCCATCCGGTATGAGTTTCTCGCAAAGGATAATCAGGCAAAGGCGGCTAACCTGAAGAAGGCGCTAGATTCGGGTAAGGAGACGCCCTCTGAAATTAGAGACGCGCGGGAGGAACTTCGACAAGTCAGAGAAATCGCGGCTGGAAATCCTTATTTGTTGCGGATGAAGTTTTTAGATCCAAAGTATGCTCCGTTGGATAACCTATGGAGCGCTGCAGATGAGTATGCGGACTTGGCAAAGAGTGCGGCTGATGCGACCAAGTTGTTCAAGGATCATAAAGATAACGAAATGGAAAGGCTGTTCTGGTCGCAATTTAATGCCCCAACACGCTCATTACCATTGAGTGAGAAGATATCCGCTATAGCCGAGCTCCATAGGTTGTCCGGTCTTGCAATGAGGTCTGTAATAGACCATCTATGGCCGAAGGGACTGAAGCCGGACAGTTACTTTGGTTTGGTGCAACAATTATTTGGCACCAGATCGCAAATCGATGCCGTGAAGAGGTCGGCGTGCATAGAGGGTGCGCGGATGGCTCTTGGCCGTGTTAAGACATACTGGGCAGATATGGAGGCCACAGGCATTGCAACCCAGGGTCCGGCAGGTAGCCAAGACCCCGCCGAGCACTACTTCGAGCAAGTCATAGAAGGTGCCCGTAGAATAGAGGCTCAGTGTTCAAAGAAAGTCATGTTCGAGTGACAAATCACTGAATTGTAAACAATTATGTGTTAAATATAGAGGTTGTGTTTATACTTTCCTGAAAGTGTTGTATTACCTCCTGTGCGGCCGTTTATGTATTCATATAACTTGAAAGTTAGCAATCATTGGATTTAGCCCCCACGCATATAATGCGGGGGTGTTCGAAAGGTATATGCGTAATCACAGTTGATCCAACGTCTTGGTCCATTAAGGAGGTGATCGCACATCGAACCAGGCAACCGGACTATATAGCTGTAACACTTTAACTTAGCCATGGGAGATTAATGGTGGGGCTACTAAGTAGCCCCTAGTATATCTGCGTGCATCCGTATAGGGGCGCGTATGTACGTGACCGGGAAACGGTCCTTCATTAATGCGGAGGAATCCTATAGATTCCGATGAGTCTTCGAGTGGTTGACCAGTCTCTCGCTGTATCATGACAGTCAGTTGTCGGCTTTCTCTACTAAGGTGCTTGAGGGAGTCCTGGATTAGGGGGTGTTCGGATGGCCGGACTGTGACCTTTGGCCGTACTGCCGGACTATGAAGATACAAGATTGAAGACTTCGTCCCGTGTCCGGATAGGACTTTCCTTTGCGTGGAAGGAGCTTGGCAATACGATATATAGATCTCCTCCCCTTGTAACCGACTCTGTGTAACCTAGCCCTCTCCGTGTCTATATAAACCGGAGAGTTTTAGTCCGTAGGACGAACAACAATGAGACCATAGGCTAGCTTCTAGGGTTTAGCCTCTCTGATCTCGTGGTAGATCAACTCTTGTACTACCCATATCATCAATATTAATCAAGCAGGAGTAGGGTTTTACCTCCATCGAGAGGGCCCGAACCTGGGTAAAAACATCGTGTCCCTTGTCTGTTACCATCCGCCTAGACGTACAGTTCGGGACCCCCTACCCGAGATCCGCCGGTTTTGACACCGACATTGGTGCTTTCATTGAGAGTTCCTCTATGTCGTCACCTTTAGGCCCGATGGCTTCTTCGATCATCAACCACGACGCGGTCCAAGGTGAGACTTTTCTCCCCGGATAGATCTTCGTATTTTGCGGCTTTGCACTGCGGGCCAATTCGCTTGGCCATCTGGAGCAGATCGAAAGCTACGCCCCTGGCCATCAGGTCAGATTTGGAAGTTTAAACTACACGACTGGCATCCGCGGAGACTTGATCTTTGACGGATTCGAGCCGCAGCCAAGCATGCCGCGCTGTCACGATGGGCATGATCTAGCTCTGACGCCGGACAGTGCCCAGAGCGCCGCTCAGGTGTCTGCTCTGACCCTCAGCTCGGAGCCGACTGCGCCGGTCGAGGACGGGTGGCTAGACACCGCCTCGGGTGCTGCAATCTCTACGGTGATCGAGCCGAACACCAATCTTGTCCCTCGCGGAGCTCGTGACTCCAAGGTGCCAGACCCCTTTTCGGACTCCGAATCTTCCGCACCCCTTCCGATCGAACCCAATTGGGCTCCGATCATGGAGTTCACCGCCGCAGACATCTTTCAGCACTTGTCCTTTGGCGGCATCCTGAATTCACTAAAGTCTTTCTCTTTATGAGGGAGAGCCCTGGCCGGACTATGGTCAGCAAGGTTGGTATGCGGACGACGAAGAAATTCGAAACCCACCCACCACCCACTTCGTAGCCACTGTCGACGATTTAACCGACATGCTCGACTTCGACTCCGAAGACATCGACGGTATGGACGCCGATGAAAAAGACGACCAAGAACCAGGGCACTGGACAACCACCTCATCTCACGATGTATACATGGTGGACACACCTAAAAGAAACAACGACGAGGATCAAAGGGGTGCAACGAGGGATCATTCCCTCGAAAAGCAATCAAAGCGGCGGCGGAAACGCCGCGCCAAACCCCACCTCGACAGATATCCATCCATAGAGCAGGATGAACCGGCAGACGACGAACATACCATCGAGCAACCGTTCGAACAGGGCAACTTGGAGAAACAAACCAAACATCCCGTCCCCGGCGAAGATAATAGTCCGGACAACCTCACGCCGGACAAGTTGCTGGAGAAGAAGAACCTCCACCAAAGGCTCGTCGCCATTGCGCATAGCCTGAAAAAGCAGAAGTGGAAGCTCAAAACAGGGGAAGATGCACTCAGAATTAGATGGGACAGAGTACTCAACACCGCACACAAGTACCGCGACAGTCACCACACAAAGAGCTATCCAACGCGAAAAATTATTACCGGAATTTGATGAGGAGGCCTTAGAGCCCCCACGGTCAAAAAACAAGGAAGCCACCAGGTAGGATAGACGACCCCATGACCGACATCAAGCGGCAAAGGGCGCCGCACTCAATCCGGCGCGCGATCACATAAGGATTCACATCAAAAAGACGGCCCAAATAGATCTATCTACGGGCCAAGAAAGCAAGCTCTAGTGAGCAATGCAACGCAACAAATAACCGAACATCGCGGCACACCCAAATACAGGGGCGCCGCACATCCCCTATGTTTCACCAATGAGGTGCTAGACCATGAATTTCCAGCGGGATTCAAGCTCGTAAGCATAGAGGCATACAACGGAACAACAGACCCTGGAGTCTGGATTGAGGATTATATCCTCCACATACACATGGCTAGAGGAGATGACCTCCACGCCATAAAATACCTACCCCTCAAGCTCAAAGGGCCAGCCCGGCACTAGCTTAAAAGCCTTCCGGAAAACACCATAGGAAGTTGGGAAGAGCTCGAGGACGCTTTTCGGGCAAATTTTCAAGGGACCTATGTCAGACCTCCGGATGCAGACGATCTAAGACATATAACTCAACAACCCGGAGAGTTAGCCCGGAAACTCTGGAACAGATTTCTTACTAAAAAGAATTAGATAGTCGACTGTCCGGACGCCGAAGCCTTAGCAGCTTTCAAACATAGCGTTCGAGACGAATAACTCGCCAGACACCTCGGCCAAGAAAAGCCAAGAACAATGGCCGCACTGACAAGCCTCATGACCCGCTTTTGCGCAGGAGAGGATAGCTGGTTGGCAAGAAGCAGCACCAGCGACCCAAGTACATCCGAAGTCAGAGATGGAAACGGGAAACCGCGCCGTAGCAAGGAACAGCGCCGGTTCATGGATTACAGCCCGCAGAGCACGGCAGTCAATGCCGGATTCAAGAGCTCTTGGCAAAATTAGAAAAAGCCGCCCCCCAAAGATAATAGGGACAAGCTATCTAACCTCAACAAAATCTTGGACAAAATATGTCAAATCCATAGTACTCCCGGGAGGCCTGCAAACCACACCCACAGAGATTGTTGGGTCTTCAAGCAATCCGGCAAACTCAATGCCGAACACAAGGGGCTCGACATACCAAGCGAGGATGACGACGAACCCCACAAGCAGAACACCGGAGAACAAAAGAAGTTCCCACAAGAAATCAAAACAGTAAATTCACTTCATGTGACAAAAGGGAAAAACAGAGTGGCACCCATGGAGATACGCGCCATACGGCCTGTCCCAGAGGAGTTCCTCCACTGGTTGTTACAACTAATCACCTTCGATTATCAGGATTACTCTAGAGGTATCCGGAACGCAGGCTGGACTGCCTTGGTCTTAGATCTGATAATTGACGGACTCCACTTCATACAAGTCCTAATGGACAGCGGCAGTGACCTAAACCTGTTATATCAGGACACAATACGCAAAATGGGGTTAAACCCAGAAAAAATTCGCCATGGCAACACTTCCCTTCAAGGGGTCACGCCAGGCCCACATACCCATTGTATGGGTTCCCTCTCGTTGGAAGTTATGTTCGGCTCCCCCGACAACTTCCGAAGCGAAAACCTAACCTTCCATATCTCCCCATTCATAAGTCGCTATCAAGCACTACTGGGACGTGAAGCTTTCACCCGCTTTAATGCAATACTGCATTATGCATCCCTTACACTCAAAGTGCCCGGTCCACGAGGCATCATCTCATTAAAAGGAAGTATCAAGTGTTCCTCGAGCGCGGACGATGGTGCGGCTGCCTCGACAGCCGCACACTGATCCAGCTTTACTAGTTCGAGCACCTAAACAGGTCGTTTAAAACCCCGGACATGGCTCGACAAGTCCGGCGTCAACATACACAGGCTTAACAGCCGCATAACCCTGTACAGGGGGCTCCGTGCGTTTACGCCAGGAGACAATAAAGCTCACTTCTAACCATTTTTCTGTATTATACCTTGTTTATTTTAACATATATTGCTCGCACAATTGTCTTCCACTAAGTTCCTCTCTTTTGCAGACGAACACCGTGCTACACCCGTCCAGGATACGACATAACGGAGACACAGGCGCAGAAGTGCCACCACGTGGCGTGAGCTCACGCCCTAGTATGGGGGACCTTTAGTACCGGTTGGTGTTACCAACCGGTACTAAAGGTTTTTTTTTGAATTTTTTTTTTGAAAATTTTGGAAAAAAAATTGATTTTTTTTTTCGATTTTTAATTTTTCTGAATTATTTGATGATTTAGTCTCTAATCACCTCTCTTAACTGCTCAAGTGTGGATCACTCATTCCAAATCATCTAACTTCCTGACCGGTCACCCATCCCTCTCACTACTCCAGCCCGAGCACGCTTAACTTTCGGGTTCTATTCTCCTTCGTTTCCGAGTCTGCACTTGTTGTTTTCCTGCCAATAGTAAGATGTCAATCCTATTAACCCTCAGGAGTTTAGCTTGAGCATGAAGTCACACATTTCACCGTTTGAGTTTGAAACTATTATTCTAAAAAAACAGTAATTATTTAGTAACGCTAATATTTCTTGAATAAGTTTGACCATAGTTTGACCATAGTTTGACCATAATTTGACCAAAATTCAAAAAATTGAAATAATTATTTAGTAACACTAATATTCTTGAATAATTATGTAGTAACATTAATACTTCTTGAATAAGTAGTTTGACCAAATTTAACCAATTTTTTTAAAAAAAACTGAAATTTGACCATATCTTTTTTTCCTTTTCGAATTTGAGGATTCTAAAAAATTCCAAACAGGTCGTAGGCTGTCTTCATCGGATGCAGATTTTCATGCTGAATTTTTTGATATATTATACGTTTTTTCCGACATCATATGCAAAAGTTATAGCCGTTTTACATTTTCCCTACACTTTTTGCAAAACATGTCCAAATTTAAGTTTTCAAATTTTCCTAACTAGTAGATATAGTAATATAACTACCTCTAGAAGGATTTTATTTTTTGAAGTTTTTATCATTTTCTTTTGATTTTTTCAAAACTGAAATGGCGATACACAGGGGGGGGGTAGAGTTTGAAAATTAGGCTTGTCCCCTTTAGTACCGGTTCGTGGCAAGAACCGGTACTGTAGGTTAGACCTTTAGTACCGGTTGGTAACACAAACCAGTACTAAAGGGGCTCGTGGGGACCCGGCCTGACGCCAGCCTGCCACTACCCCTTTAGTACCGATTCGTGGCACGAACCAATACTGAAGGCTCAACACGAACCGGTACTATTGATCGCAGCCACGAACCGGCACTATTGATCACATTAGTGCCGGGTTTTTTACAAACCGGCACTAATGTGCTTCACATTTGACCCTTTTTCTACTAGTGGTGGTGCATCCGCTTAGGGTCCGTGGCCTTTCACTCCAATGCCTAGACCACCGGAACCACGGTGTCGTTGACCAGCTCTGTGCACGGTGACATTGCCGACCCATCGTCCAGTGTGTTCTGTAGGACGACGAAAACGTCTAGTCAGATGGTGAGGCCCCACATAGGCTGCCACCTTTGGAGCACCGGGGCAATTTGAGGCGTCACGAGGATGCGCATTGTGTGCATGAGGCAATACGCCTGGTACACCTTGGGGAACTTCTCCTTGTGCCTTCTGAACTGACAAATCACGTCATCAGGTCTCCCGACGCACTTTTCTCGTGCACCAGCATCACGGCCTTGGTGATCGCCCTCACCGCATGCTCCATATGCTCGTTGTCTTGCATCCCCGGCGTCACCTGCTCCTGTGTGGCAATGATTTGCTAGCAGAACTCCCGACCTTGCTTTGCAATCTATTAGCAAGTTCTCAAGTGGTCTATGACGACGGGGAGAAGGGTGACGCTGATGGATCGCGGAAGGAAGGTTGGGAGTTCTGCCAGCAAATCCTTGCCACGCAAGAGCAGGTGACACCAGAGATGCAAGACGACAAGCATATGGAGGACGCAGTGGGGGTGATCACAAGGGCCCTAGCCAAGGAACAGGACCGGGTTAGCAATGCGGCTTCCCTAAAGGCGGCCGAAGACTTGAGAGCCGAACAGGCTGCTCATCGCCGAAGCGAAGAAAAGATAGCCGAGATGGTTGTGGAGCTGAGGGACGCCGCCGGCCGGTATGAGTTTCTCGAAAAGGATAATCAGGCAAAGGCGGCTGACCTGAAGAAGGCGCTAGATTCGGGTAAGGAGACGCCCTCTAAAATTAGAGACGCGCGGGAGGAACTTCGACAAGTCAGAGAAATCGTGGCTGGAAATCCTTATTTGTTGCGGATGAAGTTTTTAGATCCAAAGTATGCTCCGTTGGATAAGCTATGGAGCGCTGCAGATGAGTATGCGGACTTGGCGAAGAGTGCGGCTGATGCGACCAAGTTGTTCAAGGATCATAAAGATAACGAAATGGAAAGGCTGTTCTGGTCGCAATTTAATGCCCCAACACGCTCATTACCATTGAGTGAGAAGATATCCGCTATAGCCGAGCTCCATAGGTTGTCCGGTCTTGCAATGAGGTCTGTAATAGACCATCTATGGCCGAAGGGACCGAAGCCGGACAGTTACTTTGGTTTGGTGCAACAATTATTTGGCACCAGATCGCAAATCGATGCCGTGAAGAGGTCGGCGTGCATAGAGGGTGTGCGGATGGCTCTTGCCCGTGTTAAGACATACTGGGCAGATATGGAGGCCACAGGCATTGCAACCCAGGGTCCGGCAGGTAGCCAAGACCCCGCCGAGCACTACTTCGAGCAAGTCATAGAAGGTGCCCGTAGAATAGAGGCTCGGTGTTCGAAGAAAGTCATGTTCGAGTGACAAATCACTAAATTGTAAACAATTATGTGTTAAATATAGAGGTTGTGTTTATACTTTCCTGAAAGTGTTGTATTACCTCCTGTGCAGCCGTTTATGTATTCATATAACTTGAAAGTTAGCAGTCATTGGATTTAGCCCCCACGCATATAATGCGGGGGTGTTCGAAAGGTATATGCGTAATCACAGTTGATCCAACGTCTTGGTCCATTAAGGAGGTGATCGCACATCGAACCAGGCAACCGGACTATATAGCTGTAACACTTTCACTTAGCCATGGGAGATTAATGGTGGGGCTACTAAGTAGCCCCTAGTACATTTGCGTGCATCCGTATAGGGGCGCGTATGTACGTGACCGGGAAACGGTCCTTCATTAATGCGGAGGAATCCTATAGATTCCGACGAGTCTTCGAGTGGTTGACCAGTCTCTCGCTGTATCATGACAGTCAGTTTTCGTCTTTCTCTGCTAAGGTGCTTGAGGGAGTCCTGGATTAGGGGGTGTTCGGAT
Organism: Triticum turgidum subsp. durum; assembly: GCA_900231445.1. Taxonomy (NCBI): domain Eukaryota; kingdom Viridiplantae; phylum Streptophyta; class Magnoliopsida; order Poales; family Poaceae; genus Triticum; species Triticum turgidum. The sequence goes on from LT934116.1 coordinate 766,602,499, forward strand.
GGCCAGACTGTGACCTTTGGCCGTACTGCCGGACTATGAAGATACAAGATTGAAGACTTCGTCCCATGTCCGGATAGGACTTTCCTTGGCGTGGAAGGATCTTGGCAATACGATATGTAGATCTCCTCCCCTTGTAACCGACTCTGTGTAACCCTAGCCCTCTCCGGTGTCTATATAAACCGGAGAGTTTTAGTCCGTAGGACGAACAACAATGAGACCATAGGCTAGCTTCTAGGGTTTAGCCTCTCTGATCTCGTGGTAGATCAACTCTTGTACTACCCATATCATCAATATTAATCAAGCAGGAGTAGGGTTTTACCTCCATCGAGAGGGCCCGAACCTGGGTAAAAACATCGTGTCCCTTGTCTGTTACCATCCTCCTAGACGTATAGTTCGGGACCCCCTACCCGAGATCCGCCGGTTTTGACACCGACATTGGTGCTTTCATTGAGAGTTCCTCTGTGTCGTCACCTTTAGGCCCGATGGCTTCTTCGATCATCAACCACGACGCGGTCCAAGGTGAGACTTTTCTCCCCGGATAGATCTTCGTATTCGGCGGCTTTGCACTGCGGGCCAATTCGCTTGGCCATCTGGAGCAGATCGAAAGCTACGCCCCTGGCCATCAGGTCAGATTTGGAAGTTTAAACTACACGACTGGCATCCGCGGAGACTTGATCTTTGACGGATTCGAGCCGCAGCCAAGCATGCCGCGCTGTCACGATAGGCATGATCTAGCTCTGCCACCGGACAGTGCCCAGTGCGCCGCTCAGGTGTCTGCTCTGACCCTCAGCTTGGAGCCGACTGCGCCGGTCGAGGACGGGTGGCTAGACACCGCCTCGGGGGCTGCAATCTCTACGGTGATTGAGCCGAACACCAATCTTGTCCCTCGCGGAGCTCGTGACTCCAAGGTGCCAGACCCCTTTTCGGACTCCGAATCTTCCGCACCCCTTCCGATCGAACCCAATTGGGCTCCGATCATGGAGTTCACCGCCGCAGACATCTTTCAGCACTCGCCCTTTGGCGGCATCCTGAATTCACTAAAGTCTCTCTCTTTATGAGGAGAGCCCTGGCCGGACTATGGTCAGCAAGGTTGGTATGCGGACGACGAAGAAATTCGAAACCCACACACCACCCACTTCGTAGCCACTGTCGACGATTTAACCGACATGCTCGACTTCGACTCCGAAGACATCGACGGTATGGACGCCGATGAAAAAGACGAACAAGAACCAGTGCCTATAGGGCACTGGACAACCACCTCATTTCACGATGTATACATGGTGGACACACCTAAAAAAACAACGACGAGGATCAAAGGGGTGCAACGAGGGATCATTCCCTCTAAAAGCAGTCAAAGCGGCGGCGGAAACGCCGCGCCAAACCCCACCTCGACAGATATCCATCCATAGAGCAGGATGAACCGGCAGACGACGAACATACCATCAAGCAACCGTTCGAACAGGGCAACTTGGAGAAACAAACCAAACATCCCGTCCCCGGCGAAGATAATAGTCCGGACAACCTCACGCCGGACAAGTTGCTGGAGAAGAAGAACCTCCACCAAAGGCTCGTCGCCACTGCGCATAGCCTGAAAACGCAGAAGCGGAAGCTCAAAACAGCGGAAGATGCACTCAGAATTAGATGGGACAGAGTACTCAACACCGCACACAAGTACCGCGACAGTCACCACACAAAGAGCTATCCAACGCGAAAAGTATTACCGGAATTTGATGAGGAGGCCTTAGAGCCCCCACGGTCAAAAAACAAGGAAGCCACCAGGTAGGATAGACGACCCCATGACCGACATCAAGCGGCAAAGGGCGCCGCACTCAATCCGGCGCGCGATCCGCACAAGGATTCACATCAAAAAGACGGCCCAAATAGATCTATCTACGGGCCAAGAAAGCAAGCTCTAGTGAGCAATGCAACGCAACAAATACCTGAACATCGCGGCACACCCAAATACAGGGGCGCCGCACATCCCCTATGTTTCACCAATGAGGTGTTGGACCATGAATTTCCAGCGGGATTCAAGCCCGTAAGCATAGAGGCATACAACGGAACAACAGACCCTGGAGTCTGGATTGAGGATTATATCCTCCACATACACATGGCTAGAGGAGATGACCTCCACGCCATAAAATACCTACCCCTCAAGCTCAAAGGGCCAGCCCGGCACTAGCTTAAAAGCCTTCCTGAAAACACCATAGGGAAGTTGGGAAGAGCTCGAGGACGCTTTTCGGGCAAATTTTCAAGGGACCTATGTCAGACCTCCGGATGCAGACGATCTAAGACATATAACTCAACAACCCGGAGAGTCAGCCCGGAAACTCTGGAACAGATTTCTTACTAAAAAGAATCAGATAGTCGACTGTCCGGACGCCGAAGCCTTAGCAGCTTTCAAACATAGCGTTCGAGACGAATAACTCACCAGACACCCCGGCCAAGAAAAGCCAAGAACAATGGCCGCACTGACAAGCCTCGTGACCCGCTTTTGCACAGGAGAGGATAGCTGGTTGGCAAGAAGCAGCACCAGCGACCCAAGTACATCCGAAGTCAGAGATGGAAACAGGAAACCGCGTCGTAGCAAGGAACGGCGCCGGTTCAAGGATTACAGCCCGCAGAGCACGACAGTCAATGCCGGATTCAAGAGCTCTCGGCAAAATTAGAAAAAGCCGCCCCCCAAAGATAATAGGGACGAGCTATCTAACCTCAACAAAATCTTGGACAAAATATGTCAAATCCATAGTACTCCCGGGAGGCCTGCAAACCACACCCACAGAGATTGTTGGGTCTTCAAGCAATCCGGCAAACTCAACGCCGAACACAAGGGGCTCGACATACCAAGCAAGGATGACGACGAACCCCACAAGCAGAACACCGGAGAACAAAAGAAGTTCCCACAAGAAGTCAAAACAGTAAATTCACTTCATGTGACAAAAGGGAAAAACAGAGTGGCACCCATGGAGATACGCGCCATACGGCCTATCCCAGAGGAGTCCCGCCACTGGTTGTTACAACTAATCACCTTCGATTATCAGGATTACTCTAGAGGTATCCGGAACGCAGGCTGGACTGCCTTGGTCTTAGATCTGATAATTGACGGACTCCACTTCACACAAGTCCTAATGGACGGCGGCAGTGACCTAAACCTGCTATATCAGGACACAATACGCAAAATGGGGTTAAACCCAGAAAAAATTCGCCATGGCAACACTTTCCTTCAAGGGGTCACGCCAGGCCCACATACCCATTGTATGGGTTCCCTCTCGTTAGAAGTTATGTTCGGCTCCCCCGACAACTTCTGAAGCGAAAAGCTAACCTTCCATATCGCCCCATTCATAAGTCGCTATCAAGCACTACTGGGACGTGAAGCTTTTGCCCGCTTTAACGCAATACTGCATTATGCATCCCTTACACTCAAAGTGCCCGGTCCACGAGGCATCATCTCATTAAAAGGAAGTATCAAGTGTTCCTCGAGCGCGGACGATGGTGCGGCTGCCTCGATAGCCGCACACTAATCCAGCTTTACTAGTTCGAGCACCTAAACAGGTCGTTTAAAACCCCGGACATGGCTCGACAAGTCCGGCGTAAACATACACAGGCTTAACAGCCGCATAACCCTGTACAGGGGGCTCCGTGCGTTTACACCAGGAGACAATAAAGCTCACTTATAACCATTTTTCTGTATTATACCTTGTTTATTTTAACATATATTGCTCGCACGATTGTCTTCCACTAAGTTCCTCTTTTTTGCAGACGAACACCGTGCTACACCCGTCCAGGATACGACACAACGGAGATACAGGCACAGAAGTGCCACCACGTGGCGTGAGCTCGCGCCCTAGTATGGGGGACCTTTAGTACTACTAAAGGTTTTTTTTGAATTTTTTTTTGAAAATTTTGGAATTTTTTTTTGATTTTTTTCCGATTTTTAATTTTTCTGAATTATTTGATGATTTAGTCTCTAATCACCTCTCTTAACTGCTCAAGTGTGGATCACTCATTCCAAATCATCTAACTTCCCGACCGGTCACCCATCCCTCTCACTACTCCAGCCCGAGCACGCTTAACTTTTGGGTTCTATTCTCCTTCGTTTCCGAGTCTGCACTTGTTGTTTTCCTGACAATAGTAAGATGTCAATCCTATTAACCCTCAAGAGTTTAGCTTGAGCATGAAGTCACACATTTCACCGTTTGAGTTTGAAACTATTATTCTAAAAAAACAGTAATTATTTAGTAACGCTAATATTTCTTGAATAAGTTTGACCATAGTTTGACCATAGTTTGACCAAAATTCAAAAAATTGAAATAATTATTTAGTAAGACTAATATTCTTGAATAATTATGTAGTAACATTAATACTTCTTGAATAAGTAGTTTGACCAAATTTAACCAATTTTTTTTAAAAAAACTGAAATTTGACCATATCTTTTTTTCCTTTTCCAATTTGAGGATTCTAAAAAATTCCAAATAGGTCATAGGCTGTCTTCATCGGATGCGGATTTTCGTGCTGAATTTTTTGATATATTATACGTTTTTTTCCGACATCGTATGCAAAAGTTATAGCCGTTTTATATTTTCCCTACACTTTTTGCAAAACATGTCCAAATTTAAGTTTTCAAATTTTCCTACCTAGTAGATATAGTAATATAACTACCTCTCGAAGGATTTTATTTTTTGAAGTTTTTATCATTTTCTTTTGATTTTTTCAAAA
>LT934116.1:766607638-766646779 GCA_900231445.1 Triticum turgidum subsp. durum
AGTACCGGTTCGTGGCACGAACCGGTACTAAAGGCTTGTCCCCTTTAGTACCGGTTCGTTGCAAGAACCGGTACTATAGGTTAGACCTTTAGTACCGGTTGGTAACACAAACCGGTACTAAAGGGGCTCGTGGGGACCCGGCCTGACGCCAGCCTGCCACTACCCCTTTAGTACCGGTTCGTGGCACGAACCGGTACTAAAGGCTCAACACGAACCGGTACTATTGATCGCAGCCACGAACCGGCACTATTGATCACATTAGTGCCGATTTTTTTACAAACCGGCACTAATGTGCTTCACATTTGACCCTTTTTCTACTAGTGGTGGTGCATCCGCTTAGGGTCCGTGGCCTTTCACTCAATGCCTAGACCACCGGAACCACGGTGTCGTTGACCAGCTCCATGCACGGTGACATTGCCGACCCGTCTTCCAGTGTGTTCTGTAGGACGACGAAAACGTCCAATCAGATGGTGAGGCCCCACAGAGGCTGCCACCTTTGGAGCACCGGGGCAATTTGAGGCGTCACGAGGATGCGCATTGTGTGCATGAGGCAATACGCCTGGTACACCTCGGGGAACTTCTCCTTGTGCCTCCTGAACTGACAAATCACGTCATCAGGTCTCCCGACGCACTTTTCTCGTGCACCAGCATCACGGCCTTGGTGATCGCCCTCACCGCATGCTCCATATGCTCGCTGTCTTGCATCCCCGGCGTCACCTGCTCCTGTGTGGCAATGATTTGCTAGCAGAACTCCCGACCTTGCTTTGCGATCTATGAGCAAGTTCTCAAGTGGTATGACGACGGGGAGAAGGGTGACGCTGATGGATCGTGGAAGCAAGGTTGGGAGTTCTGCCAGCAAATCCTTGCCACGCAAGAGCAGGTGACACCAGAGATGCAAGACGACGAGCATATGGAGGACGCAGTGGGGGTGATCACAAGGGCCGTGACGTTGGCACATGAGAAAAGCGCGTCGGTGGAGCTGACGGTGGGCGACCTGATCTGGGAGTTCACAAGCTCAAGGAGAAGTTCCCTGAGGTGTACTAGATGTACTGCCTCACGAAGACAACACGCATGCTCGTGGTGCCGCTAGTTGCCCCGGTGCTCCAAAGGTGGCAGCCTCTGTGGGACCCCCACCATCGGGCTGGACGTGATCGTCCTACTAAAGAACACACTGGACGACAGTTCGGCAATGTCACCATACGCGGAGATGGTCGACAACACTGTGGTTCTGACGGTCTAGGCATTCGAGTGGAAGGCCACGGACTTTGATCGGATGCGCCACTTTGTCGTGCAGTGGAAGGACACGCTGCCTCCTTCCGATGTGCGGCGTATCCTTGTAGAGGTCGTCATGCCGGAGCTGACCGCGAGACGAAGCTTAGACAGAGACCCAAGCCTACTGTGTTACAGCTTGATTCTTTTGCCTAACGCTTGCCAACCATGGTCTAACCAAATCGGTGTATTTAAGCCAAAGAAATATCATTGCGATTTTGTATCGATCATGATCTGATCTGTAGAGATTGATATGGTGTGATTCTTTTTTTTTCGCGTAGAGATATGGTGTGATTCTGCAATCAATTATAATCTTGGCGATCAAGTATCGCGCATGTATAAATACTAGGCAAACTACAGGGTATTTCACTGCAAAAACATTGTGTTTGGCTTGGTGATTGGAATTTTGCTCGTTGACATGCATCAACACGCTGTAGCCTCTATTCAGGGTGCCAAGCTTCAAGTTCTCTTCTCAGATGTACAACTTCATCCTCAACAAAATAGCTAATGTTCAATCTCATATGCATACCTTCATCTTCAACCGAATAGCTAAGTCGATCATCTAGCTCTATCTTCACGTGTTGGTAGCACTAGCTTATTTCATCAAATATGTGGCAATCATCAGATATACTGATGCAAGAGAGGATGTGAGAACACAGGGGAATATGAGGCATCAGGAGAGTTTGAAGAATCGTTCTCATGTGTAGCACGTTGGAGCTTCTTTTCGGTACCCTGCACCCTAGCAAGGTGCAGCTAGACTACAAAGCTGCTCTTGGTGGCTTGAAATCGAAAGTTTCGGCGCGTGACCCTTCTCGTTCTAGTTTTATTCAGCATTTTACAACAAGCAAATTTTGTTTCTATACTTCTCAGTCATAAAAAATGAGACTAACCGAAGGGCTAACCCTCATTGGTATTTATTTATAGAAAAACTTCACTTCTTAGAGCAAAGTCCATGTACCGTGTTGGTTTTCAGTTTGTGGTTCCCCATAAACGCAGGTGAGACGTCACCATGGTCCATCTGCCGCACAGAACATGTTTTTAAAAAAAAGGAGGATTATCCCCGGCTTCTACATCTGGGCGATGCATGCAGCCATTTTATTAATTATTCACAAAGTCCTTACAAAATAGTACATCAGGTAGTCTGAAGCCATCATCCTAGCAACATTTGTTGCTATTTCTATCCACTTGATGAAGGTGTGCACATAGTCCGGGCCTAATACCAAACAGACATTGCACAAATGCCTAACATCTAAAGCCGAAGGCCCCAACCAGGAGCGACTTGCATAGAAAAACAGCCACGGATAGAAAAATAGAAAAAAACTATCTGAGCCATCAGTTCCAGGATGGGTGGTCCAGATTGTAGTGGATGGAAGTGAGAGCACATGTGCTAGCTTCTTTGCACAAAAACCCCACCACTTTACTCGTTTTGCTTTCAGAATCTCCTTCCTTCATACGATAGCAGCAGCACAACCCCAAATTCCCCAATCTAGCTTGACTGCCCGCCGCCTCCTGGACCAATCCTCTCGCTCATCGTCCTCCAACTTGCCGACCATGGCGGAGGTCCAGATCCAGTGTCTAGCTAGGCGAGTACCGCCAGTAGAGGTGTCGTTCCAGCTCCTGGTCGTCTCGTCGCCGTCGGTGCTGCTCTGGCGGATCTCGCCCTGTTCCAAGCCGCGACCTTGTGCGAACAAGCACTTGAGGGTACTCTGCTCCGGCGTTCAGAGGTCGACCTCGCCCCGTACTTTTTCCTACCCCAACCCTCCATTCTCCACACGTTGCCCCTACTCTTGTGCGGCTAGCTCGGCCACCCACCGACGTCAGAGAAGAGAACTCGGGTCTTAAGGTATGGTATGGCCAAATACAGAAAATAGAGTCCCTGGAGTACCCCTCGGGCTCTTGCGAACGCGTCGCCCCCGCAGGCGACCGGCCGCACCCCGGCTCCTCCTCCGCCAGCTCCCCCTCTTTCCCCCCTCCCTGCCGCCGTCGCCGGCGTTCGCCGCTGGGCCTGGCCCGGGCGATGCTGGTGGCGGCTGCCCCCGGCCATTCCCCTCTCGGTTGCTCTCCGGCGCGGGGTGGAGGGCGCCGGGGGGTGTTCCCTAGGCGGTGGCGGTCTGGCAAGGTGGCGGGGCTTCTTGGCGCGGCGCGGGCAATCGGCTGGACGGTGGCGTTGCCTTTGGCGGCGGGGTGGCGCGGCGGGGCCCGCTTGGCCCAGATCTGGGCCCTTCGGGCCCCATCTGGGTCTGGGCGGGCCGACAGTGGGGCGGGTCGACGGCGTGGCTCCCAGGAGGCGGGGGAGCGGCGATGGGCATTGGGGTGCTGGCGGTGCTCGCACTGCCCTGCTGCGTGGTCGGCGGGGCTTAGCGGGCCCGATTCGAGCCTAGCCGCCAGCACGACGGCGGAGGAGGTGGTTCCCTCCCGCGCGGCTACGACGCTGTTGCTCCCATCGTCCAACGCCTCCTCCTCGTTCTCTTGGCCTCGTGGTGGCGATCTCAGTGAGGCGGCGTGGGTGGCGTTGCGACCGCGGTGGCGCATGCTGGTGGACGGCGAGCTGGTTGGTTGGCTTCGATCCGGTTGGGCAGTGGGGTTTGGAGTTGGGAGAAATCCTTGCCGGATCTTCCGGCTCCGGTGCGGTGACGCCTGCGGGTGCCACCATTCCTCCCTGGAGGGTGCCGATGGTCTTCATTCCCCTCTACACTCCGTGTGCCGCGGGAAACCCTAGGATACGTCCGGGCAGCAGCGTCGTCGGCGTCATTTCCTTCCTGGAGGTGCTGCTTGGTACACGGAGGATCGGAACCTAGGATCGTGGTAGGTAGATTTCGGAGGGCGCAGCGGTTGTAGGTCATTCGCGTCTGTCGAGCTGCCGGTGTTGCCATTGTTTCTTTCTCTTTTTCTTTGACTTGTTGTGCTGCTCACCCCAGCGTCTGCTCTATAATCGGTGTGGGTGCTTTGGAATACAAAGCGGGGGAAACCCTTTTTTGATAAGGTATGGTATCTGCTGAAGCTGCTACCAATTTCAGATTTAATCCTAGAGCATTTTACTTATAAAGTACTCCTTCGTTCAGATTTGACTACGACTGTACATATCATGTGCATAATATTTTCGTTCATAGTCAGTTACTTGAGTTCTTCCAGTCAAAAAAGCACTCTCACTTTAAATTTGTGCTAGGAGCATCTGTTGGATTGTTGTTGAACACTGTATGATTTTGTTTGTTTTCACCAAGGTTCTTAGTAGTAATCTTGGTTAGTTGAGTGCATGCAGTATTAGCTAGCTAGTTAGGTGTGCTGGCCGAGTCAAATGGCCGAGATGGCGTGGGGATTGCATGGCTGAGTTAGTTAGCTAGAGTGGAGCTGCATGCATGTAGGGATTGGTTGGGCAGCCCCGCGTCGTGCGCGCGCAGCGGAAGCGTGGTAGCGTTCGTGCGCAGGAGTGGAGCGCAGAGTGCGTGTGTGCTCCGTCTATATAACCATCCCGTGTACTGCTGGTATGATTGAGCCGAGTGTAAGCCATTTAACCATTGTAAAGAAAAAAAAGATTGGGGCGTTCATGCGCCGGCCGAAAAACCTTGTCTCGTGTGCTTTTTCTTCCTTCTTCCTAGTTCGAAGGGAGTGAGCTGGGAGAGGAGATGCACCCAGGGCCTTGTGGCAACAACAATTGGTATCATGAGCTAGTTCATTTTGGGTGTCGTCCCCTTGCCGGAGGCGTGCCGGCGGTGGCGGCGTTTGCCGGCGGCTGCGCGGTGAAGCTCCGGGCCGTGTGTCGGTCTATGAAGGTGCGTGTGGAGGAGGCGGTGGAGGACCTGCGTGGTGGCGGCCTCAACGACACACAGTGGCATGGCGGCATGGAGGTACTGCGCCGCGGTTGAGGCCGCAGCGGTGCAGTGCAATAAGCCGTGCACTACAAGAAATCTGTTAATACATGACGGATTCGAACTGTCATGGATGGGCACAAAACCATCATGAAAGACCATGTGTGGCGGATTTGAAATCCGTCATGTATATCGCGTCATAATTTAACCACCGTGTGCTCCATGACGGATCTTCCAATACTGTCATGGATCCATGACGGCTCTTGACCGTCATAGGTGACACTTAACTGACGTGCTAACGACGACGTTAACGTGCATGCCACGTCATCCTCCAACATGGCAGCCAATATGAATCTGACATGGCGGCCCATTTGTTAATCAGACTATATAGGATTTTGGCCCACTGTTTTTAGTTCCGGTCCATATGATCATCAGCCCAGTTAAAGTCTTGGCCCATTGATTATAGTAATGGCCCAATTAGAATTTTTCCCCATTAATTTCCATTAGAAGCATCTTTGACCCACTAACTATAGTCTAGACCAATACCCTTTTTGTTAACATTTTGAGCACATACTACTATTTTTTAAAGATTGCTTCTCATATGTTTAAATTAAAAATACACAAACATAAATTACAGCCACAAGAAAAGGATAATGAAACCCACTAAAAAATTACACAAACACAAATTACAGCCAAGTCAAGCTCGTTGATTTTCTTTCCCAAAAAAGTGTAGTCGTATTCATACGAAATCACCTAAAATAATAGTACAGCATCACACCGAGCTTATTAGGCAGGATCCACCAAATCCACTACATGCAATCATTTTCCACCGGAACGACGGGATCTCGCCTCGTATGCTACACCTGGATTGTGGCTCCTGAAGCACGCATGGGATGGGATAACGAGCACGCCGCCGCCTCGGTGCCCATCGCCATCTAGCACGCGTCCTCGCCGCCCAGTACTTTGGATACATGGCTGCGGAGTGCGGTCACCAGCCCGTCGTTGCTGCAGTACCCACTGCCTGGCGACCGCGAGCACGCCCGTCGGCTCATCCAAGACTGTGAGCCCGTCGTCGTTCCCTCGGTTCGGCATGCCGACGAGGGAGCCGCTCGCGCCCTGCAGCGACTCGGGCACAGGCCACACAAATGGCACCTGTCCGAGGTCGGACTTCAGGGGCGTCGCCGCCTATATGGACGAGGCCGTCGTGGAGGCGGCATACGCGGCAAGCGCCTTGCAGCGACAGAGGCACCTGCCGCGGCTGAACGGGAAGCCATCCCGCTGGCTTCGTAGAACCCATCCGTCGAAGCTCGGGACGTGGAGGCCGTCGCACCATTGGCCTTCAGTCGCAGCGTCCGCCACGGCGCTGCTCACCGGCGACCGGTCGATGCAGACCCCTCGGCGGCCCAGCACGGCACCCGCAGGGTTCGATGGCCGCCTGGGCATCATGGAGTCGTGCAAGATGTGCTTGCCTTCGGTGAGGGGATGGAGGAAGGGAGAGCGCTCGGTGGATCTGGGAGTGGAGGAAGGAGGGCGCTCGGTGGATCTGGAAGGATCGACAGGAGGGATGCTCGATGGAAGAAAGAGGGGAGATGGGAACCAGCCTTGCACCGTTGGATTGGAAAGGATCTGACGGCTGTGAGTGGCGATCCGTGTGAGGGTAGACCGGACCAATCAAAAGCCACGGTTTTCCTCATCCAGGATACATACCGAGGAACCTAACGGGCTTTTGTTTACCTCAGCCCAGCAGCGAGGAAGGCAACCCAAATTTCAAACCAGTTTTCTTTTCTGTGTTGCAAATAACTAAGTTAGGTACCCTTCTAAACTAATTTGCGAAAAAAATATTTACCATATATACCCCCAACACACTTTTTTACATCTAATATATTTCATATATTTTATTTTTTTTACAAGTTTCAATAATTTCAAGGTGATTTAATACATTCTCATCATTTCATTGGAGTTTCAATAAACATATAATTTGTTTAATATTATCTATGGTTTAAATGAATTTATGTCTCCTAGTATAACACGTGTCCAACAGATAACTTGTAGTGGTCCTATCCTTATCTCATGGCTAGATGTTCCCCTTCCATTCACTTTTGTACTACAACTTCAAGCTTGCCGCTGTCGCATCTCTATCATGTCTTGAAGCGCCAACGCAAAATTGGTGCCACCGTCAACGCTACTACATGCGAGCCTGGACGGCGACAACGTTGTGCACGGAAAGGGAGAAGTGGCACGTTGTTCTAGGGGATGCTGCAACCAAAGTCGGGTGTGGCGCGGCCGTATCGCTAGAGGATGTCGTGAGGCGAATCTGCCATCACCTGCGCCGCCATTCCAGAAGAGCATCGACATCGACAACCATGGTTGCCACATGACCTCTGTTGCCAAAAAAACTGCAACATGACTTTTGTAAAATGATTAAACATTTTCTACTCACTAGTGACCTAAGCCATAGTCAACGATGTTCGGCAGTAGGGAAGCACTTGATAGAATTTTAGCAATTACTATGTATGCTGCTTGTGTGTTGTTATGTGAGAGTGGAAGGTACTAATTGTACTAAGTTCTCTTACATATACTCCCTCCTTTCTAAATATAAGCCCTTTTAAAGATTTCAATGCGGACTACATGTGGATGTATATAGACATATTTTAGAGTGTAGATTCACTTATTTTGCTTCGTATATAGTTCGTATTGAAATCTCTAAAAGGCCTATGTGCGGGGTCTGAGTTTGGGCAACCTCATGTTTTGATCTCATTTCCTTTTCTTGTATCAGACCCCAACACATAGACTCTTTAACACAAATAGGATTTTTAATACCAATTCTGCCAATTTTCATGGACTTGTAGTTCAAAATGGAATTATATTTATAAAAAATCCTAGAAATGCACTAAGTGGGCTAAATATAGCAAACAAACCTCGGAAAATGTAATTTTTTTACAAGGATCATGTAAGGGTGTATGTTGAGTGTTGAATTTTTTTTTACCAGCCTCTAGGTGTCATACGAGGGCATCACACCAAATATCACGTTTTTCAGATTTCAATTACATTTTTCAAAATTAAAAGTTTGCCAACGTATTTTGAAAAATGTTCGCCATGCATTGACCAAATTGATAAAGTGTATTTACAAAAATTCAACATGATTTCAGAAAATGTTCAACGTGCATTAAAATATTATCGTGTGAAATTATTTTTACATTTTTACAAACATGTTTAACATTTTTAATGCATTTCTAAAATTTATTATTATTATACAATAAACTTTAATACAAGTTCAACAGCTTCCAAACCACATGTTTTCAACTTTATAATAATTGTTTGTTTTAAAAAACAGAATCAGTATTTAAAATAGTTGTGTGCTTTTGGCCGTGAACGAAGATACATAATTTTACAAAAAAACACGTGTAGTTATTTAAATCCATGTGAATTATAGAAAAGGTTCATGTTACCTCTTCAAGGTACACAATAACAAAAATAGAATATAGATTTAAAATACACAATAATTGTACATTAATAATTATAGTAAATCGTATATATAGGGAAAATAAATTTTAAAATAAAAAAGGGAAATTAAACATGAACTTGGACAACATAAAAAAGAAAGCCAATAAAAAACTACATGGTTCGTGTACATGGCCGCCCAAATATAAGTGAAGCGAGCAATAGACATAATTGGTCTATATAGAAGTAATAAGTACTTAATGTAAAAAGTTCGTAAAATTTCAGTTGATAAAATGTAGCTTAGCTAGCACCGTGGGCAATTTCTTTTTAGCTGAGCACTGTGGGTAAGTGATTAACACCTCAATTTAGAGGTCCAATGTTTGAACCTGGCTGCCTTACTTTTGTTTAAAGGGAGGCTGACTCACTTTTAATTCGCGATATAAGGCTGAACTAAAAGAAACTACCAATTTAATGTGAAATAAAAAGAGTACGCATTTAAGGCTGAACGTTCATAGTACTAATAAATAAAAGGTCTAAGGCGTCTACACATGTGTCGGTGTAGCTCAGTGGCAAACGTGAGCACGCTAAACGGCTGAGCTCGTGGGTTCGAGCGCCTCTTGTCGCCTCCATTTTTTTTAGCATATTATAAATTCCATAGTACACACTTCACCCTGCACAGCACCAACAGGACGACACGTCAGCATAGGTAAAAAAACAGAGCACAACGAGCATCAGTTTGGCCCGGCCAGTTCATGGCTGCATATATAGTACTCCCTCCGTTTCCAAATACTTGTCTTTCTAGGCATTTCAAATGGATTAAACATACGGATGTATGTAGACATATTTTAAAGTGTAGATTCACTCATTTTGCGTCATATGTAGTCACTTATTGAAATCTCTAGAAAGACAAGTATTTAGGAACGGAGGGAGTAGAAAAAAGAATTCATGGCCTGGGCCAACTCCGTCATGACACGTATGCAACAAACAAATCTATGACGGTTTTAAGCATCGTAAAATGAAAGATAAAATTCTGCACTAGGAGCAATCAGCCGCTCGTGGATTCATGACGAATACCATGATGGATCCACGTAAATCGTCATGGTCCGTGACGGTTTCTAGGAACGTCAACAGAAGTCCGTCATGGATTAACTGATTTCTTGTAGTGGTGGCGACGAGCCGGGCGCGACCGGTGCGTGTTATGGGTGTGTACTGGAGGCGTCGGGCGCGTTGGGACCGCGGGCGTGCGTACGAGCGTGTGGTTGATGTTGAGAGGAGACGTATGTCGCCGTTGTGCTCGAGTCCGTGCTCGAGTTCGGCTACATCCTTCCGGCGTTCGGCCATGGTGAATGCGGAGGCGGCGCGCGGTGAGCATTTGGTGCGGTCGGGCTCGTCAGGCGCGTCGGATGCGCACGGGACGTGTGGAACGCACTGGTGCGGTCGGGCGCGTCGGGTGCGCGCGGGACGTGCGGGGCGCAGAGGGACGCCAGGCGTGTATCGCTGGCAGAGAAGGAGCTCGGCGTATGTCGCCCGGGTCGCCAGGTCGGATCCGTGGCAGTGCGACCGGCGTTGATGCGCCGGGTCGGGTCCGCGGGCTGGGTCACGGCCGTGACAACGACAATGACAGGAGCGGCAGCAACTCCGGCGACGGCAAGTCATGATTAAGGAGGAAAATGTTAGTAGTAATCTTGGTTAGTTGAGTGCATGCAATATTAGCTAGCTAGTTACGTGTGCTGGCCGAGTCATATGGCCGAGATGGCGTAAGGATTGCATGACTGAGTTAGTTAGGGCGTGTTTGGTTTCCTGGGTAGCTCCAGCCTGCATCGCATGGAGGATCCTGGCTAGGCTTGGCCTGGTTGAGCTGATGCAAGGATGAGCCTAGATGCATGTTTGGTGAACTGTAGGATATATGTGTATGAGAGATGCCGTATCGGACAGATGTTGTTTGGTCGGCTGCATTAGAAACTGGGAGAATGAACATGAGTCGACATTTGTTTGTCAGAGTACCTTGCAATTACCTGAACATTCGTTGGTCATCATTCAGAGCAAAAACAAGACGAAGATTGGGAGATTAGGAATACCAAATACTAGGATCTGGAACGAATCAAAAAACACGAAGCACACACTCCATCCATGAGCAAATCACGAGACCCCACAACCCTCTGTTGCTTTTCGATAGGACATCAGACGGACATCAGATGCACCTCCCGGGCATCCGGCTCCCATCCACCCGGCTCCAGTCGATGGGGTGGTCGATCTGCAAGGCGACGTTGGCGGCGGGCCTCCGGCTGCCACTCACCCGATCCAGTCGATGGGGTGTAGATCTGGCAGAGGAACGGCCGTTGGGAAGGCAGCTGTGGCAGCGGAGTTTGACGGTGGATGTTGGAGCGAGGGTCAGGGAGGACATGTACGGGGACTCGACCATCTCGCCGCGGATTTGAGGACGGGGACGAGCGGCGAGATGAGAGCTCGGGTGGGGGACGAGAAAGAAAAATGGGGCGCGAGAGAATCGGTACGCTCGCCTGCATCGCGGGTGCAGCGATTCCCACCAGTTGGGCCTGCACGAGGGAAACGCCCGAATCCTGCGTTCCCCGCAGCCTGGCTGAGAGGCCACTATTTGCATCAGACGGGCCAGGCTGTGGTCACCACACACAGAAAACCAAACAAGCTGATTTTTGCATGTCGGGTGCGAGCCAGGTGCGAGCGTGGCATCCAAACACGCCCTTAGTTAGAGTGGAGCTGCATGCATGTAGGGATTGGTTGGGCAGCCCCGCGTCGTGCCCGTGCAGCGGAAGCGTGGTAATGTTCGTGCGCAGGAGTGGAGCGCGGAGTGCGTGCGTGCTCCGTCTATATAACCATCCCGTGTACTGCTGGTATGATTGAGCCGAGTGTAAGTGTAAGCATGTAGCCATTGTAAAGAAGAAAAGGATGGGGCGTTCGTGCGCCGGTGGCGGCGTTCGTGCGCCGGCCGGAAAACCTTGTCTCGGGTGCTTTTTCTTCCTTCTTCCTAGTTCGGAGGGAGTAAACTGGGAGAGGAGATGCGGCCAGGCCCTTGTGGCAACAACAAAGGTATCCTCTAGTAGGATATTTAGAAACATTTAGAAAATCTGGATCTTTGGAAATGATATAAATGGCTGCATTTAAAATTTTAAACATATGGACGTATAGTGTAGATGATATAATTTGATTGTGAGTAGCAGTATCTTGGAAGCTTAAAACAGTTTTTGAGCAAAGGCTATATTCAGCTAGATATGCTTGAAAAGTACAGTAGCTAACCTGCTAGCGGCACAGTATGTTATACATAGAGAGAGCTAAAGGAAATCGCCCAAGACAGAAAATCCATTAATGCAACAAAATAGCTATATTGCTAGCATATATGCTTACAACTTTTCGATCAAGCTAAAAATAAATCTCAGTTTAGTATGTACTCGCACTCTTTTGAGCCAATTTCAGTTAGTTGGGAGAGACCTTTCTTCAGTGTTCATCTTCCGTAACAAGAAACAGAAATTCTGTCAACTTACCGGATACTGTACATGAGAACAAACTAATCTCACATACTACCTATTAAAGTATCTGAATGTGAAGTGCTTGCTGGAACAAGACTGGAATGTGTTACACACTTGCAAATATGTGGCACTTCATTGATTTCTGGGAGTTCACTATCTATTTGGATTTTGACGTAGAACACAATTTCTGCTCTTGGTGTGATGGATAGATCGGAGCTTGTCGACTAGTGCTAAGCTCAGCCCCCATTGTTCTGCCGTTGCATCTTGATCTGAAATGCAGGCAAGTAGTGCAACGTCGCCTTTAGGGCAGCCTACAGTTCCAATAATCACAAACTGTGTACCAACATTATCACGTGAGAACACACAATCCAAAAAGGCGTCATGAACTGATATTCTGTTAATCCCTTCTTTGATGTTTGCCGAAATTTTATTAGCAGCCGTGGAATCGGTCAGAAGTGTTCAAAACCAAGATTTCAGCGATGCCACCTCATTTGCAGAGATTAATTCCCCAATGCTTCTCATTAATGATTCTAGTACACCGAAGAAGAAACAATCCTTCTCTCAAGAGGTACCCACACTGGGCACAACTTGTAATACTCGTCAAATGGCGTTGAATAAGGCCAATAGTAGCTGAATTTTGTCTGTTTCGAATATTATTTGTTGTGATAGAAAATGAGATCTCATAAGTGAATAGCATGTAGTCTTTACAAGTAAATATGATATCACATTTTTCATGCAAGGTCAATGGTGCTAAACTTGCAATTGATGTTGCAGGGTTCTTTGTACAGACCCCAGTGTGACGAGGAATTGAAGCCCAAAGTAGGGATGATATTTGATGACATTGGCTCGGTACTAGAATTTTACAGGACATATGCTCACAATGTCGGATTCGGTGTACGTCTTGGACAACAAAGAGTCGTCGATAATGTGCTACAGTGGAAGCGCTTCTTGTGTGCGAAAGAAGGCTTTCGTCCTGAGAAAGGTATGGTTGTTGTTGACCCTTTAAAGAAAAGGAGAAAGGTGAAATTGACAAGATGTGGATGTGAAGCCTATACATATGTCACTCGGGAAAATGATGGTAAATACAGGATAGCTTCACTCACTGAATATCACAATCATCCTTTTGTGCCCCCTAGCCAGCAACACTTGATTAGATCTAATCGTCAAGTTAGTGAGAGGGTGAAGACAACACTTCATGATTGCCAGAAAGCTTGGCACTGCCTTGGCATATAGGTTGCTTCATGTTAACGCAGGGGGTTTTCAGCATGTTGGGTGCACTCAGAAGGACCTATAAAATCATTACGGTGGATTGAAAAATAAAATAAGAAATTGTGATGCTCAAATGCTAGTGGACCAATTTGGTAGATTGAAGGCTCTCAATCCTGCTTTTTTCTTTGAGTATGAAGTTGACGAGGTCGGTACATTGACTCGTTTATTCTGGACAGATGCATCAAGTAGGAAAAACTATGGCCATTTCAATGACGTCATATCTTTTGATTCGACATACAACACTAAGCAATATGAGTACACGTTTGCGCCCTTCACTGGAATAAACCATCATATGCAAAGTGCCTTTCTTGGGGCAGGGTTTGTGCTTCATGAGACGGAAGAATCCTATATTTGGTTGTTTGGGTCGTTTCTTAGAGCAATGGGTGGGATTGCACCTAGACCATTCATAACTGATGAATGTGTTAGGATGAAGAACACAATTGAAAAAACTCTGCTACCGCACACCGATTGTGTATGTGGCACATTATGGAGAAGGTTCCAGGGAAGGTGCGTCCTGAATTGAGGAATGACCTTGCATTCTACGATAGGCTGAAATATAGTGTGTGGAATTCTGAAACACCTTCTGAATTTGAGGATAGATGGAAGTCTTTCATCATAGAGTTTCAATTGGAGGACCACGAGTGGTTCGCCAAAAGGTACCGGCTTCGTGCGACATGGATACCAGCTTATTTCATGCACATTTCCCTAGCTGGTCTACTTAGGACAACTTCAATTTCAGAGAGTGCAAATTCATTTTTTAAGCGTTTCATCTGTCGCAAGCTTACCTTTGTTGAGTTCTGGCTAAGGTTTGACAGTGCTTTGAAATGTCAGAGGCAGAGTGAGCTGATAGCTGATAACACAAGCGAATACACAACAACTGAATTGTTGACAACATGGGAAATAGAGAGGCAAGGCAGGGCGGTATTCACTCATGAGGTTTTTGAGTTGTTTCAGGCTGAAGTGCTTGCAGCCAGAGAAGATTGTGATGTTCAGCAAACAGAAAACCGTGAGGGAATTAAAATCATGTTTGTCAGTGATCAATACAAGAAGATTAGAGAAGTATGTTATGACACAACATCCATGATTGCTAAATGTTCTTGTAAGCTTTTTGAGTCGAAGGGAATTGTGTGCTGCCATATAATTCAAGTGTTGAGGGGTGCAAAAATAAATGAATTGCCAAGCTTTTATATTCTGAAGCGATGGCACCAAAATTGCAAAAGGTATATTTCTTGTCATATAGATGTGGAAATATTAATACTTGTCTACCTTGACCCACATGACAAAGTGATATTTTTGTACTCCTAGGGACATTGTGTTGGATGGGGAAGGAAATGTGCTTGAGGAGAATTTAAGTGACCCGGTTGACATAGCTGTGAAAAGGAAAATAGTTGCCATCCAGAACAAGCTAGAAGATCTCATACGAAATTTGAAAGGCTCCATGGAAGGAATTGAATTCCTGCACACTAGTTTGTGTAGCCTTGAGTTGGGTTTAGCCCAACTTGTATCGGCCGTACGATGCAATACACGAGAAAATGAGGAGTCTTTTATTGGCAGTGTCATTCCAAAGCATGTTACCATCCTCACATCTACTGATATCAGTACAAGGGGCACATGCTCTAGAATAAAGGGCCATAGGGATGGTGTGAGGAGGGGATCTGGTGAGAACAAAAGAAGGCCTGGAATTCATCAAAAAGTCGCACACAAATGCAGCATTTGTAAGGAAGTGGTGCTTCATGATGCAAGAACATGCCCTAAGAAACAAACGACCCAACAATAGAGGTTTGTGTTTTTCTTGCTTCGAAGACTACCACTTTTTTGTTTGCTTTGACTGATCACAACTAGGTGGATTGAAACGACCAGGCTTAGATAAATCATTTTACAGAAGATGTGTAGGCCTTTTATCTTGACTCGCCTATGGTATCACTAAGCAAGGATGTATGTGTGTGATTTAGTATCAGCCCTTTTCCAACACATGAGCCTATCTGGCATCTTGTTCATTTTATTTATTTTCCCGTGCTGCCATAGTTTTCTTGTAATTACAAGGTAATATAATGCATGCCACATAATTCTTTGTTTATAGCTATTGAATTCTAATAATATTCTGCATCTCTAGGACTGTCATAAAACTTCTTTTAAATTGCTCGATGAAATTTTTTGTCCTTGTCATTTATGTTTTTAAATAATCCTTGGAAATGCAATATGTTGATCGTAAGTTTATACATTGTGCAAGCTTTCAGCCCGTGTGAATCTGGAGCCTATGTTCATATTTTCTCAAGGTATCGAGATCAAAATTTGTGCATGCGCAGTTTGGTTGAATCTAATTTTGCAAGGTATTTTACATATGTCATGGCCTACTGGAGTGTCCGAACAATAGCAGTTGAGCTCTTTTCAGTAAAAAAAGTTTGTGTTCATCTCTTTCTTAGGAGTAAATTGGTCAGTTGTGGCAAATGGCGTACGAGGCTGGACATAACGATTTCCTCTCTTCTCAATATATGATGTTTGATATATGTTTCTAACAGACACATGTTGATTTGGTGTGCTTAACTAGGTGGATTGAACTGATGAAGTTTATATAGAGTCGCCTTCAGAAAAAGAAGTTTATATAGTCCATGGAGGTTGTCATCTATTCCAGCAGATGAAGCTCCGTTAGCAAGAGTCACTAAAATAGGAAGGCAAGATCATAGATCTTTTCTGTCATCCATCAATCCTTAATACTTGGTTTTCCTGGAAATGTACTAAAAATGATCTATGTATGCCTCTCGTGTTGTGTTTGTTAGAATATGTATACCGAAAAAGGCTTTCGCCCCGCTTTATAAATAAAGCAAACGGCCACAGAGCATACAAACCCACACAAGTCCACACACACACCCAAGTCTCACGACAAAGTACATACGTTCTGCTGAGGGCACAGCTCAACAAGCCCAGAAGGAAAGAAAAACAACATCATCATCATCACACAAGGCACCTAATCAGGCTCCGGCGGAGGCGGCGGTGGCGGCGGCGACAGGCGGACGGCCATCGATCGGATGTCGGCGATGAAGGCAGAGATGGCGTCACGGTCCGGGGGGCGGCTAAGCGGCCGCCAAAACTGCAAGAAACCCGCGAATTTGTAGAGAGCGTCAGTCGCGCGACGAAGGGGAGCGTGCTGGATCACAAGCTTATTGCGAACGGTCCACAGCGTCCAGGCGAGAACCCCAACCTCAAGCCACCTAATGTGGCGAGAGGACGCGGGGGACGACTGGATTTCAGCAAATAGGTCCGGGAAGTTGGTGTGGCACCAACTACCGCCGACCACCTCATGAAAGCAGCTCCAGAGAAATTGGGCGGAAACGCAGGAGAAGAAGATGTGGTTCGAGTCCTCAGGGACTCCACAGAGCGGGCAGATACCGGTGCCCGGGCCATTGCGCTTGCAGACCTCCACTCCAGACGGGACCGGACCGCAAATCCACTGCCACATGAAGATGCGAATCTTCAGTTGTACGCGGACGGACCAAACCATCGATAAGGGGAGGGGGCGGAGGAAGGGGCAATGGCCGAGTAAAGCGACTTGGTGGAGAATAGGCCCGACGGCTCCAGCCGCCACCGGACACGGTCCGACCTGCCATCCACCAACGGCTCGTGCAACGCGACGCAATCAAGCAACTCACGCCAGGCAGCGGATTCCGCCGGCCCAAAAGGGCGACGGAAAGCAAGGCGCCCAGGTCAAGAAGAGCCCTATTGACCGAAATCATGGGGTCGACGGAGATAGAGAAGAGGGCGGGGAAGCGGGCCGCAAAGGGGGAGTCTCCGGCCCAACAATCAAACCAGAAGAGCATC
The DNA here is from genome assembly GCA_900231445.1 of Triticum turgidum subsp. durum. Lineage (NCBI taxonomy): Eukaryota > Viridiplantae > Streptophyta > Magnoliopsida > Poales > Poaceae > Triticum > Triticum turgidum. Next base: position 766,624,743 of record LT934116.1, read on the forward strand.
GAGAGGCCGGACCCCACCGAGATGGAGGTCCCAATGCGAAGCACCGGGAGAAGCTGAACAATAGATTGCCAGAATTGGGAGCCGCCCGATTTCTGACAGAAGGCAAGTGGCATACATAGATAGATCATTTTCAAGAATATATTTCATTCAAATTGTATTCTATATCTATCTCCTTGTACCGAAGGCAAGTGGCATCTATCTCTATCCTATACATATTCTCATAAAAATGATCCGCACTAGAGATATATTTCATTCAAATTGTATTCTATATGTATCTCATTCTCTCTCTCTCTCTCTCTCTCTCATAACCTCCTTGTACCGAACTCTTTGAGATCGATCTCTAATCTCCTCTTGTACTCCAAGGCATTGCCAATATATAAACATGTAGCCCGATACCAAAGGGTTTAACGCTTCCAACCCAATTTACATGGTAATCAGAGCATCTTCCTCTTAGATCGAAGATCACATCTAGCTACCTTCCCGCGGGCGAGATCATGTCTTCCTCCGCAGCCCTATTGTCCACCATGAGCGCGCTCTCCACCGCTACGTCCTCCACCTTCGCATCATCATCCAGCAGCAGCTCTGTTCCTCTCGGACCGCCACCTCTGGAGAAGCTAACGAGGGGAAACTTCCTCCTATGGAAGACCGTCGTGCTCCCGTAGATCGGAGGCGCACAGATGGAACACCACCTCGACGGGAAGAGTTCGGAACCACCGGCCACCCTCACCATCACTAAACATGGCAAAGAAGAACAAGTCACCAACTTCGCCCGAACCCTCTGGTACGCACAACAGCAACATCTTCAGGGGTATCTGATGTTGAGCAACGTAGTAATTTCAATAATTTTCCTATGCACATGCAAGATCATGGTGATGCATAGCAACGAGAGGGGAGAGTGTTGTCCACGTACCCTCGTAGACCGAAAGCGGAAGCGTTAGCACAACGCGGTTGATGTAGTCGTGCGTCTTCACGATCCGACCGATCCAAGTACCGAACGTACGGCACCTCTGAGTTCAGCACACGTTCAGCTCGATGACGTCCCACGAATTCCGATCCAGCAGAGCTCTGCTGGAGAGTTCCGTCAGCACGACGGCGTGATGATGGTGTTGATGAGGTTACCAATGCAGGGATTCGCGTAAGCACCGCTACGATATTACCGAGGTGGAATATGGTTGAGGGGGGCACCGCACACGGCTGGAAGAGATCAACAGATCAACTTGTGTGTCCATGGGGTGCCCCTTGCCTCAGTATATAAAGGAGGAGAGGAGGGGAGGCCGGCCGGCCCCTACGGGCGCGCCAAGTATGGAGTCCTACTAGGACTCCATGTCCTAGTAGGATTCCACCAAAGGGAAGGAGGGAAGAAGGAAGGAGAGAGAGGAGAGAAAGGAAAGGGGGGCCGCCCCCCTAGTCCAATTCGGTTTGGGGTAGGGGGGCGTGCGCCTTGCCTTGCCCTGCCTCCTCTCTTCCACCACTTGGCCCATGAGGCCCAATACTTCTTTCCTGTATTCCTGTATCTCCCCGATACTCCGAAAAATATCCGAATCACTTGGAACCTTTCCGACGTCCGAATATAGTCGTCCAATATATCGATCTTTATGTCTCGACCATTTCGAGACTCCTCGTCATGTCCCTGATCTCATCCGGGACTCCGAACTACCTTCGGTACATCAAAACACATAACTCATAATATAAATCGTCACCGAACTTTAAGCATGCGGACCCTACGGGTTGAAGAACTATGTAGACATGACAAAGACACGTCTCTGGTCAATAACCAATAGCGGAACCTGGATGCTCATATTAGCTCCCACATATTCTACGAAGATCTTTATCGGTCAAACCGCATAACAACATACGTTGTTCCCTTTGTCATCGGTATGTTACTTGCCTGAGATTCGATCGTCGGTATTTCAATACCTAGCTCAATCTCGTTACTGGCAAGTCTCTTTACTCGTTATGTAATGCATCATCCCGCAACTAACTCATTAGTCACATTGCTTGCAAGGCTTATAGTGATGTGCATTACCGAGAGGGCCCAGAGATACCTCTCCGACAATCGGAGTGACCAATCCTAATCTCGAAATACGCCAACTCAACAAGTACCTTCGGAGACACCTGTAGAGCACCGTTATAATCACCCAGTTACGTTGTGACGTTTTGTAGCACACAAAGTGTTCCTCCGGTAAACGGGAGTTGCATAATCTCATAGTCATAGGAACATGTATAAGTCATGAAGAAAGCAATAGCAACATACTAAACGATCAAGTGCTAAGCTAACGGAATAGGTCAAGTCAATCACAGCATTCTCTAATGATGTGGTCCCGTTAATCAAATGACAACTCATGTCTATGGCTAGGAAACTTAACATCTTTGATTCAACGAGCTAGTCAAGTAGATGCATACTAGTGACACTATGTTTGTCTATGTATTCACACATGTATTATGTCTCCGGTTAATACAATTCTAGCATGAATAATAAACATTTATCATGAAATAAGGAAATAAATAATAACTTTATTATTGCATCTAGGGCATATTTCCTTCAGTCTCCCACTTCAACTAGAGTCAATAATCTAGTTCACATCACCATGTGATTTAACACCAATATTCACATCTGTATGTGATTAATACCCATAGTTCACATCATCATGTGATCAACACCCAAAGGGTTTACTAGAGTCAATGATCTAGTTCACATCGCTATGTGATTAACACCCAAAGAGTACTAAGGTATAATCATGTTTTGCTCATGAGAGAAGTTTAGTCAACGGATCTGTCACATTCAGAGCCATATGTATTTTGCAAATATTCTATGTCTACAATGCTCTGCACGGAGCTACTCTAGCTAATTGCTCCCACTTTCAAGATTGAGACTTAGAGTCATCTGGATTGGTGTAAAAGCTTGCACCAATGTAACTCTTTACGACGAGCTCTTTTATCACCTCCATATTCGAGAAATATTTCCTCAGTCCTCACTAAGGATATTCTTGACCGCTGTCCAGTGATATACTCTTAGATCAAAATTGTACTCCCTTGCCAAACTCAGAGCAAGGTATACAATAGGTCCGGTACACATCATAGCATACTTTATACAACCTATGACTGAGGCATAGGGAATGACTTTTCATTCTCTTTCTATTTTCTGCCATGCTCGGGTTTTGAGTCTTACTCAACTTCACACCTTGCAACACAGGCAAGAACTCCTTCTTTGACTGTTCCATTTTGAACTACTTCAAAATCTTATCAAGGTATGTACTCATTGAAAAATCTTATCAAGCGTCTTGATCTATCTGTATAGATCTTGATGCTCAATGTGTAAGCAGCTTTACCGAGGTCTTTTTTTTAAAACTCCTTTCAAACACTCCTTTATGCTTTCCAGAAAATTTGACATCATTTCTGATCAACAATATGTCACTCACATATACTTATCAGAAAGGTTCTAGTGCTCCCACTCACTTTCCTGTAAATACAGGCTTCACCGCAAGTCTGTATAAAACTATATGCTTTGATCAACTCATCAAAGCATATATTCCAACTCCAAGATGCTTGCACCAGTCCATAGATGGATCACTAGAGCCTGCACACTTTGTTAGCACCTTTCGGATTGACAAAACCTTCTGGTTGCATCATATACAACTCTCCTTTAAGAAATCCATTAAGGAATGTAGTTTTGACATCCATTTGCCAAATTTCATAAAATGCGGCTATTGCTAACATGATTCAGACAAACTTTTTAAGCATCGATACGAGTGAGAAAATCTCATTGTATTCAACACCTTGAACTTGTCGAAAACCTTTTTCGACAATTCGAGCTTTGTAGATAGTAACACAACTATCATCGTCCGTCTTCCTCTTGAAGATCCATTTATTTTCTATTCAATCATCGGGCAAGTCAACCAAAGTCCACACTTTGTTCTCATACATGGATCCCATCTCAGATTTCATGGCCTCTAGCCATTTTGCGGGATCTAGGCTCATCATAGCTTCCTCATAGTTCGTAGGTTCGCCATGGTCAAGTAACATGACCTCCAGAATAGGATTACCGTACCACTCTGGTGCGGATCTTACTCTGGTTGACCTACGAGCTTCAGTAGTAACTTGATTCGAAGTTTCATGATCATCACCATTAACTTCCTCACTAATCGGTGTAGGCATCACTAGAACTGGTTTTTGTGATGAACTACTTTCCAATTCGGGAGAAGGTACAATTACCTTATCAAGTTCTACTTTCCTCCCACTCACTTCTTTCGAGAGAAACTCCTTCTCTAGAAAGGATCCATCTTAGCAACAAATATTTTTTCCTTCGGATCTGTGATAGAAGGTGTACCAACAGTTTCCTTTGGGTATTTTATGAAGACGCACTTCTCCGAGTTGGGTTCGAGCTTATCAGGTTGAAACTTTTTCACATAAGCATCGCAGCCCAAACTTTACGAAATGACAAGTTTGGTTTCTTGCCAAACCACAGTTCATAAGGCGTCATCTCAATGGATTTTGATGGCGCCCTTTTTAAAGTGAATGCAGCTGTCTCTAATGCATAACCCCAAAATGACAGTGGTAAATCGGTTAGATGTATCATAGATTGCACCATATCCAATAAAGTGCGGTTATGACGTTCGGACACATCATTACGCTGTGGTGTTCCATGTGGCGTGAGCTGTGAAACTATTCCACATTGGTTTTTAATGAAGGCCAAACTCGTAACTCAAATATTTGTCTCTGCGATCAGATTGTAGAAACTTTATTTTCTTGATACTATGATTCTCCACTTCACTCTGAAATTCTTTGAACTTTTCACATTTTTCAGACTTGTGCTTCATTAAGTAGATATACTCATATCTGCTCAAATCATCTGTGAAGGTCAAAAAATAACGATACCCGCCACGAGCATCAACACTCATTGGACCGCATACATCGGTATGTATTATTTCCATCAAGTCAGTAGCTCGTTCCATTGCTCTGGAGAATGGAGTTTCAGTCATCTTGCCCAAAAGGCACGGTTCGCAAGCATCAAATGATTCATAACCAAGTGATTCCAAAAGTCCATCTTAATGGAGTATCTTCATGCGCTTTACACCGATATGACCCAAACGGCAGTGCCACAAATAAGTTACACTATGATTATCAACTTTGGATCTTTTGGCATCAATATTATGAATATGTGTATCACTACGATCGAGACCCAACAAACTATTTTCATTGGGTGTATGACCATCGAAGGTTTTATTCATGTAAACAGAACAACAATTATTCTCTGACTTTAAATGAATAACTGTATTGCAATAAACATGATCAAATCATATTCATGCTCAACGCAAGTGCCAAATAACATTTATTAAGGTTTTACACTAATCCCGAAAGTATAGGGAGTGTGCGATGATGATCATATCAATCTTGGAACCACTTCCAACACACATTGTCACTTCACCCTCAACTAGTCTCTGTTTATTCTGTAACTCCTGTTTTGAGTTACTAATTTTTAGCAACTGAACAAGTATCAAATACATAGGGGCTACTATAAACACTAGTAAGGTACACATCAATAACATGTATATCAAATATACCCTTGTTCACTTTGTCATCCTACTTATCCACCAAATATTCAGGGTATTTCCGCTTCCAGTGACCATTTCCTTTGCAGTAGAAGCACTCAGTTTCATGCTTTGGTCCAGCTTTGGGCTTCTTCACGGGGGTGACAACTTGCTTGCCATTCTACTTGAAGTTTCCCTTTCTTTCCCTTTGCCCTTTTCTCGAAACTAGTGGTCTTGTCAATCATCAACACTTGATGTTCTTTCTTGATTTCTACCTTCGTCGATTTTAACATCATGAAGAGCTCGGGAATCGTTTTTGTCATCCCTTGCACACTATAGTTAATCACAAACTTCTAGTAACTTGGTGATGGTGACTAGAGAACTCTGTCAATCACTATCTTATCTGGAAGATTAACTCCCACTTGATTCAAGCGATTGTAGTACCCAGACAATCTGAGCACATGCCTACTAGTTGAGCAATTCTCCTCCATCTTTTAGATATAGAACTTGTTGGCGACTTCATATCTCTCAACGCGGGTATTTGCTTGAAATATTAACTTCAACTCCTGGAACATCTCATATGGTCCATGACGTTCAAAACGTCTTTGAAGTCCTGATTCTAAGCCGTTAAGCATGGTGCACTAAACTATTAAGTAGTCATCATATTGAGCTAGCCAAACATTCATAACGTCTGCATCTGCTCCTGCAACAGGTTTGTCACCTAGCGGTGCATCAAGGACATAATTGTTCTGTGCAGCAATGAGGATAAACTTAGATCACGGACCCAGTCCGCATCATTGCTACTATCATCTTTCAACTTAGTTTTCTCTAGGAACACATAAATAACATAGGGAAGCAACAACGCGAGCTATTGATCTACAACATAATTTGCAAAATACTATCAAGACTAAGTTCATGATAAACTAAAGTTCAATTAATCATATTACTTAAGAACTCCCACTTAGATAGACATCCCTCTAATCATCTAAGTGATCACGTGATCCAAATCAACTAAACCATGTCCGATCATCACTTGAGATGGAGTAGTTTTCAATGGTGAACATCATTACGTTGATCATATCTACTATATGATTCACGCTCGACCTTTCGGTCTCTAGTGTTCCGAGGCCATATCTGCATATGCTAAGCTCGTCAAGTTTAACCCGAGTATTCTGCGTGTGCAAAACTAGCTTGCACCTGTTGTAGATGAACGTAGAGCTTATCACACCCGATCATCACATGGTGTCTCGGCACGACGAACTTTGGCAACGGTGCATACTGAGGGCGAACACTTTTACCTTGAAATTTAGTGAGAGATCATCTTATAATGCTACCGTCAATCAAAGCAAAATAAGATGCATAAAGGATAAACATCACATGCAATCAATATAAGTGATATGATATGGTCATCATCATCTTGTGCTTGTGATCTCCATCTTCGAAGCATCGTCATGATCTCCATTGTCACCGGCATGACACCATGATCTCCGTCATCTTGATCTATATCAATGTCTCGTCACATGGTCGTCTCGCCAACTATTGCTCTTGCAACTATTGCTATCGCATATAGATAAAGTAAAGCAATTATTTGGTGCTTGCATCTTATGCAAGAAAGAGACAACCATAAGGCTTCTGCCAGTTGCCGATAACTTCAACAAAACATGATCATCTCATACAACAACTTATATCTCATCACATCTTGACCATATCACATCACAGCATGCCCTGCAAAAACAAGTTAGACGTCCTCTACTTTGTTGTTGCAAGTTTTACGTGGCTGCTATGGGCTGAGCAAGAACTGTTCTTACCCACGCATCAAAACCACAACGATATTTCATCAAGTTAGTGTCGTTTTAACCTTCTCAAGGAGCGGTCGTAGCCACACTCGGTTCAACAAAAGTTGGAGAAACTGACACCCGCCAGCCACCTATGTGCAAAGCACGTCCGTAGAACTAGTCTCGCGTAACCGTACACGTAATGTCGGTCCGGGCCGCTTCATCCAACAATACCGCCGAACCAAAGTATGACATGCTGCTAAGCAGTATGACTTGTATCACCCACAACTCACTTGTGTTCTACTCGTGCATATAACATCTACGCATAAACCTGGCTCAGATGCCACTGTTGGGGAACATAATAATTTCAATTATTTTCCTACGCACACGCAAGATCATGGTGAGGCATAGCAACGAGAGGGGAGAGTGTTGTCCATGTACCCTCGTAGACCGAAATCGTTAGCGTTAGCACAACGCGGTTGATGTTGTCATACGTCTTCACGATCCAACCGATCCAAGTACCGAACGCACGACACCTCCGAGTTCAGCACACGTTCAGCTCGATGACGTCCCACAAACTCCGATCCAGCAGAGCTTTGCGGGAGAGTTCTGTCAGCACGACAGCGTGATGATCTGTGTTGATGATGCTACCGATGAAGGGCTTCGCCTAAGCACCGCTACGATATTACTGAGGTGGAATATTGTGGAGGGGGGCACTGCACACGGCTGGGAGAGATCAACAGATCAACTTGTGTGTCCATGGGGTGCCCCTTGCCTCAGTATATAAAGGAGGAGAGGAGGGGAGGCCGGCCAGCCCCTATGGGCGCGCCAAGTGTGGAGTCCTACTAGGACTCCAAGTCCTAGTAGGATTCCACCAAAGGGAAGGAGGGAAGAAGGAAGGAGAGGGAGGAGAGAAAGGAAAGGGGGGCCGGCCCCCTAGTCCAATTTGATTTGGGGTAGGGGGGCGTGCGCCTTGCCTTGCCCTGCCTCCTCTCTTCCACCACTTGGCCCATGAGGCCAATACTTCTTTCCTGTATTCCCGTATCTCCCCGGTACTCCGAAAAATACCCGAATCACTCGAAACCTTTCCGACGTCCGAATTTAGTCGTCCAATATATAGATATTTACGTCTCGACCATTTCGAGACTCGTCTCATGTCCCCGATCTCATCCGGGACCCCAAACTACCTTCGATACATCAAAACACATAACTCATACTATAAATCGTCACCGAACTTTAAGTGTGCGGACCCTACGGGTTCGAGAACTATGTAGACATGACCGAGACACGTCTCCGGTCAATAACCAATAGCGGAACCTGGATGCTCATATTGGCTCCCACATATTCTACGAAGATCTTTATCGGTCAAACCGCATAACAACATACGTTGTTCCCTTTGTCATCGGTATGTTACTTGCCTGAGATTCGATCTCGGTATCTCAATACCTAGCTCAATCTCGTTACCGGCAAGTCTCTTTACTCGTTATGTAATGCATCATCCCGCAACTAACTCATTAGTCACATTGCTTGCAAGGCTTATAGTGATGTGCATTACCGAGAGGGCCCAGAGATACCTCTCCGACAATCGGAGTGACCAATCATAATCTCGAAATACGCCAACTCAACAAGTACCTTCAGAGACACCTGTAGATCACCTTTATAATCACCCAGTTACGTTGTGACGTTTGGTAGCACACAAAGTGTTCCTCCGATAGACGGGAGTTGCACAATCTCATAGTCATAGGAACATGTATAAGTCATGAAGAAAGCAATGGCAACATACTAAACGATCAAGTGCTAAGCTAACGGAATGGGTCAATTCAATCACATCATTCTCTAATGATGTTATCCAGTTAATCAAATGACAACTCATGTCTATGGCTGGGAAACTTAACCATCTTTGATTCAATGAGCTAGTCAAGTAGAGGCATACTAGTGACACTATGTTTGTCTATGTATTCACACATGTATTATGTTTCTGGTTAATACAATTCTAGCATGAATAATAAACATTTATCATGAAATAAGGAAATAAATAATAACTTTATTACTGCCTCTAGGGCATATTTCCTTTAGTCTCCCACTTGCACTAGAGTCAATAATCTAGTTCACATCACCATGTGATTTAACACCAATATTCACATCTGTATGTGATTAATACCCATAGTTCACATCATCATTTGGTCAACACCCAAAGGGTTTACTAGAGTCAATAATCTAGTTCACATCGCTATGTGATTAACACCCAAAGAGTACTAAGGTATGATCACGTTTTACTCGTGAGAGAAGTTTAGTCAACGGGTCTGTCACATTCAAAGCCATATGTATTTTGCAAATATTCTATGTCTACAATGCTCTGCACGGAGCTACTCTAGCTAATTGCTCCGACTTTCAATATGTATCCAGATTGAGACTTAGAGTCATCTGGATTGGTGTAAAAGCTTGCACCGATGTAACTCTTTACGACGAGCTCTTTTATCACCTCCATATTCGAGAAATATTTCCTTAGTCCTCACTAAGGATATTCTTGACCGCTGTCCAGTGATCTACTCTTAGATCAAAATTGTACTCCCTTGCCAAACTCAGAGCAAGGTATACAATAGGTCTGGTACACAACATAGCATACTTTATAGAACCTATGACTGAGGCATAGGGAATGACTTTTCATTCTCTTTCTATTTTCTGCCATGGTCGGGTTTTGAGTCTTACTCAACTTCACACCTTGCAACACAGGCAAGAACTCCTTCTTTGACTGTTCCTTTTTGAAATACTTCAAAATCTTATCAAGGTATGTACTCATTGAAAAATCTTATCAAGCGTCTTGATCTATCTGTATAGATCTTGATGCTCAATGTGTAAGCAGCTTCACCGAGGTTTTTTTTTTTGAAAAACTCCTTTCAAACACTCCTTTATGCTTTCCAGAAAATTCGACATCATTTCTGATCAACAATATGTCACTCACATATACTTATCAAAAAGGTTGTAGTGCTCCCACTCACTTTCCTATAAATACAGGCTTCACCGCAAGTCTGTATAAAACTATATGCTTTGATCAACTCATCAAAGTGTATATTCCAACTCCAAGATGCTTGCACCAGTCCATAGAGGGATCACTGGAGCCTGCACACTTTGTTAGCACCTTTCGGATTGACAAAACCTTCTTGTTGCATCATATACAACTATCCTTTAAGAAATCCATTAAGGAATGTAGTTTTGACATCCATTTGCCGCATTTCATAAAATGCGGCAATTGCTAACATGATTCAGACAGACTTTTTAAGCATCGATACGAGTGAGAAAATCTCATTGTATTCAACACCTTGAACTTGTCGAAAACCTTTTTCGACAATTTGAGATTTGTAGATAGTAACACAACTATCAGCGTCCGTCTTCCTCATGAAGATCCATTTATTTTCTATTCGATAATCGGGCAAGTCAACCAAAGTCCACACTTTGTTCTCATACCTGGATCCCATCTCAGATTCCATGGCCTCTAGCCATTTTGCAGAATCAGGGCTCATCATCGCTTCCTCATAGTTCATACGTTCGCCATGGTCAAGTAACATGACCTCCAGAATAGGATTACCGTACCACTCTAGTGCGGATCTTACTCTGGTTGACGTACGAGGTTCAGTAGTAACTTGATTCGAAGTTTCATGATCATCATCATTAACTTCCTCACTAATCAGTGTAGGCATCACTAGAACTGGTTTCTGTGATGAACTACTTTCTAATTCGAGAGAAGGTACAATTACCTTATCAAGTTCTACTTTCCTCCCACTCACTTCTTTCGAGAGAAACTCCTTCTCTAGAAAGGATCCATCTTAGCAACGAATACTTTTGCCTTCGGATCAGTGATAGAAGGTGTACCCAACAGTTTCCTTTGGGTATCTTATGAAGACGCACTTCTCTAATTTGGGTTCGAGCTTATCAGGTTGAAACTTTTTCACATAAGCATCGCAGCCCCAAACTTTACGAAATGACAACTTTGGTTTCTTGCCAAACCACAGTTCATAAGGCGTCGTCTCAACGGATTTTGATGGTGCCCTTTTTAAAGTGAATGCAACTGTCTCTAATGCATAACCCCAAAATGACAGTGGTAAATCGGTAAGATATATCATAGATTGCACCATATCCAATAAAGTGCGGTTATGACGTTCGGACACACCATTACGCTGTGGTGTTCCATGTGGCGTGAGTTGTGAAACTATTCCACATTGGTTTTAAACGAAGGCTAAACTCGTAACTCAAATATTTGTCTCTGCGATCAGATTGTAGAAACTTTATTTTCTTGATGCGATGATTCTCCACTTCACTCTGGAATTCTTTGAACTTTTCAAATGTTTCAGACTTGTGCTTCATTAAGTAGATATACTCATATCTTCTCAAATCATCTGTGAAAGTCAGAAAATAACGATAGCCGCCACGAGCATCAACACTCATTGGACCGCATACATCGGTATGTATTATTTCCATCAAGTCAGTAGCTCGTTCCATTGCTCCGGAGAACGGAGTTTCAGTCATCTTGCCCAAAAGGCACGATTTGCAAGCATCAAATGATTCATAACCAAGTGATTCCAAAAGTTCATCTTAATGGAGTTTCTTCATGCGCTTTACACTGATATGACCCAAACGGCAGTGCCACAAATAAGTTGCACTATGATTATCAACTTTGGATCTTTTGGCATCAATATTATGAATATGTGTACCACTACGATCGAGACCCAACAAACTATTTTCATTGGGTGTATGACCATCGAAGGTTTTATTCATGTAAACAGAACAACACTTATTCTCTGACTTTAAATGAATAACTATATTGCAATAAACATGATCAAATCATATTCATGCTCAACGCAAACGCCAAATAACATTATTAAGGTTTTACACTAATCCCGAAAGTATAGGGAGTGTGCGATGATGATCATATCAATCTTGGAACCACTTCCAACACACATTGTCACTTCACCCTCAACTAGTCTCTGTTTATTCTGTAACTCCTGTTTCGAGTTACTAATTTTTAGGAACCGAACAAGTATCAAATACACAGGGGCTACTATAAACACTAGTAAGGTACGCATCAATAAGATGTATATCAAATATACCCTTGTTCACTTTGCCATCCTACTTATCCACCAAATATTCAGGATATTTCCGCTTCCAGTGACCATTTCCTTTGCAGTAGAAGCACTCAGTTTTAGGCTTTGGTCCAGCTTTGGGCTTCTTCACGGGAGTGACAACTTGCTTGCCATTCTACTTGAAGTTTCCCTTTCTTTCCCTTTGCCCTTTTCTCGAAACTAGTGGTCTTGTCAATCATCAACACTTGATGCTCTTTCTTGATTTCTACCTTCCACTACTAGGGAAAAGCCTATACACAGAAAGTTACTAGTAGCGAGGGTTAAAAACCCTCGCTACTGCTACTTACCAGTAGCGCAAGTTTTTAAACCTCGCTACTACTAAGTTGATAGCAGTAGCGCGGGTTTCTAACCCGCGCTACTACTAAGCGGTCTCTACCGTGCCCCCCGGGACATGCCATAGTAGTAGCGCGGGTTTTTAAAACCTTGCTACTACTAAGTTTGATAGCAGTAGCGTTGGTTTTTAGCCCTCGCTACTACTAAGTGGTGCCATAGTAGTAGCGAGGGGGTAAAAAACCGCGCTACTACTAAAGGTCCCATTTTCAAACTCTACCCCCCCTGTGGATCGCCTTTTCAGTTTAAAAATAAATAAAAGAAAATGATGAAAATGTCAAAAAAATCCTCAAAAACCTAACAGAAAAAAAGTTACGGGGCTTTTAAGATCTAGAGTGGAAAAAATCGAAAAAATTTCAAACTGTGTGGTCAAACTGTGGTCAAACAATGGTCAAACTAATTATTCTAGAATATTAGTGTTACTAAATAATTATTTTAGTTTTTTGAATTTTGGTCAAATCTGGTCAAAGTATGGCCAAACTGTGGTCAAACTGTGGTCAAACTAATTATTCAAGAAATATTAGTGTTACTAATTTTTTAGAACAATAGTTTCAAACTCAAATAGTGAAATGTGTTACTTCATGCTCAAGCTAAATTCCTGAGGTTAATAGGATTGACATCTTACTATTGTCAGGAAAACAACAAGTGCAGACTTGGAAACGAGGGAGAATAGAACCCGAAAGTTAAGCGTGCTCAGGTTGGAGTAGTGAGAGGATGGGTGACCGTCCGGGAAGTTAGATGATTTGGAATGATGAGGGGTGATTAGAGATTAAATTGAGCAGCGACGAGGGGTGATTAGAGAATTGAGGTTAAAATAATTCAAAAATTTAAAAATTAGGGAAAAAATCGAAATATTTTTTTCGAAAAAATTCAAAAAAAACCTGCGCTGGTAGTAGTAGCGCGGGTTTTTACCCACGCTACTACTAAAGGATGTAGTAGTAGCGCGGTTTGCACCCGCGCTACTGCTATAAGTTAGCTGTAGCGCCTTATTAGTAGCGCCGGCCCCCACGCTGCTAATAGGCCCAAAACCCGCGCTGCTGCTAGGCTTTTCCCTAGTAGTGTTCGTTGATTTCAACATCACGAAGAGCTCGGGAATCGTTTTCGTCATCCCTTGCATACTATAGTTCATCACGTAGTTCTAGTAACTTGGTGATGGTGACTAGAGAACTCTGTCAATCACTATCTTATCTGGAAGATTCACTCCCACTTGATTCAAGTGATTGTAGTACCCAGACAATCGGAGCACATGCCTACTAGTTGAGCAATTCTCCTCCATCTTTTAGCTATAGAACTTGTTGGAGACTTCATATCTCTCAACGCGGGTATTTGCTTGAAATATTAACTTCAACTCCTCGAACATCTCATATGGTCCATGACGTTCAAAACGTCTTTGAAGTCCTGATTCTAAGCCGTTAAGCATGGTGCACTAAACTATCAAGTAGTCATCATATTGAGCTAGCCAAACATTCATAATGTCTGCATCTGCTCCTGCAACAGGTTTGTCACCTAGCGGTGCATCAAGGACATAATTCTTCTGTGCAGCAACGAGGATAAACCTTAGATCACGGACCAGTCCGCATCATTGCTACTATCATCTTTCAACTTAGTTTTCTCTAGGAACACATAAATAACATAGGGAAGCAACAACGCGAGCTATTGATCTACAACATAATTTGCAAAATACTATCAAGACTAAGTTCATGATAAACTAAAGTTCAATTAATCATATTACTTAAGAACTCCCACTTAGATAGACATCCCTCTAATCATCTAAGTGATCACGTGATCCAAATCAACTAAACCATGTCCGATCATCACTTGAGATGGAGTAGTTTTCAATGGTGAACATCATTACGTTGATCATATCTACTATATGATTCACGCTCGACCTTTCGGTCTCTAGTGTTCCGAGGCCATATCTGCATATGCTAAGCTCGTCAAGTTTAACCCGAGTATTCTGCGTGTGCAAAACTAGCTTGCACCTGTTGTAGATGAACGTAGAGCTTATCACACCCGATCATCACATGGTGTCTCGGCACGACGAACTTTGGCAACGGTGCATACTGAGGGCGAACACTTTTACCTTGAAATTTAGTGAGAGATCATCTTATAATGCTATCGTCAATCAAAGAAAAATAAGATGCATAAAGGATAAACATCACATGCAATCAATATAAGTGATATGATATGTCATCATCATGTTGTGCTTGTGATCTCCATCTCCGAAGCATCGTCATGATCTCCATCGTCACCGGCATGACACCATGATCTCCGTCATCTTGATCTATATCAATGTGTCCTCACATGGTCGTCTCGCCAACTATTGCTCTTGCAACTATTGCTATTGCATAGCGATAAAGTAAAGCAATTATTTGGCGCTTGCATCTTATGCAATAAAGAGACAACCATAAGGCTTCTGCCAGTTGCCGATAACTTCAAAAAAACATGATCATCTCATACAACAACTTATATCTCATCACGTCTTGACCATATCACATCACAACATGCCCTGCAAAAACAAGTTAGATGTCCTCTACTTTGTTGTTGCAAGTTTTACGTGGCTGCTACGGGCTGAGCAAGAACCGTTCTTACCTACGCATCAAAACCACAACGATATTTCGTCAAGTTAGTGCCATTTTAACCTTCTCAAGGAACGGGCGTAGCCACACTTGGTTCAACTAAAATTGGAGAAAATGACACCCGCCAGCCACCTATGTGCAAAGCACGTCGGTAGAACCAGTCTCGCGTAAGCGTACGCGTAATGTCGGTCCGGGCCGCTTCATTCAACAATACCGCCGAACCAAAGTATGACATGCTGGTAAGCAGTATGACTTGTATTGCCCACAACTCACTTGTGTTGTACTCGTGCATATAACATCTATGCATCAACCTGCCTCGGATGCCACTGTTGGGGAACGTAGTAATATCAATAATTTTCCTACGCACACGCAAGATCATGGTGAGGCATAGAAACAAGAGGGGAGAGTGTTGTCCACGTACGCTCGTAGACCGAAAGAGGAAGCATTAGCACAACGTGGTTGATGCTGTCATACGTCTTCAGGATCCGACCGATCCAAGTACCGAACGTACGGCACCTCCGAGTTCAGCACACGTTCAGCTCGATGACGTCCCACGAACTCCGATCTAGCAGAGCTTTGTGGGAGAGTTCCGTCAGCACGGGTGATGACGGTGTTGATGATGCTACCGACGCAGGGCTTCGCCTAAGCAGCACTACGATATTACTGAGGTGGAATATGGTGGAGGGAGGCACCGCACACGGCTGGGAGAGATCAACAGATCAACTTGTGTGTCCATGCACTAGTAGAAAAGAGGGCTTTGGTCCAGGCCGGGTTAGCCCATTAGTCCCGGTTCAGTCTAGAACCGGGACTAATGGCGGCATTAGTCCCGGTTCGTGAGCCCAGGGGCCACGTGGGCCATTTGTCCCGGTTCGTCTGGACCTTTTAGTCCCGGTTGGTGCCACGAACCGGGACTAAAGGGTGCGATGGCCATTAGTACCGGTTCGTGGCACCAACCGGTACTAAAGGTTAGACCTTTAGTCCCGGTTCGAGCCACCAACCGGTACTAATGGGGTTTGAGTCATTAGTACCGGTTCATGGCACGAACCGTTACTAAAGGTCCCATTTTCAAACTCTACCCCCCTGTGGATCGCCTTTTCAGTTTTTAAAAAAATAAAAGAAAATGATGAAAATGTCAAAAAAATAAAAGAAAGTAAGTTTCCCATGTGATATGTGGTCTAGTTGTTGGGAAAATTAGCAAATGTGAATTTCGACTTTATTTGCAAAATCTCTCTAGAATTTAGTAAAATGGGCATAACTTTTGCATACTAACTCGGATGAAAAAGTTTTTTATATGAAAAATCATCTACCCCGTTAAACATTTGCAAAATCCTCAAAAACCTAACAAAAAACGTTACGGGGATTTTAAGCTCTAGAGGAAAAAAATTCACCAAATTTCAGTTTTTTTTGAATTTTTGTTAAATCTGGTCAAACTATGGTCAAACTACTTATTCAAGAAGTATTAGTGTTACTAAATAATTATTCAAGAATATTAGTGTTACTAAATAATTATTTGAGTTTTTTTTGAATTTTGGTCAAATCTGGTCAAACTATGGTCAAACTGTAGTCAAACAATGGTCAAACTAACTATTCAAGAAATATTAGTGTTACTAAATAATTATTCAAGAATATTAGTGTTACTAAATAATTATTTCAGTTTTTTTGAATTTTGGTCAAATATGGCCAAACGATGGTCAAACTATGGTCAAATTGTGGTCAAACTATGGTCAAACTAATTATTCAAGAAATATTAGTGTTACTAAATATTAGTGTTATTTTTTAGAACAATAGTTTCAAACTCAAACAATGAAATGTGTGACTTCATGCTCAAGCTAAATTCCTGAGGTTAATAGGATTGACATCTTACAATTGTCAGGAAAACAACAAGTGGAGACTTGGAAACAGGGGAGAATAGAACCCGGAAGTTAAGCGTGCTCAGACTGGAGTAGTGAGAGGATGGGTGACCGTCCGGGAAGTTAGATGATTTGGAATGGTGAGAGGGGTGATTAGAGATTAGAGGTTAAATTGAGCAGTGATGAGGGGTGATTAGAGATGAGAGGTTAAAATAATTCAGAAATTTGAAAATCAAAAAAAATATTCCCAAAAAAATTCACTTTTTTTTAAAGAAAAATCATAAAAATTCTTTAGTACCGGTTGGTGTTACCAACCGGGACTAAAGGTGGACCTCCAGGCAGCGGCCAGGCCCTTATGAACTGGGACTAAAAGCCCCTTTTCTACTAGTGATGGGGTGCCCCTTGTCTCAGTATATAAAGGAGGAGAGGAGGGGAGGCCGGTCGGCCCCTATGGGCGCGCCAAGTGTGGAGTCCTACTAGGAGTCCAAGTCCTAGTCGGATTCCACCAAAGGGAAGGAGGGAAGAAGGAAGGAGAGGGAGGAGAGAAAGGAAAGGGGGCCGGCCCCCTAGTCCAATTTGGTTTAGGCTAGGGGGGCCCCACGCCCTGCCTTGCCCTGCCTCCTCTCTTCCAGCACTTGGCCCATGAGGCCCAATACTTTTTTCCCGTATTCCCATATCTCCCCGGTACTCCGAAAAATACCCGAATCACTTGGAATCTTTCCGATGTCCGAATATAGTCGTCCAATATATCGATCTTTACGTCTCGACCATTTTGAGACTCCTCGTCATGTACCCGATCTCATCCGGGACTCCGAACTACCTTAGGTACATCAAAACACATAACTCATAATATAAATCATCACCGAACTTTAAGCGTGCGGAACCTACGGGTTCGAGAACTATGTAGACATGACCGAGACACGTCTCCAGGCAATAACCAATAGCGGAACCTGGGTGCTCATATTGGCTCCCACATATTCTACGAAGATCTTTGTTGGTTAAACCGCATAACAACATACGTTGTTCCCTTTGTCATCGGTATGTTACTTGCCTGAGATTCGATCGTCGGTATCTCAATGCCTAGCTCAATCTCGTTACCGGCAAGTCTCTTTACTCGTTATGTAATGCATCATCCCGCAACTAACTCATTAGTCACGTTGCCTGCAAGGCTTATAGTGATGTGCATTACCGAGAGGGCCCAAAGATACCTCTCCGACAATCGGAGTGACCAATCCTAATCTCGAAATACGCCAACTCAACAAGTACCTTCAGAGACACCTGTATATCACCTTTATAATCACCCAGTTACGTTGTGACGTTTGGTAGCACACAAAGTGTTCCTCCGATAGATGGGAGTTGCATAATCTCATAGTCATAGGAACATGTATAAGTCATGAAGAAAGCAATAGCAACATACTAAACGATCAAGTGCTAAGCTATCGGAATGGGTCAAGTAAATCACATCATTCTCTAATGATGTGATCCAGTTAATCAAATGACAACTCATGTCTATGGCTAGGAAACTTAACCATCTTTGATTCAACGAGCTAGTCAAGTAGAGGCATACTAGTGACACTATGTTTGTCTATGTATTCACGCATGTATTATATTTCCGGTTAATACAATTCTAGCATGAATAATAAACATTTATCATGAAATAAGGAAATAAATAATAACTTCATTATTGCCTCTAGGGCATATTTCCTTCAGTCTCCCACTTGCACTAGAGTCAATAATCTAGTTCACATCACCATGTGAATTAACACCAATATTCACATATGTATGTGATTAATACCCATAGTTCACATCATCATTTGATCAACACCCAAAGGGTTTACTAGAGTCAATAATCTAGTTCACATCGCTATGTGATTAACACCCAAAGAGTACTAAGGTATGATCATGTTTTGCTCGTGAGAGAAGTTTAGTCAACGGGTCTGTCACATTCAAAGCCGTATGTATTGTGCAAATATTCTATGTCTACAATGCTCTGCACGGAGCTACTCTAGCTAATTGCTCCCACTTTCAATATGTATCCAGATTGAGACTTAGAGTCATCTGGATTGGTGTAAAAGCTTGCACCGATGTAACTCTTTACGACAAGCTCTTTTATCACCTCCATATTCGAGAAATATTTCCTTAGTCCTCGCTAAGGATATTCTTGACCGCTGTCCAGTGATCTACTCTTAGATCAAAATTGTACTCCCTTGCCAAACTCAGAGCAATGTATACAATAGGTCTGGTACACAGCATAACATACTTTATAGAACCTATGACTGAGGCATAGGGAATAACTTCTCTTTCTATTTTCTGCCATGGTCGGGTTTTGAGTCTTACTCAACTTCACACCTTGCAACACAGGCAAGAACTCCTTCTTTGACTGTTCCATTTTGAACTACTTCAAAATCTTATCAAGATATGTACTCATTGAAAAATCTTATCAAGCGTCTTGATCTATCTGTATAGATCTTGATGCTCAATGTGTAAGCAGCTTCACCGAGATCTTTTTTAAAAACTCTTTTCAAACACTCCTTTATGCTTTCCAGAAAATTTGACATCATTTCTGATCAACAATATGTCACTCGCATATACTTATCAGAAAGGTTGTAGTGCTCCCATTCACTTTCCTGTAAATACAGGCTTCACCGCAAGTCTGTATAAAACTATATGCTTTGATCAACTCATCAAAGCGTATATTCCAACTCCAAGATGTTTGCACCAGTCCATAGATGGATCACTAGAGCCTGCACACTTTGTTAGCACCTTTCGGATTGACAAAACCTTTTGGTTGCATCATATACAACTCTCCTTTAAAAATCCATTAAGGAATGTAGTTTTGACATCCATTTGCCAAATTTCATAAAATGCGGCAATTGCTAACATGATTCAGACAAACTTTTTAAGCATCGATACGAGTGAGAAAATCTCATTGTGTTCAACACCTTGAACTTGTCAAAAACCTTTTTTGACAATTCGAGCTTTGTAGATAGTAACACAACTATCAGCGTCCGGCTTCCTCTTGAAGATCCATTTATTTTCTATGGCTTGCCGATCATCGGGCAAGTCAACCAAAGTCCACACTTTGTTCTCATACATGGATCGCATCTCAGATTTCATGGCCTCTAGCCATTTTGCGGAATCTGGGCTCATCATCGCTTCCTCATAGTTCGTAGGTTCGCCATGGTCAAGTAACATGACCTCTAGAGTAGGATTACCATACCACTCTAGTGCGGATCTTACTCTAGTTGAACTACGAGGTTTGGTAGTAACTTGATTCGAAGTTTCATGATCATCATCATTAACTTCCTCACTAATCGGTGTAGGCATCACTGGAACTGGTTTTTGTGATGAACTACTTTCCAATTCGGGAGAAGGTACAATTACCTTATCAAGTTCTACTTTCCTCCCACTCACTTCTTTCGAGAGAAACTCCTTCTCTAGAAAGGATCCATCTTAGCAACAAATATTTTTGCCTTCGAATCTATGATAGAAGGTGTACCAATAGTTTCCTTTGGGTATTTTATGAAGACGCACTTCTCCGAGTTGGGTTCGAGCTTATCAGGTTGAAACTTTTTCACATAAGCATCGCAGCCCCAAACTTTATGAAATGACAACTTTGGTTTATTGCCAAACCACAGTTCATAAGGCGTCGTCTCAACGGATTTTGATGGTGCCCTTTTTAAAGTGAATGCAGCTGTCTCTAATGCATAACCCCAAAATGACAGTGGTAAATCGGTAAGATATATCATAGATTGCACCATATCACTACAAAGAAAAAGACACATCCGTGACATTTTGAGCCGAACGAATTTTTTTCCTGTCATACATATGACACTTCTATGATTATAATTGTGACAAAACCCGGTATCATCATAGATGTGGTGGCATCCTACTTCTATGACAAAAAATCATGACAAAAAATGGGCTTTTCATCCTGGGCGGGCCGGAGACGCAGCTGCATGACATTCTTTGGGCCGTCCATGACGGAAAAAACCGTGGTAGAAGCAAGGGGGAGGAAAATTTTGGGGAGTTGCCGGTTACGGTGGGAGGTCGGGGCGGAGCGATGCGCGTCTCTCTCGTACGTACGCGCGTGTGTGCGAGGCGTTGGCTCTAACTGAAGCCGAGCGAGGCGTTGGTCTCTAACTAAACCCGAGCGATTGCACTGCAGGCTACGCGTTACTGAACCCGAGCGATCGATCGATGGTTGTTAACTGAACCCGATGGAGCGATTCCTTCGCTACTGCTGCTAACTGAAGCCGATCAATGCTACCTCTGGGATGAACAGTGAGCGTTGTAGGGGGGGGGTGGATGAGAAGTGAGCGGTGGCGTTGCCTCTGGATGAACAGGAACCCGTGGTGTGGAGGGCTGGATGAACAGTAGACGGTGGAGGGGTGGCCGTGGAGGGGTTGTTGAACAGGACCCCGTGGTGTGGAGGGCTGGATGAACAGTAGACGGTGGAGGGGTGCCCGTGGAGGGGTGGTTGAACAGTAGCCGGTGGTGTAGTGCGCGGTGGAGGCTGGATGAACAGGAGCCCGTGGAGGCTGGAGGAGGTCGACGGTAGCCCGTGGAGGCTGGAGGAGGTCGACGGTGGAGATGAACAGTATCCCATGGAGTCCCTTTTTGCGGTACGCCACACCCCTCCCCCCCGTTTTGACCGTAGCGCTCCAACACAAGTCCGTTTTGTCCGTTTTGCGGTACGCCACACCCCTCTCGATCAACAGGACCCCCGTTTCGACCGTAGGAGGTCCGTTTCGTCCGTTTTGCGGTACGCCACACCCCTCCCGATCAACAGGACCCCCGTTTCGACCGTAGGAGGTCCGTTTCGTCCATTTTGCGG
>LT934116.1:766666551-766696437 GCA_900231445.1 Triticum turgidum subsp. durum
ACATCACAGACAGGGCTTTAAAAGAAATGCCACCGTCGGACGTCTGAGCGACATGACAGACAGGGCTTTAAAAGAAATACCACCGTCGGACGTCTGAGCGACATCACAGACAGGGCTTTAAAAGAAATGCCACCGTCGGACGTCTGAGCGACATCACAGACAGGGATTTAAAAGGAATACCGCCGTCGGACGTCTGAGCGACATCACAGACAGGGCTTTAAAATAAATGTAAATAATGAGATTAGTCCATCCACAAGAATAATCTTTTAACCGGATTTATTACACACAAATCCCGCCGGAGTTTTGTCACTGAGGCTGATACCTGACAAGATAAGATAATTATAGTACTCGAACAAAGTACACGATAATTGAAAGATTGAGACTCTGCAGAGTTTGGAAGAACTGAACACAGCCAACGAATTTCCGTAGTCACGAAGGACTAGTTCCGTTTACGGTATTTCAGTAGAAACACATTTAACTAGTAGACACCCATTTCACGTCACGTTGCCAGGAATCACCCTGGCCAACGTCCAAGAAAAACTTTGAGACGGGGAGGCCACAACCTCGAATAGCATGGGATCAAATTTCTATAAGCGCGCTCTAAGGGGTGCCCCCCTCTCGGTCCCAACCGGAAACACCCATGCCCCCTGACCGGATGACGGGCTTTAATCCAGGGCCATGGAACCCTCATCCCGGCCTCTCCACTTGGTGTGTACCAGGAAAACGGTTTGCAACTTACTATGCCATATTCCTTTCGGAAAACATGTGACAGTATAGGATGGAATGAATGGAAATATGAATTTGTGTCATGACGACACTGAAGTCAAATAATCTGGCATAAGACTGGCATGTCACAACACTGCCATCTTACCCAACCTCATACCAACACATGGCTTTGCAACTATGTATCCAACAACATAATGCTTTCCGAAACTTACTTTCCGATATGTGCATGAGATATATCATGCAAAGTGATGTTCATAAACATGCCATGACTATACTAAAATGCAAACATGCAACAACACTCATCATATCAAGAGTTCAAACATGCTTGCCTGGTTCGGAGAAGTCGGAGTCTAACTATGCGAAGTTTGCAGCTCCGTCACCTCCTCCGGTATCTAAGGTATAAGAAAAATACGTACGCAACGTAAATACCATGAGTGTACAGAAAAATGTTCCAAATATTTTTCAAATAAATATGATAAAAAACTAGACAAAAATCTAAAGAGAACAGAAAAAGAATTAATCAAAAATACTCTTCTGTTAAAAAGTTATAAGTGTTTTAACCCAAGGACTCATCTGTAATGAAACAGAAAACTTCCAGGGGGTTCTGCGGAAAAGTACAGATAACGTTTCGTTTAAAAGAAACGGCTGTGAGGCTGACCGGCGGGCCCCACCTGTCGGGTTTGAAAGTTCAAACAGAGAAACAGAGCGCGACGACGCCCGAAAGGTGCGGTGGTCGCCGACGGCGATCCACGGCGAGGCAAGGTGATCGGGGTTTACCTCCGTGAACAGTGCACCGTTCCGCGTCTGTGGGTGGTGGTGGTGGTCGCCGGCGAGCACTGTGTCGACAGCGGCCCTAGCTCCGGCGGACGGCGGTTCGGCAAGTCGTGGATCTCACCGGAGGGAGCTGCGGGGATCAAATAGGAGTGGGGGTTAGTCTCCTAGTTGCTCGAAAGGGTTGCTGACGAAGTTCAAGCGCCGGAGACGGCCTCACCGGAGCGAATCGAGGTGGTGGCTGAGGCAGAACGGGGTGGCCGGAGTCGGGGAAGAAGGGCCCCTCGGCGCTCTCCCAGTGGCTGGGCAGGGTCTAGTGGGGTAGAGGAGGTGTGCCACGGGCGAGAGCAGGCTCGGGGTGCTATATATAGCCGCCCCGAGGCGGTTGCCGAGAACGGGGTTCTCCGGCGAGGTGATTACGGCGGCGCTGCGGCTGTACGGGAGGTTTCAGAGGCTGAACGTCGTCGTGGGTGCTCCATGGTTCCGTTTTGGTGCTAACCGCGTCGGGATTTGGGGGTTTAGGGGGAGCTCGACGGAACGGGGCGGCGCGGGCCCGTCGGCGGCAGGGAGCGCGCTCTGCACGTGCCGCGCCACGGCGACGGTGCTGCATGCGTGCGCTGGCAAGGAGGTGGCCACGCGGAGCCACCAGGACGCTTGGGCGGCGCCGAACGGTGTTGTGCCGCCGTTCTGCTTCCTGTCAGCCGCTACGGCGCTGCGGCCGCCGCAAGACACGCCGGCGCAAGCAGGCCAGGGCGCCACCGACGCCAGGAAGGCGCCAAGCGCGCGTGTGAGGCTCCGGACAAGCAAGCCTGGCCGTGAGCTACGTTCCAAGCGCACTGTGAGCTCGTGACTGAAGTCACTGACGAAGATCGACACTGAATGTCTGAATTTAACTGAATATGACTAGAACAGTGCATGCAAGGTGTTCGACAGAATGATCTAGGCATGTAGGGATTTTTCCTTGAGCTGGTTTTCGGTGGAGGGGCCTCTCATTGCACCTAGAGGCTGCCTGAATATTTGTGGAATTTTTGGAGAGGTGTAGATATGAATTTCACCAAATTTGGCAAATTTGGTCCAAACTTGCAGTGAGTGCAATTTGAAATATTTGAACAGGAGAAGAGTGGATCAAGATGGTTCTGGGTTGTGGGTTCAAAGGACTATCCAGGGGTGTTGAGTTGAGGTCAAAAATCAAAAGCATTAGGGCACTAGCTTTGTAATCCACCTAGGTTCAAAAGAAAAGACAGAATTATTTTGGGAGGAGAAATAGTTGGAATAAAATCCAAAAATGGATTTTATTTGTTTGGACAGAATGTTAGGGTTGAACTATAGTGGGAGGAAAGGTTTTTGGGAAAATTTCACCATAGGAAGCATGGTGAAATTTTTGAAGGGTTCAAAACCAAATAAAAGCCCAAAACTAGAAGGGTTTTCCATTTTAAATGAAACCAAATCCAAGAAAAGGATTTTTGAGAGGGCAAACTTAGAAGATGGTTTTTTAGGAAGGGTTTAAATGACCTCTTTTCAAACCAAGCAAGTCTCTTTAAAAAAAACAAACCACCAAAAATTTTGGAGTGTCACAGATAACCAGCTACACAACCCTCCCGTTATGTTCAACGAGAGGAAAATAACCTTTTATACATTCCTGCATTCGTGTGACAGGCATGCCGTGTTTTTTTGTGTGTGTGTGGGAGTCATTAGGATTTCAATCATAATCGTGACATGTGGCTTTGGTGGTAAGACTATCCAAAGTGGTGCGGAAATAATGCAGCCTTAGTCACCTTACCTCTCTCCACGTAGTACGTTGGGTCCCACCAGTCAGAGGGTGAAACAAACAAATTAATAAGAAAAATTAAAAGCGCCAGCGGTGTATCTTACTACCTCACACATCTCGCTACTCCTTGGAAACACTGTCCAATTGATCCCTCTGTTCGCTCACATACTATTTTAAGTGAATCCTTATTATAACATGCACACAAATTTTGGGCACTTGTATTCGACTTAAGTCAGTGTGCCACCGTATCTCGTATACTTACTACTCCCTCCGTCCAGGTGTAATAAGTCACGTTAGAAGGTGCAACGGGACCAAGGTGCGTGCGTGTGCGTGTGTGTGTGTTTAACATCATGTGTGTGTTAGATAGTGCGACAGATCGACCTACTCCTACAGAGAGATGGTGTGTAGTGTACGATTTTAGCCGCGACAGTCGGTGTATCCTCTCGTTTCCGGGCGTGTCCGGTAGGGACATGCCGACAGCTACCACGCCCGCTCCTGACCAGCCTGGCCCATCCAAAGCCCCTCCACCGCCCGCGCGCGCTTCTCGCCTGAAATGGTCAGCACCGCTCAAAAGAATCGGTGCTGCATTCATGCCCGGGCAAAGCGGACGCGACCTCTCACTGGTGCAAGAGTGATGGTTGCTTCGTCCGTCCAACTTTCTGCTGGGTCTATGTGATTTGACGGCTCATTGGTCTTTATTACTGATGTGGTAGGACTGTTGGATGTCCCACGCTTTTGGCGAAAGGAGGTAGTAGATTACAATTTTCTCCATTCTTACAATGGAGGAGTGCAAGAGCAGTGAAAACACGCAGGCTCAATGATTACATGGCCCACCTCACACTATCACCGTGCGACACCTAACTCTTTACATAGTACTCCCTCCGTTCCTAAATATTACTAGATGAGTCCCCGCTCGTTGCCGCGGAACAGCGGTATATCTCTCTGCACAAAATTATCGATTTCATAGAACTAAAAAAATCTATAACCGCATGACAAATGTGGTAGCCAAACTAAATAAACTCCCATCATCATTTAGATCATCCCACATAAGGAAAAAAGATCAGCCAACTCCTACTGCATAATGGGATTATATTTTTCTTTTTGACATGTTAATGGGACTTAAAAGCTCACTTACATGCATGCTACCGGTGCATGATTGCATGCAGACATGTTGATGTGATTTAAAACCCACTCACATGCATGTGCCACGGTATTTCTGCATGCTTGCATGTGGCTTAGTGCTGAGCCTCTCAACGTCTAGATCAGACGGCTATTATGACTGATTTACTTCATCTAACGGCTACGTCAATTTTGATGATGTGGCTCAAGGAGAGGATAGAGAATTCCTAGTAGTGGGGGCTAGCTATTACTAGTAGATAAGTTTTTGTAGAGATTCCACTAGGTGAACTACATACGGAACAAAACGAATGAATCTACACTTAAAATGCATCTATATACATCCGCATGTGGTTAATGGTGAAATCTCTACAAAGACTTATATTTAGGAAAGGAGGAAGTACTACTATAGTACTAGTACGTAATAAAACTGTAATTTATCAGCGAGATAAATTTGTACAATGCTATGAAGCTTCCAGCTCCTGTTACATGTATCTTGCGTCCAAGGTTGCCCGTTGCAACATTTCATCAAATACAAAGGAGACTAACATGCATGCTATTGCATCTCAATGATTGATAGATCATAGCAAATACGTACTCCCTCCATTCCAAAATAAGTGTCTCAACTTTGTGCAAACTTTAGTACAAAGTTGTACTACTACTAAAGTTGACACTTATTTTGGAACAGAGGCAGCTAAAGAAAAAAATGATCCATGCAGTCCCTAGCCCTTCAACCGTGAACCCTGACCAGGCTTCAATTTGCTGACAAAGTTCGAGCTTCCTAATAAATGAAGTTTGCAACCTTTTGACCATCGGATCATTTTGTGCAGTTTCACCAAAATCGAGATGAGCATCCCTGTGGCAAAGAAATTGAAGAAGCGTGATTAGAATAAGATTACTAGGACTAATTGATGAGACATAAACTCATCACAAATACAGTACGTAGAAGCCAGTAGAGGTATCAGGTATGTGCGGGGCAAAGAAGTAGAGAAATATCCACAGGGAGTGATGTGGGCAGCTGGAGCAGTGGTGCAAGCCGGCTGTAAAGGGAGTTGTACCTGAGGTACGTAGCTCGACCTTGAGGAGGGCGGCGGGAGGCAGCAACTGCCCACGTCGCGGCAGTGAGCAAGGGACGAAGGCAACCTCACCGGCTTTGTGAGAGAGAACGGCAGGGACCCCTGATCGGGACGTGCCGACAGTGGGCTTTCGCCGTCGGCGACGGACACTGCATCTACACTAAGCATCCACCCCTTCCCCAAGCGGGCGTGATCCGCCGGGATGTTAGAGATGTGGCCATAGTCATTTTGTGCGAGAGAGTGTGAAGAGAGCAACCCCAGCAAGCAACCGTGTAGGCTGGCCCGTCCTGACTATGTATATAGTGGAGCGGTTTCCTTTTTTCTCCATATGAACCTATCATATTGCGTACGTGCCACTAAAGAAAAAAAATATTTATAAATGATGCGGCACCTACTACTCGTTCTCCTATAACCTTGCACTTGGCATCTCCAAAATATTAACCTTGCGATTGTCTCTTCGCCTCTTCGGGAAGTCGAGCAATAATGGTAGTGCAGTATATATCGTTCTGGCTATATGAGACCGAATGAATTGCTGCACGTCCACCACGTGGGCGAGGGTCGAGGGGCGAGGGAGAGTGGTACTACATACAGAGCAAAATGAGTGAATGTACACTCTAAAATACGTCTATATACATCAGTGTTTGGAGTATGTACTAGTAGTTCATATTGAAATCTACTAAGGACATATATATTCCAAACAATATGATATAATCTCTATAACCAAGGTAGTAGGGACGAGTAGTAAACGGAGGGAGTAGTAAATTTTTCTCCTCGTCCTGCGAGCCACAGCGCGCATGGGCGAGGGAGGAGCAAGCTTCACCTCATCCTGTGAGCCACCGCGCTCGTGGGCTGGGGAGACGGCGTACTAAGCAAGCTTCTCCTTGTTCTGCGAGTTGACGGGACACATCAAAAGTACTCCAGTGTATAGAGCCTTGCCTCTAAGGTAGGCCCCAAATGGTTTGCCTCTTTTTTTAATTTAACATAACGCGTCAAGTCGCAATTTGTTTGTTCACCCGTGGTATACGATCTTCCCTCCACCAAGTGGACAACCAGTACACGTGCCAAATTACCACGTGGGCTGCCTTTTTCGTACAGAAATGAGCTCCACCGTGTACTCGCGCGGGTGTGGTTGGGAAAGAGACGGGAGTACGTGCGCCGTGCATGCACCTCTTCTCTTCGTGCACGTCCCCCACCTACGTGGGTGTGTGTGAGAGATACAAACCATGTTCGTGAGTGTTTTTTGTTTTGTGGTGGGGTGGGGGGTTGATTTCGTGAATTATTTGTGGGAATATGTGTCGATGAAATCTCAAACAAAATTTTGCATGCAATGTGTGTGAAATGAAGGCCTATCCATATCATACATAGAGGGTTGGGCAATCCACAAGAAGAGAGGGAGGGGTCATAGCTATTAATAGAGTCGAAGAGAGGATCAAGTACGGGTGGGTGCGAGATCGATGAAGAGAGCCATCGAAAATGCATGTGTGTGTGCAAGTCAAAGATATAGGGAGACTAGCCTAACGGAACGTTAGAGGGCACATGTCAAGTTTGTGTGTGGCAGGGAGACATGACTAGAGCGCTTGATGTATCAGTGTGTATGGGGGGTAGGGGGTGGGGGGAGGGGTAGGCAGAGGTCTAACTATAGAGGTAGAACAACTCGTATATGTGTTGAGAAGGAGAGACCCAACTATGTCATGAGGGATATCGGTCGACATCCATACATAACTAAAGGACGGGAAATATGATGGGACATAGAGAGAGAGAGAGAGAGGAGAGAGAGAGGGAGGGAGAGGGAGGGAGGGGGTAGAGTGTTGGATGGGTGATGGAGTTGCTTCTCGGAGATGTTGGGAGAGGCCTACTAGACAAACTGAGGGTGGAACTGCAATGTTATCAATAAGAGTGGGGATGTGTTTCTGTGTGTGCCTGTGCGTGATAGATCTGTCGGGACGCACCCATGGATGATGAAGGGGAACCACGTGTTTGGTAAGCAAACCTAACTAGATTGGTAGATCAATTGTTGTTTGTCGGAGGAAGGGAGAGACACAACTAATGAGGTTGATCGATCAATGTGTGGGTAAAAACGAGTTATAAGGACCTAGCTGGCTATATGTATAGCGAGAGATCGGTCGGTATACGTCCATTTGTTGGAGGCAAATAAGGCCCAGCGAGACGGATAGACAGAGAGAATAGAGCTAGGAGGTGGTGCGAGAGGCCCAACTACTAGCTGGATAGGGGGAGGAGTGTGCGGTTGTGAGATCGATTAAAAGAGGGGTGAGAGTTTACACGTTTGTCTGACCATATGAGAGACACGAGGCAAGGACACATAAAGGAGGAGATTGAAGCTGTGTGTGTACGCTGTAGGCAGGCACCACTGGAGAGGTTTATTGATCGGTGTGTGTTGGAAAGGACTTGTGGAGACTCTGGGAGAACGACCTAAAGGAAAAAATGAATGTGCCCGGTGGATAGAATGCCGAGGGAGGGGGAGGGCGAGGAGGGCGTGTGCATGCACGAGAGAAAGTTAGTGGTAGCTACAAAGGTTAGAGGACTATGTGGGTGTAAGAGACTAACAAAGATCATAATTTGATATGAAAGCGGATTCATATATTTGAATAGAAGATCATAGTGTTTTAAACATTGCATGCATGAATATAGCGGTGATACACATGTTGTGCACATGTTATACCATAATGTGATAATGCATGGCGTTTGCAATTCACAGCTAAATGCCGAACAATCTAAACCATACTATACATCAAACAATCTCACATTTCATTTGAATTTGTGATAATGTGCGACGTTTGCAGCTTACAACTAAATATCGAGCAATCTAAACAATACTATATATCGAACATTCTCACATTTTATTTGAATTTGTGGTAATGTGTGGTGTTTGCAACTCACATCTAAATACTTGTAGGCGTAGGGGGCGGGGCACCATACATAATGTGATAAACACATTATACATATGAGACATGGTTTAGATTATGAAGATCTAGCTAGAGCTAGAAATGTAATGTGATTTGAAATCAAAATAAAGTGGATTCAAAAAATCTAGTTCGAGTTCATATAGTACACATAGTTCATATGTAACCCGATACTGATCATGTGGTGTGCTGTGAAGATAATACACAAACGATGGTTTAACTTGACAATAATGATGATTGTAGATCTTATTAAAAAAGAGAAAAGAATTCAAATGCTTTGACTTCACAACAATCATTATTGTAGATCTTATTCAAATTTAGTCATATTGAAGCGGTAGTATATACGTTTGGAATGCACTAAAACGTTCATTTGAGTAATAGGTTGCATGCATTATACACGTAGCGAAATATTTTAATTGAACATAACATGAATTCAAAGTTTTGAATGACATTTGTAGTGCGCATTTATTTGGTACAGTACACGTTAGGCTTGTCCGGAAATTTCCACCCGCGCCTTGTTAGCCCGAAATATTTAAGATATATCTTTGTCTTGTTGTGCTCCGACAACTTCCTCCATCTCAACCCGCGCCTTGCTATTCCGAAATTACAACGGGCGCGAAAACTCCCACCTCCTGTGAAATCCCGACACGCGAAATGCCCATGGTACCCCTGAACTGAAAGAACCGCCTCAAATCGGTGGGGGCCACTTTCGTAACTTACCCCACATTTCGGACAAGCGCATCTCTAAGCCATGGTTCCCCACTGCCATCCCATCCGCCCACCCATTCATACACCGAGGCCGAAAACCCGCGACGAAACCCCACACCCTGCTCCGTCCGCCACCCAGCCGGAGCTTCTTCCCCGACGACGTCGTCCACAGCAACATCTCGACGTCCCTCATCCACCGTACCGGATGAGGATCCGTTGTTGATCTCATTGTCCCGCCGGTTCAGCCACCCCGTCCTCCAACTCCAAGGAGCTGCCCCGATGTTCCCCTCGTCTTTCACGCCACCTCCATTCGCACACCGCCGTCTTCACCTGCACCACCGGAAGAGCATCATCATCACCGTTTCGTCGGATGAAGCTGTGGCCTAATCGGCGCCACCAAAGAGGTTGTACACTAATCATCGTATTTTCTTCTTGATTCGATCTCACGGTGCTGCCGGCGCTCGGTCCCAAGCCGACACGGCGCGGCTCCATCCACGGCGGCGTCGCCAGCCACCTCCTCCACGGTGTCACTCCCTCGGCGGCGATGTCCACATCAGTAGGAGCTGCTGCTGCTTTAGCTCTCGCTCGCGCTGCTGCTCTACTCTTGCTCTCGGTCCCCTGCCTGGTCTTCTCTTGCGATTGCTCCTGCTCGCACTTCTGCTCTCGCTCTTGCTCTTGCTTGCGATGCTGCTCCGATTTGGCTACACTTCAATCGACTGAATCGACTTTTGGGTCAGTCGATTTCCTAGAGGTGGGCTCGCCTGGGTGAAGGAAGAACCAGCCACAGCGGGGAGGGGGGCTCGCCGCAGCGGGGAGGGGGGCTCGCCTGGGTTAAGTTCAGTTTCGACAGTTAAGTTTAGAGATGATCGGCTGATGTATTTTACATCTAGCACTTTTTGGTTATGTATTTTACGTCATGTATTGGAGATGCTATTAGAATTCCACTCAGGTTAACGTTGTTCGTTGTCTCTCTTGTCCTGCTTCAGCCTCGGCGTCGTACAGCTCACTGGAGCTGCTCCAACAACGAAACCCTCCATCACAGCGGAGCAGTACCTCGGGCTCCATCTCCAGACGCCTAAGATCTTCTTCCCCTCCTCCGATGGAAAAGTCAGCCGGAGCATCCTCACCGGCCAACCCAATCACGCTGAGATCGACATGGCTTCGCCAACGAGGTTGTACACTTGTTGCATCTCTTTTTTACTCTACATGTTATATATATTGTCCACTAATAACGGGCCCTTAATGGGTATAAAGTGATACACTGTTCATTACGGGCCAGTTTTCACCACGGGCCGTTAGTGCGTGTAAAGTGATACACTATTTATTGCGGGCCAGTTTCACCACAGGCCGTTAATAGGCCAAGAGTTACATAGGGCCTCATATGGGCCGAAAGACGTCATGGGCCATACATGGGCCAGAAGTGAAAAGGGGCTGGAATCATATTGGATGGCCCAGATGACGCTACTGGGCCTAATTCGGATAGGGCGTCATGGGCCTTGGGTTAGCGGGCTGTAAATGGGCTATATTCGAATAGGCCGTTAACAGGCTTTCCATGGGCCGGCCCGCCACCTTTTGACCAAGTCAAACAGGCCGGCCTTTTCACAGGAATGGGCCTCTGTTGGGCCGTGCTACGTGTCGACGTATCATAGGCGCCCTCTGTCCAATGAGTGGATGACATCTGTCCCAACGGTGAGCCGACACGTGTTTCCTCCAGCCAATGATGATTTTACATGTGGGAAATCCCCATTGGTCGGGGCTGTTAACGGGTTATCGGATGCAAAACCCGACCCGATAGCTTAACGACGTTCCGTTACGGTGGATGCCACTTGTCGGTCACCCATGACGAAAGCAGTTCTGTGACGCACGAT
Organism: Triticum turgidum subsp. durum; assembly: GCA_900231445.1. Taxonomy (NCBI): domain Eukaryota; kingdom Viridiplantae; phylum Streptophyta; class Magnoliopsida; order Poales; family Poaceae; genus Triticum; species Triticum turgidum. The sequence goes on from LT934116.1 coordinate 766,677,506, forward strand.
TTATCGTCATGGAAGTGGACACTTCCGTGATGATAATTTTGGTAATGTCATCGAACACTTCTACGACAGCACAGGTATGACTATCTTGATTCTGTCATAAATTTGTCATGGATGTACATGCATGACAAAAAATGCGACCTACTGTGACAAACACGTATCATCACGGAAGTGTATTTTTTTGTAGTGTATCCAATAAAGTGCAGTTATGACGTTCGGACACACCATTACGCTATGGTGTTCCATGTGGCATGAGCTGTGAAACTATTCCACATTGGTTTTAAATGAAGGCCAAACTCGTAACTCAAATATTTGTCTCTGCGATCAGATTGTAGAAACTTTACTTTCTTGTTATTATGATTCTCCACTTCACTCTGGAATTCTTTGAACTTTTCAAATGTTTGAGACTTGTGCTTCATTAAGTAGATATACTCATATCTGCTCAAATCATCTGTGAAGGTCAGAAAATAATGATAGCCGCCACGAGCATCAACACTCATTGGACCGCATACATCGGTATGTATTATTTCCATCAAGTCAGTAGCTCGTTCCATTGCTCCGGAGAACGGAGTTTCAGTCATCTTGCCCAAAAGGCACGATTCGCAAGCATCAAATGATTCATAACCAAGTGATTCCAAAACTCCATCTTAATGGAGTTTCTTCATGCGCTTTATAGCGATATGACCCAAACAGCAGTGCCACAAATAAGTTTCACTATGATTATAAACTTTGGATCTTTTGGCATCAATATTATGAATATGTGTATCACTACGATCGAGACCCAACAAACTATTTTCATTGGGTATATGACCATCGAAGGTTTTATTCATGTAAACAGAACAACAATTATTCTCCGACTTTAAATGAATAACTGTATTGCAATAAACATGATCAAATCATATTCATGCTCAACGCAAACTCCAAATAACATTTATTAAGGTATTACACTAATCCCGAAAGTATAGGGAGTGTGCGATGATGATCATATCAATCTTGGAACCACTTCCAACACACATTGTCACTTCACCCTCAACTAGTCTCTGTTTATTCTGTAACTCCTATTTCGAGTTACTAATTTTTAGCAACCGAACAAGTATCAAATACACAGGGGCTACTATAAACACTAGTAAGGTACACATCAATAACATGTATATCAAATATACCCTTGTTCACTTTGCCATCCTACTTAACCACCAAATATTTAGGGTATTTCTGCTTCCAGTGACCATTTCCTTTGCAGTAGAAGGACTCAGTTTCAGGCTTTGGTCCAGCTTTGGGCTTCTTCACGGGAGTGACAACTTGCTTGCCATTCTGCTTGAAGTTTCCCTTTCTTTCCCTTTGCCCTTTTCTCGAAACTAGTTGTCTTGTCAATCATCAATACTTGATGCTCTTTCTTGATTTCTACCTTCATCGATTTCAACATCATGAAGAGCTCGGGAATCATTTTCATCATCCCTTGCACACTATAGTTCATCACGAAGTTCTAGTAACTTGGTGATGGTGACTAGAGAACTCTGTAAATCACTATCTTGTCTGGAAGATTAACTCCCACTTGATTCACGCGATTGTAGTACCCAGACAATCTGAGCACATGCCTAGTAGTTGAGAAATTCTCCTCCATCTTTTAGATATAGAACTTGTTGGAGACTTCATATCTCTCAACGCGGGTATTTGCTTGAAATATTAACTTCAACTCCTGGAACATCTCATATGGTCCATGACGTTCAAAACGTCTTTGAAGTCCCGATTCTAAGCCGTTAAGCATGGTGCACTAAACTATCAAGTAGTCATCATATTGAGCTAGCCAAATGTTCATAACGTCTGCATCTGCTCCTGCAATAGGTTTGTCACCTAGCGGTGCATCAAGGACATAATTCTTGTGTTCAGCAATGAGGATAAACCTTAGATCATGGACCCAGTCTGCATCATTGCTACTATCATCTTTCAACTTAGTTTTCTCTAGGAACACATAAATAACATAGGGAAGCAACAACGCGAGCTATTGATCTACAACATAATTTGCAAAATACTATCAAGACTAAGTTCATGATAAACTAAAGTTCAATTAATCATATTACTTAAGAACTCCCACTTAGATAGACATCCCTCTAATCATCTAAGTGATCACGTGATCCAAATCAACTAAACCATGTCTGATCATCACGTGAGATGGAGTAGTTTTCAATGATGAACATCACTATGTTGATCATATCTACTATATGATTCATGCTCGACCTTTTGGTCTCCAGTGTTCCGAGGCCATATCTGCATATGCTAAGCTCGTCATGTTTAACCCGAGTATTCCGCGTGTGCAAAACTAGCTTGCACCCGTTGAAGATGAACGTAGAGCTTATCACACCCGATCATCACGTGGTGTCTCGGCACGACGAACTCTGACAACGGTGCATACTCAGGGAGAACACTTTTAACTTGAAATTTAGTGAGAGATCATCTTATAATGCTACCATCAATCAAAGCAAAATAAGATGCATAAAGGATAAACATCACATGCAATCAATATAAGTGATATGATATGGTCATCATCATCTTGTGCTTGTGATCTCCATCTCCAAAGCATCGTTATGATCTCCATCATCACCGGCATGACGCCATGATCTCCGTCATCTTGATCTATATCAATGTGTCGTCACATGGTATTCTCGCCAACTATTGCTCTTGCAACTATTGCTATTGCATAGGGATAAAGTAAAGCAATTATTTGGCGCTTGCGTCTTATGCAATAAAGAGACAACCATAAGGCTTCTGCCAGTTGCCGATAACTTCAACAAAACATGATCATCTCATACAACAACTTATATCTCATCACGTCTTGACCATATCACATCACAACATGCCCTGCAAAAACAAGTTAGATGCCCTCTACTTTGTTGTTGCAAGTTTTACGTGGCTGCTAGGGCTGAGCAAGAACCGTTCTTACCTACGCATCAAAACCACAACGACATTTCATCAAGTTAGTGTCATTTTAACCTTCTCAAGGACCGGGCCACACTCGGTTCAACTAAAGTTGGAGAAACTGACACCCGCCAGCCATGTATGTGCAAAGCACGTCGGTAGAACCAGTCTCGCGTAAGCGTACATGTAATGCCGGTCCGGGCTGCTTCATCCAACAACACCGCCGAACCAAAGTATGGCATGCTGGTAAGCAGTATGACTTGTATCGCCCACAACTCACTTGTGTTCTACTCGTGCATATAATATCTAGGCATAAACCTGGCTCGGATGCCACTGTTGGGGAACATAGTAATTTCAATAATTTTCCTACGCACACGCAAGATCATGGTGATGCATAGCAACGAGAGGGGAGAGTGTTGTCCATGTACCCTCGTAGACCGAAAGAGGAAGCGTTAGCACAACGCGATTGATGTTGTCGTACGTCTTCACGATCCGACCGATCCAATTACCGAACGTACGGCACCTCCGAGTTCAGCACACGTTCAGCTCGATGACGTCCCACGAACTCCGATCCAGCAGAGCTTTGTGGGAGAGTTCCGTCAACACGATGGCGTGATGACGGTGTTGATGATGCTACCGACGTAGGGCTTCGCCTAAGCACCGCTAAGATATTACCGAGGTGGAATATGGTGGAGGGGGGCACCGCACACGGCTGGGAGAGATCTACAGATCAACTTGTGTGTACATGGGGTGCCCCTTGCCTCAGTATATAAAGGAGGAGAGGAGGGGAGGCCGGCCTGCCCCTATGGGCGCGCCAAGTGTGGAGTCCTACTAGGACTCCAAGTCCTAGTAGGATTCCACCAAAGGGAAGGAGGGAAGAAGGAAGGAGAGGGAGGAGAGAAAGGAAAGGGGGCCCGGCCCCCTAGTCCAATTCGGTTTGCGCTAGGGGGGTCGCGCGCCTTGCCTTGCACTGCCTCCTCTCTTCCACCACTTGGCCCATGAGGCCCAATACTTCTTTCCATATTCCCGTATCTCCCCGGTACTCCGAAAAATACCCGAATCACTCGAAACCTTTCCGACGTCCGAATATAGTCGTCCAATATATCGATCTTTATGTATCGACCATTTCGAGACTCGTCTCATGTCACCGATCTCATCCGGGACTCCGAACTAGCTTTGGTACATCAAAACACATAATTCATAATATAAATCGTCACCAAACTTTAAGCGTGCAGACCCTACGGGTTCGAGAACTATGTAGACATGACCGAGACACGTCTCCGGTCAATAACCAATAGCGGAACCTGGATGCTCATATTGGCTCCCACATGTTCTACCAAGATCTTGATCGGTCAAACCGCATAACAACATATGTTGTTCCCTTTGTCATCGGTATGTTACTTGCCTGAGATTCGATCGTCGGTATCTCAATACCTAGCTCAATCTCGTTACCGACAAGTCTCTTTACTCGTTATGTAATGCATCATCCCGCAACTAACTCATTAGTCACATTGCTTGCAAGGCTTATAGTGATGTGCATTACCGAGAGGGCCCACAGATACCTCTCCGACAATCAGAGTAACCAATCCTAATCTCGAAATACGCCAACTCAACAAGTACCTTCGGGGACACCTGTAGATCACCTTTATAATCACTCAGTTACGTCGTGATGTTTGGTAGAACACAAAGTGTTCCTCCGATAGACGGGAGTTGCATAATCTCATAGTCATAGGAACATGTATAAGTCATGAAGAAATCGATAGCAACATACTAAACGATCAAGTGCTAAGCTAACGGAATGGGTCAAGTCAATAACATCATTCTCTAATTATGTAATCCCGTTACCAAATGACAACTCATGTCTATGGCTAGGAAACTTAACCATCTTTGATTCAACGAGCTAGTCAAGTAGAGGCATACTAGTGACACTATGTTTGTCTATGTATTCACACATGTATTATGTTTCCGGTTAATACAATTCTAGCATGAATAATAAACATTTATCATGAAGTAAGGAAATAAATAATAACTTTATTATTGCCTCTAGGGCATATTTCCTTCATCTGATGGGTTCCTTCTCTCGTGATATTCTTGCCCAAGTTGCCACACTCTATGTTGGGGAACGTAGCAGAAATTCAAAATTTTCCTACGTGTCACCAAGATCTATCTATGGAGAAACCAGCTATGAGGGGAAGGAGAGTGCATCTACATACCCTTGTAGATCACTAAGCGGAAGCGTTCAAGAGAACGGGGTTGAAGGAGTCGTACTCGTCGTGATCCAAATCACCGGAGATCCTAGTGCCGAACGGACGGCACCTCCGCGTTCAACACACGTACAGCCCGGTGACGTCTCCCATGCCTTGATGCAGTAAGGAGAGAGGGAGAGGTTGGGGAAGACTCCATCCAGCAGCAGCACAACGGCGTGGTGGTGGTGGAGGAGCGTGGCAATCCTGCAGGGCTTCGCCAAGCACCGCGGGCGAAGAGGAGAACTTGGGAGAGGGGGAGGGCTGCGCGAGAACTTGGGTGCAGCTCCCATGCGCCTCCCCACTATATATAGGGGTGGAGGGGGCTTATTTCTTGCCCTCCAAGTCCATTGGGGCGTTGGCAAAGGTGGGAGGAAAGAAATCCCATCCTTTCCTTTCCCCACCGATTGTTATCCCCCTTTTTAGGGATCTTGATCTTATCCCTTCGGGATATGATCTTATTCCTTCTAAGGGGGATCTTGGTGCGCCTTGACCAGGGGTGTGGGGCCTTGCCCCCACTACCCATGTTCATGTGGGTCCCCCATGCAGGTGGGCCCCACTCCAGAACCTTCTAGAACCTTCCCGGTACAATACCGAAAAATCCCAAACATTTTCCGGTGGCCAAAATAGGACTTCCCATATATAAATCTTTACCTCCAGACCATTCTGGAACTCCTCGTGATGTCCGAGATCTCATCCGGGACTCCGAACAACATTCGGTAACCACATACAAACTTCCTTTATAACCCTAGCGTCATCGAACCTTTAGTGTGTAGACCCTACGGGTTCGGGAGACACGTAGACATGACCGAGACAACTCTCCGGCCAATAACCAACAGCGGTTTCTGGATACCCATGTTGGCTCCCACATGTTCCACGATGATCTCATCGGATGAACCACGATGTCGAGGATTCAATCAATCACGTATTCAATTCCCTTTGTCTAGTGGTATAATACTTGCCCGAGATTCGATCGTCGGTATCCCGATACCTTGTTCAATCTCGTTACCGGCAAGTCTCTTTACTCGTTCCGTAACACATCATCCTGTGATCAACCCCTTGGTCACATTGTGCACATTATGATGATGTCCTATCGAGTGGGCCCAGAGATACCTCTCCGTCACATGGAGTGACAAATCCCAGTCTCGATTCATGCCAACCCAACAGACACTTTCGGAGATACCCGTAGTGTACCTTTATAGCCACCCGGTTATGTTGTGACGTTTGGTACACCCAAAGCATTCCTACGGTATCCGGGAGTTGCACAATCTCATGGTCTAAGGAAATGATACTTGACATTATAAAAGCTTTAGCATACAAACTACACGATCTTTGTGCTAGGCTTATGATTGGGCCTTGTCCATCACATCATTCTCCTAATGATGTGATCCCGTTATCAACGACATCCAATGTCCATGGTCAGGAAACCGTAACCATCTATTGATCAACGAGCTAGTCAACTAGAGGCTTACTAGGGACATGGTGTTGTCTATGTACCCACACATGTGTCTGAGTTTCCTATCAATACAATTATAGCATGGATAATAAACAATTATCATGAACAAGGAAATATAATAATAATAACTAATTTATTATTGCCTCTAGGGCATATTTCCAACTGTCTCCCACTTGCACTAGAGTCAATAATCTAGTTCACATCGCCATGTGATTAACACTCACATGTCACATCGCCATGTGACCAACATCCAAAGAGTTTACTAGTGTCACTAAACTAGTTCACATCATCATGTGATTAAGACTCAATGAGTTCTAGGGTTTGATCATGTTTTGCTTGTGAGAGAGGTTTTAGTCAACGGGTCTGCAACATTCAGATCCGTATGTACTTCGCAAATCTCTAGGTCATATTGTAAATATTGCTTCCACGCTCCACTTGGAGCTATTCCAAATGGTCGCTCCACTATACGTATCCGGTTTGCTACTCAGAGTCACTCGGATAGGTGTTAAAGCTTGCATCGACGTAACCCTTTACGCCGAACTTTTATCACCTCCATAATCGAGAAACATGTCCTTATTTACTCCAAGGACAATTTTGTCCATTGTCCAATGATCCATTCCTGGATCATTCTTGTACCCCTTGACTGACTCATGGCAAGGCACACTTCCGGTGCGGTACACAACATAGCATACTATAGAGCCTACGTCTGAAGCATAGGGGACGACATTCGTCCTTTCTCTCTCTTCTCCCGTGGTCGAGCTTTAAGTCTTAACTTCATACCTTACAACTCAGGCAAGAACTCCTTCTTTGACTGATCCATCTTGAACACCTTCAAGATCATGTCAAGGCATGTGCTCATTTGAAAGTACCATTTAGCGTTTTTTGATCTATCCTCATAGATCTTGATGCTCAATGTTCAAGTAGCTTAATCTAGGTTTTCTATTGAAAAACACCTTTCAAATAACCCTATATGCTTTCCAGAAATTCTACATCATTTCTGATCAACAATATGTCAACAACATATACTCATCAGAAATTCTATAGTGCTCCCACTCACTTCTTTGGAAATACAAGTTTCTCATGAACTTTGTATAAACCCAAAATCTTTGATCATCTCATCAAAGCGCACATTCCAACTTCGAGATGCTTACTCCAGTCCTTAGAAGGATCGCTGGAGCCAGCATACCTTTTAGAATCCCTAGGATCGACAAAACTTTTCTGATTGTATCACATACAACCTTTCCTTACGAAGACTGGTAAGGAAACTCGTTTTGACATCCATCTGCCAGATTTCATAAATGCAGCTAATGCTAATATGATTCAGACGGACTTAAGCATCGCTACAGATGAGAAAATCTCATCGTAGTCAACTCCTTGAACTTGTGAAAAACTCTTCGCCACAAGTCGAGCTTCATAGACGGTGACATTACCGTCCACGTCCGTCTTCTTCTTAAAGATCCATTTATCTCAATGGCTTGCCGATCATTGGGCAAGTCCACCAAAGTCCATGCTTTGTTTTGATACATGGATCCTATCTCGAATTTCATGGCTTCTAACCATTTGTCGGAATTTGGGCCCACCATCGCTTCTCCATAGCTCGTAGGTTCATTGTTGTCTAGCAACATGACCTTCAAGACAGGATTACCGTACCACTCTGAAGCAGTACGCATCCATGTCACCCTACGAGGTACGGCAGTGACTTGATCCAAAACTTCATGATCACTATCATAAGCTTCTACTTCAATTGCTGTAGGCGCCACAGGAGCAACTTCCTGTGCCCTGCTACACACTTGTTGAAGTGACGGTTTAATAACCTCATCAAGTCTCCACCATCCTCCCACTCAATTCTTTGAGACAAACTTTTCTCGAGAAAGGACCCAATTCAAGAAACAATCCCTATTGCTTTCGGATCTGAATTAGGAGGTATACCCAACTGTTTTGGGTGTCCTATGAAGATGTATTTATCCGTTTTGGGTTCGAGCTTATCACGATGAACTTTTTCACATAAGTGTCGCAGCCCCAAACTTTCAAGAAACGACAACTTAGGTTTCTCCAAACCATAGTTCAAACGGTGTCGTCTCAACGGAATTACGTGGTGCCCTATTAAAGTGAGTGCGGTTGTCTCTAATGCCTAACCCATGAACGATAGTGGTAATTCGATAAGAGACATCATGGTACACACCATATCCAATAGGGTGCAACTATGATGTTCGGACACACCATCACACTATGGTGTTCCAGGCGGTATTAATTGTGAAACAATTTCCACAATGTCTTTGTTGCGTGCCAAAGCTCGTAACTCAGATACTCATCTCTATGATCATATTGTAGACATTTTATCCTCTTGTCACGATGATCTTCAACTTCACTCTGAAATTACTTGAACCTTTCAATGATTCAGACTTGTGTTTCATCAAGTAAATACACTTAGCATCTACTCAAATCATCTGTGAAGTAAGAACATAACGATATCCACTGCGTGCCTCGGCACTCATTGGACAGCACACATCAAAATGTATTACTTCCAACAAGTTGCTCTCTTGTTCCATCTTACTGAAAACGAGGCTTTTTAGTCATCTTGCCCATGTGGTATGATTTGCATGTCTCAAGTGATTCAAAATCAAGTGAGTCCAAACGATCCATCTGCATGGAGTTTCTTCATGCGTACATACCAATAGACATGGTTTGCATGTCTCAATCTTTTCAAAAATGAGTGAGTCCAAAGATCCATCAACATGGAGCTTCTTCATGCGTTTTGTACCAATATGACTTACATGGCAGTGCCACAAGTAGGTGGTACTATCATTGCTATCTTTTATCTTTTGGCATGAAAATGTGTATCACTATGATCGAGATTCAATAAACCATTCCTTTAGGTGCAAGACCATTGAAGGTATTATTCAAATAAATAGAGTAACCATTATTCTCCTTAAATGAATAACCGTATTGCGATAGACATAATCCAATCATCTTTATGCTCAATGCAAACACCAAATGACAATTATTCAGGTTTAATACTAATCTTGATGGTAGAGGGAGCGTGTGATGTTTGATCACATCAAACTTGGAAACACTTCCAACACATATCGTCAGCTCACCTTTAGCTAGTCTCCGTTTATTCCACAACCTTTTATTTCGAGTTGCTAACACTTAGCAACCGAACCGGTATCTAATACCCTGGTGCTACTAGGAGTACTAGTAAAGTACACATTAACATAATGTATATCCAATATACTTCTATCGACCTTGCCAACCTTCTCATCTACCAAGTATCTAGGGTAATTCTGCTCCAGTGGCTGTTCCCCTTATTACAGAAGCACTTAGTCTCGGGTTTAGGTTCAACCTTGGGTTTCTTCACTGGAGCAGCAGTTGATTTGCCGTTTCATGAAGTATCCCTTCTTGCCCTTGCCCTTCTTGAAACTAGTGGTTGCACCAACCATCAACAATTGATGCTCCTTCTTGATTTCTACTTTTGCGGTGTCAAACATCATGAATACCTCAAGGATCATCATATCTATCCCTGATATGTTATAGTTCATCATGAAGCTCTAGCAGCTCGGCGTCAATGACTTTGGAGAAACATCACTATCTCATCTGGAAGATCAACTCCCAGTTGATCCAAGTGATTGTTGCACTTAGACAATCTGAGCACAAGCTCAACGATTGAGCTTTTCTCCCTTAGTTTGCAGGCTAAGAAAAAAACGTCGGAGGTCTTATACCTCTTGACATGGGCACGAGCCTGAAATCCCAATTTCAGCCCTCGAAACATTTCATATGTTCCGCGATGTTTCGAAAACATCTTTGGTGCCTCAACTCTAAACCGTTTAACTGAACTATCACGTAGTTATCAAGACGTGCATGCCCGATGATCGCAACATCCACAGACGATGTTTGGTGTTCTGCACACTGAGTGGTGCATTAAGGACATAAGGTTTCTACTGATCGCATAATCGCTACTGTCAACTTTCAAGTATATTTTCTCTAGGAACATATCTAAAACAGTAGAACCAAAGCGCGAGCTATGACATAATTTGCAGAGGGCTTTTGACTATGTTCAGGATAATTAAGTTCATCTAACGAACTCCCACTCAGATAGACATCCCTCTAGTCATCTAAGTGATTACATGATCCGACTCAACTAGGCCGTGTCCGATCATCACATGAGACGGACTAGTCATCATTGGTGAACATCTTCATGTTGATCGTATCTACTATACGACTCATGCTCGACCTTTCGGTCTCTTGTGTTCCGAGGCCATGTCTTACATGCTAGGATCGTCAAGTAAACCTAAGTGTTTCGCGTGTGTAAATCTGGCTTACACCCGTTGTATGTGAATGTAAGAATCTATCACACCCGATCATCACGTGGTGCTTCGAAACGACGAACTTTCGCAACAGTGCACAGTTAGGGGGAACACTTTCTTGAAATTTTAATGAGGGATCATCTTATTTACTACCGCCGTTCTAAGCAAATAAGATGCATAAACATGATAAACATCACATGCAATCAAAAAGTGACATGATATGGCCAATATCATTTTGCTCCTTTTGATCTTCATCTTCAGGGCTCCATGATCATCATCGTCACCGGCATGACACCATGATCTCCATCATCATGATCTCCATCATCGTGTCTCCATTAAGTTGTCTCGCCAACTTATTACTTCTACTACTATGGCTACCGGTTAGCAATAAAGTAAAGTAATTACATGGCGTTGTTCAATGACACGCAGGTCATACAATAAATAAGGACAACTCCTATGGCTCCTGCCGGTTGTCATACTCATCGACATGCAAGTCGTGATTCCTATTACAAGAACATGATCAATCTCATACATCACATATCATTCATCACATTCTTCTTGGCCATATCACATCACATAGCATACCCTGCAAAAACAAGTTAGACGTCCTCTAATTTTTGTTTGCATGTTTTACGTGGCTGCTATGGGTTTCTAGCAAGAACATTTCTTACCTACGCAAAAACCACAACGTGATATGTCAATTTCTATTTACCCTTCATAAGGACCCTTTTCATCGAATCCGATCCGACTAAAGTGGGAGAGACTGGCACCCACTAGCCACCTTATGCAACAAGTGCATGTCAGTTGGTGGAACCTGTCTCACGTAAGTGTACGTGTAAGGTCGGTCCGGGCCGCTTCATCCCACAATGCCACCGAATCAAGATTGGACTAGTAACGGTAAGCATATTGAACAAGATCAACGCCCACAACTACTTTGTGTTCTACTTGTGCAAAGAATCTACACAATAGACCTAGCTCATGATGCCACTATTGGGGAACGTAGCAGAAATTCAAAATTTCCTACGTGTCACCAAGATCTATCTATGGAGAAACCAGCAACGAGGGGAAGGAGAGTGCATCTACATACCCTTGTAGATCACTAAGAGGAAGCGTTCAAGAGAACGGGGTTGAAGGAGTCGTACTCGTCGTGATCCAAATCACCGGAGATCCTAGTGCCGAACGGACGGCACCTCCGCATTCAACACACGTACAGCCCGGTGACGTCTCCCATGCCTTGATCTAGCAAGGAGAGAGGGAGAGGTTGGGGAAGACTCCATCCAGCAGCAGCACACACTACTAGGAAAAGGCCTACTAATGGCGCACCTAATTTGGCCATTAATGGCGCATCAGTGGTGCGCCATTAGTGCCATACCATTAGTATATTTTACTAATGGCGCACCACTGGTGCGCCATTAGTATCTGGTTTACTAATGGCGCACCACTGGATGCGCCATTAGTATATACAACAGTGCACCATTAGTATGCCTCCCAGGGGGCCATGTATACCCAGGTGCTTTGGCATACTAATGGCACACAACAGCAAGATGCGCCATTAGTAACTTCGGCATACTAATGGCGCACTGTCTAATGATGCGCCATTAGTATCCTTTGGCATACTAATGGCGCACTGTGGTGTGATGCACCATTAGTATGAATATTAGGTTTTTTATATTTTTTTATTTTCTGTTTTTTGCATAGGTTACAAAATGTATAATTGGACAAAATATAGACAACACACATCAACAAGAGATTCATCGAATACAATAGAAGATTAGTCTCTGAATACAATTCATCATATTAGTCTCCAAATTGAAAAGACCGAACAAAGATAGAAAATTATATTACAAGTCTCGAGACCGCGAGTAGCGAGTTTGCCTTCACATTACAAGTTGATATCGATCATCTAAACTACCATCACATAGAAGAGAGCTGCGGTCATCATGATGAGCATCATCACGATGAAACTCGTCTTCATCCGGTTCCTCCAACGCTCCCTCCCCTCTCCCGCTAGATAGCGGGCGTATCTATATTCGGCCTCGGCCCTAGTGGTGTACCCTTTGTAACTATTACCGCTGAATCGGTGAACCTGTCTCCGACACTCCCCCCAGTCGTCGTAGACTCCGGGAACCTTACCCTTGTACACGACATACGTAGGCATCGCTATGCACTAGCCAAACGAAACGTTAGTAGCAATTCACAGACAATACATAAGCAATATATAAGTATGCAACAGAACGATCGGAAGAGAAAAGCAAGACATTAATAGCATCGATTACATCTAAGTTGAACAACTCTCGAAACCAAAGAGACATACTACAAGTTCATTAAAGTTTAATTACGACATGAGCCAATCGATGTTTCAGAACTAGACACATCATCACTGCTTTCGACTCGACTCAAGGGGCCGGAGCGTTGTCAGCCTGGATTGCCGACACGCTCTTTGCCCAATCTTTGAGTTTACTCGGTAGCAGAAGTTGATGATGGTCCCGTACGATCGCCAGCATGTGATGGATGGTGTAGTAGGCACCCTTCTGACCGCCAGGCGGCTGCTTGACGCAGCAAAACGCCGTATTGTGGGAGAACACGTGCTTGCCGTACTTACGAATAGGCCTGGTGAAGGTGCCTCCAGATTTGGCGTAGCCGGGGAGAACATCATCAAGAACCTTCTTGACATTTGTGTAGTCTACGTTCGACTGACGGCCCGGGTCGAAATACGTGGCCATGGAATATTTGGGGCTTAGGAGGATGAGCGTGCAATGTGTGTCACTGCAGAAAACACGGAATGTTAAAAGAAAAACGATCAAAATCTAAGAATTCATATGTTAAGGGCCGGTTGAGGGTAGGAATTACTCGGGAAAGTAAGGCACGAGGAAGTTATCCTCATCTTGGTTTGCTAGAATGACGCCTTCGAGGTAAGAAATCGCGACTTGCCGGTCGCCAGCGCTGCCCAAGATCTTGGCACGCATGTAGAAGGGGTCGACTATCACGATGTCCGGGGTCTTGTCGCGAATGATCCGCATCTCCATACTCAGCGAAAATAGCCGAACGAAGGTGTAGTGCAGCGGATGAAGGTTCATCATAGCGTGGATGTCATCAAACTGCAGGACAATCGTACGCCCGATGGAGTTATCCACAAAGCCCTTGCCCTCTGGCACCTTGGCCGCGAAAACCGGGTATGCCACATCCTTCTCTCTAAGATGCCGCTGCTCCAAAGAAAGAACACTGTCATGAAGACTCCGCATAGCACCGGGTGCAGCATTGAGCATATTTGTCGGTAGCATCTCCCTACCAGCCACATGCACCCTCCTCGAGATATCCTCAGGTGAAGGTGGCCCGTCCTGAGCACGGATCGTACTCGGTGTCGGCTGGCTCGCACCCTTGTTAGTCTTTCTTTTGCATGCTTTCTTCTTCTCCTGTAATGGGACCGAGTTCTGCTCACAGACCGCCTTCTTGAGTGTGTTTGGGCTGATAATATTTCGCACCTCGCCTATCTGAGGCTCGATGAAGTCGGCAGCTGGAGGCGTCTCCTAAGAGCTGAGCGGCAGACGACGCCTGTTGCAACTTGGCTTCTCCGCGGTACCAGCTAGATCGTGCACGTCTTTTGTTGGGTTGGGTTCTTGAGAAGGAGCCCCCATGAAGTCGCCATCGTACCCATGTTCGGCAAAGTACTGATCGACGTTGCCAAATGTATCATCGTCATAGTCGTTCTGATCCTGTGCCATATGCATGTTTGGATCCAGTGGCATAGGGATGTCCGGCACCATTGTGGCGGTCTTGCCATGGGGCCGACTTGGCGCCGGCACGACTGGCGATGTTGTCTTTGGGGTGGTGTCCCCCGCCCCCAAATGAATCTGGCTCTTCGGCCAAAGCAGGGGCCAGCTCAGGCAGGCGCTGAGGGTCATCACGTCATCATCGTCGGCCCCGACGGGTCGAATCGGAGGTAACAACTCGTCGCAGCCTGGCAGCACCCGAACTAGTTGAACCCTAAACAAGTTGGGTGGCATCTGGGTACCGTGGAACAAGGGGTTGCCCGGTTGAACGATTTGGCCCTTGGCGACATCGACCAACTCGTTGTTCACGAAGTGCAGGAGAGTGCACGGAACGTCGGCGGCGCCCTTCGAAAACATGTAGGGCGTCAGGGATGCCCAGTCAAAGGCAAGGAGATGAAGTCCTCGGCCGAGAGAGGCTTAATTAGTTACCGTGATGATGGCGTCGAGCTCGGCTAATGTCGAGGCACCGCCAACGGCGGGTGTGCAGTTGACGGAGGGGCCGCTTGCTGCAGAGGTGCCGGCCGGCGTACACCCGGGTGCATTAAGCTCCCGTGCCGGCGTCGGAGACACCAATGCCGCCTCCGTCGGAGACACCAATGGCCCCGCCATCGCATTCTGCGAGTTGTTGGCCGTGAAGCTAGGAATCGGGGGCGGCCCCTGTTGGCCGCCCGCAATCCACGCACTCAACCCCTGGATCAAGGTAGGCACAATGGTGGTGATCGTCGCTCCGAGTCGTTGTTCCACTTGCTCTTGGACAATCTCCGGAATCCGCGCCACATGTGCCTTGAGTTCTTGAACCTCACACGCCTGGCTTTCCGAGCTGGTCTTTTTCTCCTTCCGCACACCAGTGGTATAGTATGACCCCCATTTTGGGGACAAGCCTTTGCCGGCCACACGACCAGATGACGTCGGCTTACTGAGCTTATCCTTGTTCTTCATTACATTCAACGCCCTATTTAGAGTGGTGTCCCAAGGGTTGCTCGTAGTCGACCCCGCGCTACTGCTTTCAGTCGCCTGCAGAAGGAATGTGAACCATTTAGAAATTTGGCTTCATTAATTAGAATGCAACCATATGGAGCTAATTACGCGGGGGTGTATTCCTTACCAGAACAAGCTCAAGCGCCCTGGTCTTCGGATCCGTGGTAAGCTCCTTTGTTATCGGGTCCTCCTTGTACCGGGCCCTGACAAAGTTCCTGGTCTGCTTGTTACCGCTGTATTTCTCGAAGCGGGGAGGTAGGCCTTGCTCGGCACGCTCCACGTCCTCCTTGTCCCATATAGGCTCCGCCACTATGTAACCGCCGGGACCGAGTTTGTGTTCCCCTAAGTTCAGCTCCCGCATTTCTTTCCCCCACTGACTTGATTGGGTGTTTGCAGTGCTCGAGCAATTGATCTTGAAGTTGTTGTAGTCATCTTCGGTGATCGAAGGATTTTTCTCCTTGATCTTCTCATAACTCTCACCTTTCTCGATCATTCTCTTCACATTGCTTTTCCAAGTAGACAGGGCCTTGCTCATCTTCGTGAGGGCAGCATTGTTCACTTTATTCCCTTTGAGGCTTGTGTTTTCAAAAGCAGCGGGGAACTTGTATCGTTCGTGCAGCTTCGTGAAGAGGAGGTTGCGCAAATTCCCTCGGTCAGGATGCCTCAGGTTCTCGGTGTTGATCGAGACGGTGCTCCGGAGAATGCACCCGAGCTGAAGCGAGTACCCCTTGACTATTCGTTCGAGCGCCGTTGGATTCCCGTCGGAGTCCACTTCAGTAACTTCCTCCTTGAGGGTGCGGAGCACGGTCGGGCGCCGGTCCTTCCGTTGCCTCTTCTGTTGGCTGCCATCTGTGCATGCGCTGCCATCATCAGTGGTGGCATCCTCGGTGGCACCATCAGTGGTGGCATCAGTGGGGTCATCCTCGGCGGTACCATCAGCGGTCTCAGGATCGGTGGGGAAGGCGGCGTCCTCATACAAGTGAGGTTGTTCCTCCATCTCCTAGGACAGCTCCCAGAATGCCTTGCCGCCCGAACCACCGGCCTGATCGTTGTTGGCCATGTTTCTCTCTAAATAGGAACAAAGTTTGGTCAAAAAGTTGGTTATTGTCAAGGAACAAGATCATGGTCTCATCATTTAGGGTTAGTCGACACCGAGGCATCCTAAAAGCTAACTTTTATCATTGAGGGTTTTTCGACACCGAGGCACCCTAAAAGCCTAAGCTTTCATCATTAGTCACAAGTACCCCGGCCCATGCATTAGTCACAAGTACCCCATATGTCCTATTTTTAGCAAAGTCATGCTAAAATTCACAGAAAATTTCAGCATGACCTTTGCTGAAAATAGGACATATGGAGTACCCGAATTTGCTGGAATGGAAGTTAATCGACATTCCAGCAAACTCCAGGGCCTCTCGGGTGGACAAGGCAAAAAAGGCCTCCATCACAACATGGAAAATACATTGGCATGTGAAGAGGTGAAACAATATATGCCGAGGCCTCTAGAGACATAGTAGCAGTTTCTAACTTATTACACTGACAACTGAACTGTCATAAGTAAGAGACCTCATTAGGCTAAAAGCCAAAGCTAGCCCACAAGTACTTGTGAACTGAATCTTGCAAGTCCAAACCCATTGCTTGAATCCAGAGAAATAAAATTAGAATGCTCACAGGAAGAATAAACTCACAGTAACACATAATTATTACCGATAGGCTAACACCACACATCTTCAAATAATTCCAATATAATGAGTTTGAGTAGAGAAAATGTCATTTCTATTACAACCAAATCCATTTATAGTACAAGTCAGAAAACAGCTCAAAATCCCCACAGCCCAACACAATTAATACCAACTGACCTCAAAGTCTGCTGACAGAAATAATGATAGATTGAAATAGTTGAGTACTGTTAAAAAATGACAGGTTAAACTGACCTCAAAGTCTGCTGACAAAATCAATACCAACTGATTGATCGTGGCCGGCCAGTTTATAATCAACGGGAACTATAAGATTTAAAAGAAAACCAATTAAATAGGTAGTCGGTAAGTCGATCGGCATAAGCAACGGTTCACACGTCACCTATAGAGGACAGTAAAAGTACACTAATAAAACTCAGGAAAGAAGAAGTAAAAGTACCCTCAAAACAAGTATTAACAGACTAGTACTGTGTAAATTTGGAAATAAGCAATAAAGCTAACCGGGGATCTGGAATTGCACGGCAAATGATTGTGATCTAGTCGAAATTGATGTATGTGCCAATGAAAGAGAAATAGAGTGACTCATCATATTATATGAGAGTTACCAAAAAAATGTTTCTACAACTACAAAGAAATAGTTAATCACCGATCTGTTCCTGCCTCATATAGTCAATCACCGAGAGGCAATATCATGAGATAAACTAGGTAATCGACTTTAACCCTCACAAACCCTATTGTCATCTGCACCAAGACAACCATTGGGCAACAATGCACTTTCACCACGTTTTTTAGGTACAGATGATTTTACTATAATTTCATTCCGGGAGGAAATCCATGGGTGATTACCATTCAGGAAGTTATCTCCCTGATGGATTGCATTCATATCATTTGCGGCACGTTTTCTTGAGTGGTTACCCCCAAGTCAGGGTTCTAGCCATTTTAGCTATCCTCTCACTTGATTGGCTCCCCCTGGAGGTCTTCAAATTTGTTTATCTTTGTGAGTGTTGCAAGGTATAATATGTTGACCCCGCACAGAAATGCACTAGTAATTACTAAAAATACCCATGAAAGTTAGTTAACCTCAAGAGGTATAATAGTGTTTTTGTCATGAATGCAAATGACATGAATGGATAGGCGATACTTTTGTAAACATGTTGATTGCATTTATTTTTTTCGTTCATATGTGTTGGTTATGAATTTCCAAACCATAGAAGGCTCTCTGCAATTTCAGAAATTAATTTTTGTCGCCGCTGAGCTAGCCAGCGGATGGTTTATGACAAGTGGGGTCAAGTTGGCACACGCCAGCCTCTCGCCGTGGATTCAAAATTTGGCGTTCCAATGCGGCATGGCTGCCGGAGCAAGGCAGAGGGTTTAGGTGCACACACACGTGCGGCGAGAGCTGGCTATCTAGGGTCACGGCGCGGTGTGGGGGGGAGCTGGTGGTGGTTGGGAGGCATGGCGGCATGGCATCGGTGCGACGTACGGTAGGTGCATGGCACAGGCCAGAGGGCACCGGAGAGCACGCGAGAAGGGGAAAACAAACTAGGGTGGCTGTGGAGGGAGAGGGGGGGGAGGGG
>LT934116.1:766704903-766718210 GCA_900231445.1 Triticum turgidum subsp. durum
GGAGTGTTTTCGGGGCGGGCGGGGCGGCGCACCGCCGGCCGCGGGCGGCGGGGGGCTGCAATTTGGCCGATGGTGGCTGGCGGCTCAGGGGGGGTGGAGGTTGAAGATGAACCACAGGCCCTTGATTTCGTATCCAATGGGTGCAAAATCGACTGACCAGAGATGAAAAGGTCAGTCGACCGACGTGTAGCCTCACCTTGCTAGTGCATTCAGTTTCGACAACAAAATTCAGTTTCGACAGCAAAATTCAGTTTCAACAGTTAGGTTCAGTTTCGACAGTTAAGTTCAGTTTCGACAGTTAAGTTCAGAGATGATCGGCTGATGTATTTTACATCTAGCACTTTTTGGTTATGTATTTTACGTCATGTATTGGAGATGCTATTAGAATTCCACTCAGGTTAACGTTGTTCGTTGTCTCTCTTGTCCTGCTTCAGCCTCGGCGTCGTACAGCTCACTGGAGCTGCTCCAACAACGAAACCCTCCATCACAGCGGAGCAGTACCTCGGGCTGCATCTCCAGACGCCTAAGATCTTCTTCCCCTCCTCCGATGGAAAAGTCAGCCGGAGCATCCTCACCGGCCAACCCAATCACGCTGAGATCGACATGGCTTCGCCAAAGAGGTTGTACACTTGTTGCATCTCTTTTTTACTCTACATGTTATATATATTGTCCACTAATAACGGGCCCTTAATGGGTATAAAGTGATACACTGTTCATTACGGGCCAGTTTTCACCACGGGCCGTTAGTGGGTGTAAAGTGATACACTATTTATTGCGGGCCAGTTTCACCACAGGCCGTTAATAGGCCAAGAGTTACATAGGGCCTCATATGGGCCGAAAGACGTCATGGGCCATACATGGGCCAGAAGTGAAAACGGGCTGGAATCATATTGGATGGCCCAGATGACGCTACTGGGCCTAATTCGGATAGGGCGTCATGGGCCTTGGGTTAGCGGGCTGTAAATGGGCTATATTCGAATAGGCCGTTAACAGGCTTTCCATGGGCCGGCCCGCCACCTTTTGACCAAGTCAAACAGGCCGGCCTTTTCACAGGAATGGGCCTCTGTTGGGCCGTGCTACGTGTCGACGTATCATAGGCGCCCTCTGTCCAATGAGTGGATGACATCTGTCCCAACGGTGAGCCGACACGTGTTTCCTCCAGCCAATGATGATTTTACACGTGGGAAATCCCCATTGGTCGGGGCTGTTAACGGGTTATCGGATCCAAAACCCGACCCGATAGCTTAACGACGTTCCGTTATGGTGGATGCCACTTGTCGGTCACCCATGATGAAAGCAGTTCTGTGACGCACGATTTATCGTCATGGAAGTGGACACTTCCGTGATGATAATTTTGGTAATGTCATCGAACACTTCTACGACAGCACAGGTATGACTATCTTGATTCTGTCATAAATTTGTCATGGATGTACATGCATGACAAAAAATGCGACCTAATGTGACAAACACGTATCATCACGGAAGTGTATTTTTTTGTAGTGTATCCAATAAAGTGCAGTTATGACGTTCGGACACACCATTACGCTATGGTGTTCCATGTGGCATGAGCTGTGAAACTATTCCACATTGGTTTTAAATGAAGGCCAAACTCGTAACTCAAATATTTGTCTCTGCGATCAGATTGTAGAAACTTTACTTTCTTGTTATTATGATTCTCCACTTCACTCTGGAATTCTTTGAACTTTTCAAATGTTTGAGACTTGTGCTTCATTAAGTAGATATACTCATATCTGCTCAAATCATCTGTGAAGGTCAGAAAATAATGATAGCCGCCACGAGCATCAACACTCATTGGACCGCATACATCGGTATGTATTATTTCCATCAAGTCAGTAGCTCGTTCCATTGCTCCGGAGAACGGAGTTTCAGTCATCTTGCCCAAAAGGCACGATTCGCAAGCATCAAATGATTCATAACCAAGTGATTCCAAAACTCCATCTTAATGGAGTTTCTTCATGCGCTTTATAGCGATATGACCCAAACAGCAGTGCCACAAATAAGTTTCACTATGATTATAAACTTTGGATCTTTTGGCATCAATATTATGAATATGTGTATCACTACGATCGAGACCCAACAAACTATTTTCATTGGGTATATGACCATCGAAGGTTTTATTCATGTAAACAGAACAACAATTATTCTCTGACTTTAAATGAATAACTGTATTGCAATAAACATGATCAAATCATATTCATGCTCAACGCAAACTCCAAATAACATTTATTAAGGTATTACACTAATCCCGAAAGTATAGGGAGTGTGCGATGATGATCATATCAATCTTGGAACCACTTCCAACACACATTGTCACTTCACCCTCAACTAGTCTCTGTTTATTCTGTAACTCCTGTTTCGAGTTACTAATTTTTAGCAACCGAACAAGTATCAAATACACAGGGGCTACTATAAACACTAGTAAGGTACACATCAATAACATGTATATCAAATATACCCTTGTTCACTTTGCCATCCTACTTAACCACCAGATATTTAGGGTATTTCTGCTTCCAGTGACCATTTCCTTTGCAGTAGAAGGACTCAGTTTCAGGCTTTGGTCCAGCTTTGGGCTTCTTCACGGGAGTGACAACTTGCTTGCCATTCTGCTTGAAGTTTCCCTTTCTTTCCCTTTGCCCTTTTCTCGGAACTAGTTGTCTTGTCAATCATCAACACTTGATGCACTTTCTTGATTTCTACCTTCGTCGATTTCAACATCATGAAGAGCTCGGGAATCATTTTCGTCATCCCTTGCACACTATAGTTCATCACGAAGTTCTAGTAACTTGGTGATGGTGACTAGAGAACTCTGTCAATCACTATCTTGTCTGGAAGATTAACTCCCACTTGATTCACGCGATTGTAGTACCCAGACAATCTGAGCACATGCCTACTAGTTGAGAAATTCTCCTCCATCTTTTAGATATAGAACTTGTTGGAGACTTCATATCTCTCAACGCGGGTATTTGCTTGAAATATTAACTTCAACTCCTGGAACATCTCATATGGTCCATGACGTTCAAAACGTCTTTGAAGTCCCGATTCTAAGCCGTTAAGCATGGTGCACTAAACTATCAAGTAGTCATCATATTGAGCTAGCCAAATGTTCATAACGTCTGCATCTGCTCCTGCAACAGGTTTGTCACCTAGCGGTGCATCAAGGACATAATTCTTGTGTTCAGCAATGAGGATAAACCTTAGATCATGGACCCAGTCTGCATCATTGCTACTATCATCTTTCAACTTAGTTTTCTCTAGGAACACATAAATAACATAGGGAAGCAACAACGCGAGCTATTGATCTACAACATAATTTGCAAAATACTATCAAGACTAAGTTCATGATAAACTAAAGTTCAATTAATCATATTACTTAAGAACTCCCACTTAGATAGACATCCCTCTAATCATCTAAGTGATCACGTGATCCAAATCAACTAAACCATGTCTGATCATCACGTGAGATGGAGTAGTTTTCAATGGTGAACATCACTATGTTGATCATATCTACTATATGATTCATGCTCGACCTTTTGGTCTCCAGTGTTCCGAGGCCATATCTGCATATGCTAAGCTCGTCATGATTAACCCGAGTATTCCGCGTGTGCAAAACTAGCTTGCACCCGTTGAAGATGAACGTAGAGCTTATCACACCCGATCATCACGTGGTGTCTCGGCACGACGAACTCTGACAACGGTGCATACTCAGGGAGAACAATTTTAACTTGAAATTCAGTGAGAGATCATCTTATAATGCTACCATCAATCAAAGCAAAATAAGATGCATAAAGGATAAACATCACATGCAATCAATATAAGTGATATGATATGGTCATCATCATCTTGTGCTTGTGATCTCCATCTCCAAAGCATCGTCATGATCTCCATCATCACTGGCATGACGCCATGATCTCCGTCATCTTGATCTATATCAATGTGTCGTCACATGGTATTCTCGCCAACTATTGCTCTTGCAACTATTGCTATTGCATAGCGATAAAGTAAAGCAATTATTTGGCGCTTGCGTCTTATGCAATAAAGAGACAACCATAAGGCTTCTGCCAGTTGCCGATAACTTCAACAAAACATGGTCATCTCATACAACAACTTATATCTCATCACGTCTTGACCATATCACATCACAACATGCCCTGCAAAAACAAGTTAGATGCCCTCTACTTTGTTGTTGCAAGTTTTACGTGGCTGCTAGGGCTGAGCAAGAACCGTTCTTACCTACGCATCAAAACCACAACGACATTTCATCAAGTTAGTGTCAGTTTAACCTTCTCAAGGACCGGGCCACACTCGGTTCAACTAAAGTTGGAGAAACTGACACCCGCCAGCCACGTATGTGCAAAGCACGTCGGTAGAACCAGTCTCGCGTAAGCGTACATGTAATGCCGGTCCGAGCTGCTTCATCCAACAACACCGCCGAACCAAAGTATGGCATGCTGGTAAGCAGTATGACTTGTATCGCCCACAACTCACTTGTGTTCTACTCGTGCATATAACATCTAGGCATAAACCTGGCTCGGATGCCACTGTTGGGGAACATAGTAATTTCAATAATTTTCCTACGCACACGCAAGATCATGGTGATGCATAGCAACGAGAGGGGAGAGTGTTGTCCACGTACCCTCGTAGACCGAAAGCGGAAGCGTTAGCACAACGCGGTTGATGTTGTCGTACGTCTTCACGATCCGACCGATCCAATTACCAAACGTACGGCACCTCCGATTTCAGCACACGTTCAGCTCGATGACGTCCCACGAACTCCGATCCAGCAGAGCTTTGTGGGAGAGTTCCGTCAACACGATGGCGTGATGACGGTGTTGATGATGCTACCGACGTAGGGCTTCGCCTAAGCACCGCTAAGATATTACCGAGGTGGAATATGGTGGAGGGGGGCACCGCACACGGCTGGGAGAGATCTACAGATCAACTTGTGTGTACATGGGGTGCCCCTTGCCTCAGTATATAAAGGAGGAGAGGAGGGGAGGCCGTCCTGCCCTATGGGCGCGCCAAGTGTGGAGTCCTACTAGGACTCCAAGTCCTAGTAGGATTCCACCAAAGGGAAGGAGGGAAGAAGGAAGGAGAGGGAGGAGAGAAAGGAAAGGGGGCCCGGCCCCCTAGTCCAATTCGGTTTGCACTAGGGGGGTCGCGCGCCTTGCCTTGCACTGCCTCCTCTCTTCCACCACTTGGCCCATGAGGCCCAATACTTCTTTCCATATTCCCGTATCTCCCCGGTACTCCGAAAAATACCCGAATCACTCGAAACCTTTCCGACGTCCGAATATAGTCGTCCAATATATCGATCTTTATGTATCGACCATTTCGAGACTCGTCTCATGTCACCGATCTCATCCGGGACTCCGAACTAGCTTTGGTACATCAAAACACATAATTCATAATATAAATCGTCACCAAACTTTAAGCGTGCAGACCCTACGGGTTCAAGAACTATGTAGACATGACCGAGACACGTCTCCGGTCAATAACCAATAGCGGAACCTGGATGCTCATATTGGCTCCCACATGTTCTACCAAGATCTTTATCGGTCAAACCGCATAACAACATATGTTGTTCCCTTTGTCATCGGTATGTTACTTGCCTGAGATTCGATCGTCGGTATCTCAATACCTAGCTCAATCTCGTTACCGACAAGTCTCTTTACTCGTTATGTAATGCATCATCCCGCAACTAACTCATTAGTCACATTGCTTGCAAGGCTTATAGTGATGTGCATTACCGAGAGGGCCCACAGATACCTCTCCGACAATCGGAGTAACCAATCCTAATCTCGAAATACGCCAACTCAACAAGTACCTTCGGGGACACCTGTAGATCACCTTTATAATCACTCAGTTACGTCGTGATGTTTGGTAGAACACAAAGTGTTCCTCCGATAGACGGGAGTTGCATAATCTCATAGTCATAGGAACATGTATAAGTCATGAAGAAATCGATAGCAACATACTAAACGATCAAGTGCTAAGCTAACGGAATGGGTCAAGTCAATAACATCATTCTCTAATGATGTAATCCCTTTAACCAAATGACAACTCATGTCTATGGCTAGGAAACTTAACCATCTTTGATTCAACGAGCTAGTCAAGTAGAGGCATACTAGTGACACTATGTTTGTCTATGTATTCACACATGTATTATGTTTCCGGTTAATACAATTCTAGCATGAATAATAAACATTTATCATGAAGTAAGGAAATAAATAATAACTTTATTATTGCCTCTAGGGCATATTTCCTTCATCTGATGGGTTCCTTCTCTCGTGATATTCTTGCCCAAGTTGCCACACTCTATGTTGGGGAACGTAGCAGAAATTCAAAATTTTCCTACGTGTCACCAAGATCTATCTATGGAGAAACCAGCAACGAGGGGAAGGAGAGTGCATCTACATACCCTTGTAGATCACTAAGAGGAAGCGTTCAAGAGAACGGGGTTGAAGGAGTCGTACTCGTCGTGATCCAAATCACCGGAGATCCTAGTGCCGAACGGACGGCACCTCCGCATTCAACACACGTACAGCCGGGTGACGTCTCCCATGCCTTGATCCAGCAAGGAGAGAGGGAGAGGTTGGGGAAGACTCCATCCAGCAGCAGCACACACTACTAGGAAAAGGCCTACTAATGGCGCACCTAATTTGGCCATTAATGGCGCATCAGTGGTGCGCCATTAGTGCCATACCATTAGTACATTTTACTAATGGCGCACCACTGGCGCGCCATTAGTATCTGGTTTACTAATGGCGCACCACTGGATGCGCCATTAGTATATACAACAGTGCGCCATTAGTATGCCTCCCAGGGGGCCATGTATACCCAGGTGCTTTGGCATACTAATGGCACACAACAGCAAGATGCGCCATTAGTAACTTCGGCATACTAATGGCGCACTGTCTAATGATGCGCCATTAGTATCCTTTGGCATACTAATGGCGCACTGTGGTGTGATGCACCATTAGTATGAATATTAGGTTTTTTATATTTTTTTATTTTATGTTTTTTGCATAGGTTACAAAATGTATAATTGGACAAAATATAGACAGCACACATCAACAAGAGATTCATCGAATACAATAGAAGATTAGTCTCTGAATACAATTCATCATATTAGTCTCCAAATTGAAAAGACCGAACAAAGATAGAAAATTATATTACAAGTCTCGAGACCGCGAGTAGCGAGTTTGTCTTCACATTACAAGTTGATATCGATCATCTAAACTACCATCACATAGAAGAGAGCTGCGGTCATCATGATGAGCATCATCACGATGAAACTCGTCTTCATCCGGTTCCTCCAACGCTCCCTCCCCTCTCCCGCTAGATAGCGGGCGTATCTATATTCGGCCTCGGCCCTAGTGGTGTACCCTTTGTAACTATTACCGCTGAATCGGTGAACCTGTCTCCGACACTCCCCCCAGTCGTCGTAGACTCCGGGAACCTTACCCTTGTACACGACATACGTAGGCATTGCTATGCACTAGCCAAACGAAACGTTAGTAGCAATTCACAGACAATACATAAGCAATATATAAGTATGCAACAGAACGATCGGAAGAGAAAAGCAAGACATTAATAGCATCGATTACATCTAAGTTGAACAACTCTCGAAACCAAAGAGACATACTACAAGTTCATTAAAGTTTAATTACAACATGAGCCAATCGATGTTTCAAAACTAGACACATCATCACTGCTTTCGACTCGACTCAAGGGGCCGGAGCGTTGTCAGCCTGGATTGCCGACACGCTCTTTGCCCAATCTTTGAG
Source organism: Triticum turgidum subsp. durum (assembly GCA_900231445.1). Classification (NCBI taxonomy): domain Eukaryota; kingdom Viridiplantae; phylum Streptophyta; class Magnoliopsida; order Poales; family Poaceae; genus Triticum; species Triticum turgidum. The sequence continues at coordinate 766,712,712 of LT934116.1, forward strand.
TTTACTCGGTAGCAGAAGTTGATGATGGTCCCGTACGATCGCCAGCATGTGATGGATGGTGTAGTAGGCACCCTTCTGACCGCCAGGCGGCTGCTTGACGCAGCAAAACGCCGTATTGTGGGAGAACACGTGCTTGCCGTACTTACGAATAGGCCTGGTGAAGGTGCCTCCAGATTTGGCGTAGCCGGGGAGAACATCATCAAGAACCTTCTTGACATTTGTGTAGTCTACGTTCGACTGACGGTCCGGGTCGAAATACGTGGCCATGGAATATTTGGGGCTTAGGAGGATGAGCGTGCAATGTGTGTCACTGCAGAAAACACGGAATGTTAAAAGAAAAACGATCGAAATCTAAGAATTCATATGTTAAGGGCCGGTTGAGGGTAGGAATTAATCGGGAAAGTAAGGCACGAGGAAGTTATCCTCATCTTGGTTTGCTAGAATGACGCCTTCGAGGTAAGAAATCGCGACTTGCCGGTCGCCAGCGCTGCCCAAGATCTTGGCACGCATGTAGAAGGGGTCGACTATCACGATGTCCGGGGTCTTGTCGCGAATGATCCGCATCTCCATACTCAGCGAAAATAGCCGAACGAAGGTGTAGTGCAGCGGATGAAGGTTCATCATAGCGTCGATGTCATCAAACCGCAGGACAATCGTACGCCCGATGGAGTTATCCACAAAGCCCTTGCCCTCTGGCACCTTGGCCGCGAAAACCAGGTATGCCACATCCTTCTCTCTGAGATGCCGCTTCTCCAAAGAAAGAACACTGTCATGAAGACTCCACATAGCACCGGGTGCAGCATTGAGCATATTTGTCGGTAGCATCTCCCTACCAGCCACATGCACCCTCCTCGAGATATCCTCAGGTGAAGGTGGCCCGTCCTGAGCACGGATCGTACTCGGTGTCGGCTGGCTCGCACCCTTGTTAGTCTTTCTTTTGCGTGCTTTCTTCTTCTCCTGTAATGGGACCGAGTTCTGCTCACAGACCACCTTCTTGAGTGTGTTTGGGCTCATAATATTTCGCACCTCGCCTATCTGAGGCTCGATGAAGTCGGCAGCTGGAGGCGTCTCCTAAGAGCTGAGCGGCAGACGACGCCTGTTGCAACTTGGCTTCTCCGCGGTACCAGCTAGATCGTGCACGTCTTTTGTCGGGTTGGGTTCTTGAGAAGGAGCCCCCATGAAGTCGCCATCGTACCCATGTTCGGCAAAGTACTGATCGACGTTGCCAAATGTATCATCGTCATAGTCGTTCTGATCCTGTGCCATATGCATGTTTGGATCCAGTGGCATAGGGATGTCCGGCACCATTGTGGCGGTCTTGCCATGGGGCCGACTTGGCGCCGGCATGACTGGCGATGTTGTCTTTGGGGTGGTGTCCCCCGCCCCCAAATGAATCTGGCTCTTTGGCCAAAGCAGGGGCCAGCTCAGGCAGGCGCTGAGGGTCATCACGTCATCATCGTCGGCCCCGACAGGTCGAATCGGAGGTAACAACTCGTCGCAGCCTGGCAGCACCCGAACTAGTTGAACCCTAAACAAGTTGGGTGGCATCTGGGTACCGTGGAACAAGGGGTTGCCCAGTTGAACGATTTGGCCCTTGGCGACATCGACCAACTCGTTGTTCACGAAGTGCAGGAGAGTACACGGAACGTCGGCGGCGCCCTTCGAAAACATGTAGGGCGTCAGGGATGCCCAGTCAAAGGCAAGGAGATGAAGTCCTCGGCCGAGAGAGGCTTAATTAGTTACCGTGATGATGGCGTCGAGCTCGGCTAATGTCGAGGCACCGCCAACGGCGGGTGTGCAGTTGACGGAGGGGCCACTTGCTGCAGAGGTGCCGGCCGGCGTACACCCGGGTGCATTAAGCTCCCGTGCCGGCGTCGGAGACACCAATGCCGCCTCCGCCGGAGACACCAATGGCCCCGCCATCGCATTCTACGAGTTGTTGGCCGTGAAGCTAGGAATCGGGGGCGGCCCCTGTTGGCCGCCCGCAATCCACGCACTCAACCCCTGGATCAAGGTAGGCACAATGGTGGTGATCGTTGCTCCGAGTCGTTGTTCCACTTGCTCTTGGACAATCTCCGGAATCCGCGCCACCTGTGCCTTGAGTTCTTGAACCTCACACGCCTGGCTTTCCGAGCTGGTCTTTTTCTCCTTCCGCACACCAGTGGTATAGTATGACCACCATTTTGGGGACAAGCCTTTGCCGGCCACACGACCAGATGACGTCGGCTTACTGAGCTTATCCTTGTTCTTCATTACATTCAACGCCCTATTTTGAATGGTGTCCCAAGGGTTGCTCGTAGTCGACCCCGCGCTACTGCTTTCAGTCGCCTGCAGAAGGAATGTGAACCATTTAGAAATTTGGCTTCATTAATTAGAATGCAACCATATGGAGCTAATTACGCGGGGGTGTATTCCTTACCAGAACAAGCTCAAGCACCCTGGTCTTCGGATCCGTGGTAAGCTCCTTTGTTATCGGGTCCTCCTTGTACCGGGCCCTGACAAAGTTCCTGGTCTGCTTGTTACCGCTGTATTTCTCGAAGCGGGGCGGTAGGCCTTGCTCGGCACGCTCCACGTCCTCCTTGTCCCATATAGGCTCCGCCACTATGTAACCGCCGGGACCGAGTTTGTGTTCCCCTAAGTTCAGCTCCCGCATTTCTTTCCCCCACTGACTTGATTGGGTGTTTGCGGTGCTCGAGCAATTGATCTTGAAGTCGTTGTAGTCATCTTCGGTGATCGAAGGATTTTTCTCCTTGATCTTCTCATAACTCTCACCTTTCTCGATCATTCTCTTCACATTGCTTTTCCAAGTAGACAGGGCCTTGCTCATCTTCGTGAGGGCAGCATTGTTCACTTTATTCCCTTTGAGGCTTGTGTTTTCAAAAGCAGCGGGGAACTTGTATCGTTCGTGCAGCTTCGTGAAGAGGAGGTTGCGCAAATTCCCTCGGTCAGGATGCCTCAGGTTCTCGGTGTTGATCGAGACGGTGCTCCGGAGAATGCACCCGAGCTGAAGCGAGTACCCCTTGACTATTCGTTCGACCGTCGTTGGATTCCCGTCGGAGTCCACTTCAGTAACTTCCTCCTTGAGGGTGCGGAGCACGGTCGGGCGCCGGTCCTTCCGTTGCCTCTTCTGTTGGCTGCCATCTGTGCATGCGCTGCCATCATCAGTGGTGGCATCCTCGGCGGCACCATCAGTGGTGGCATCAGTGGGGTCATCCTCAGCGGTACCATCAGCGGTCTCAGGATCGGTGGGGAAGGCGGCGTCCTCATACAAGTGAGGTTGTTCCTCCATCTCCTAGGACAGCTCCCAGAATGCCTTGCCGCCCGAACCACCGGCCTGATCGTTGTTGGCCATGTTTCTCTCTAAATAGGAACAAAGTTTGGTCAAAAAGTTGGTTATTGTCAAGGAACAAGATCATGGTCTCATCATTTAGGGTTAGTCGACACCGAGGCATCCTAAAAGCTAACTTTTATCATTGAGGGTTTTTCGACGCCGAGGCACCCTAAAAGCCTAAGCTTTCATCATTAGTCACAAGTACCCCGGCCCATGCATTTGTCACAAGTACCCCATATGTCCTATTTTTAGCAAAGTCATGCTAAAATTCACAGAAAATTTCAGCATGACCTTTGCTGAAAATAGGACATATGGAGTACCCGAATTTGCTGGAATGGAAGTTAATCGACATTCCAGCAAACTCCAAGGCCTCTCGGGTGGACAAGGCAAAAAAGGCCTCCATCACAACATGGAAAATACATTGGCATGTGAAGAGGTGAAACAATATATGCCGAGGCCTCTAGAGACATAGTAGCAGTTTCTAACTTATTACACTGACAACTAAACTGTCATAAGTAAGAGACCTCATTAGGCTAAAAGCCAAAGCTAGCCCACAAGTACTTGTGAACTGAATCTTGCAAGTCCAAACCCATTGCTTGAATCCAGAGAAATAAAATTAGAATGCTCACAGGAAGAATAAACTCACAGTAACACATAATTATTACCGATAGGCAAACACCACACATCTTCAAATAATTCCAATATAATGAGTTTGAGTAGAGAAAATGTCATTTCTATTACAACCAAATCCATTTATAGTACAAGTCAGAAAACAGCTCAAAATCCCCACAGCCCAACACAATTAATACCAACTGACCTCAAAGTCTGCTGACAGAAATAATGATAGATTGAAATAGTTGAGTACTGTTAAAAAATGACAGGTTAAACTGACCTCAAAGTCTGCTGACAAAATCAATACCAACTGATTGATCGTGGCCGGCCAGTTTATAATCAACGGGAACTATAAGATTTAAAAGAAAACCAATTAAATAGGTAGTCGGTAAGTCGATCGGCATAAGCAACGGTTCACACGTCACCTATAGAGGACAGTAAAAGTACACTAATAAAACTCAGGAAAGAAGAAGTAAAAGTACCCTCAAAACAAGTATTAACAGACTAGTACTGTGTAAATTTGGAAATAAGCAATAAAGCTAACCGGGGATCTGGAATTGCACGGCAAATGATTGTGATCTAGTCGAAATTGATGTATGTGCCAATGAAAGAGAAATAGAGTGACTCATCATATTATATGAGAGTTACCAAAAAAATGTTTCTACAACTACAAAGAAATAGTTAATCACCGATCTGTTCCTGCCTCATATAGTCAATCACCGAGAGGCAATATCATGAGATAAACTAGGTAATCGACTTTAACCCTCACAAACCCTATTGTCATCTGCACCAAGACAACCATTGGGCAACAATGCACTTTCACCACGTTTTTTAGGTACAGATGATGTTACTATAATTTCATTCCGGGAGGAAATCCATGGGTGATTACCATTCAGGAAGTTATCTCCCTGATGGATTGCATTCATATCATTTGCGGCACGTTTTCTTGAGTTGTTACCCCCAAGTCAGGGTTCTAGCCATTTTAGCTATCCTCTCACTTGATTGGCTCCCCCTGGAGGTCTTCAAATTTATTTATCTTTGTGAGTGTTGCAAGGTATAATATGTTGACCCCGCACAGAAATGCTCTAGTAATTACTAAAAATACCCATGAAAGTTAGTTAACCTCAAGAGGTATAATAGTGTTTTTGTCATGAATGCAAATGACATGAACGGATAGGCGATACTTTTGTAAACATGTTGATTGCATTTATTTTTTCAGTTCATATGTGTTGGTTATGAATTTCCAAACCATAGAAGGCTCTCTGCAATTTCAGAAATTAATTTTTGTCGCCGCTGAGCTAGCCAGCGGATGGTTTATGACAAGTGGGGTCAAGTTGGCACACGCCAGCCTCTCGCCGTGGATTCAAAATCTGGCGTTCCAATGCGGCATGGCTGCCGGAGCAAGGCAGAGGGTTTAGGTGCACACACACGTGCGGCGAGAGCTGGCTATCTAGGGTCATGGCGCGGTGTGGGGGGGAGCTGGTGGTGGTTGGGAGGCATGGCGGCATGGCATCGGTGCGACGTACGGTAGGTGCATGGCGCAGGCCAGAGGGCAC
>LT934116.1:766719602-766732604 GCA_900231445.1 Triticum turgidum subsp. durum
GCGGGGGGTCGGCGGCGGCGGTTGAGTAGGGGAATTGAGGGTGCGGGGGGTCGGCGGCGGCGGCCGTTGATATCGTACGCCTCGTAGGTCATCAGGTTATGCTCGGCGCCCTGTGACAAGGCGGATATGAGTTGTTCTTCCGCGGAAGAATCCTCATGTAAAGGGTACGACAGAAGCTTCTGCTTGAACCAACACGTGAAACATGAGTTGTGCTCTTTGAGTATATCTCCGTCCGTCCTCTGTTGGCCTCGGTCATTGTACGTCTTCTCAATAAAGGTTTTGTGCTCTACCACCCAAGGATCGACCACGTCTATGTGTTGTAGCGCGACTAGGTTTGCTCTTTCAAAGTCGGCGAGTCGACCCTCGAAGTCGACATGCATTTCGCGGCGACCCTCACGGTGACCCCATCCAGCGAGCCTGCCGAGGTGCCTGTTGACGGGCAGACCAACGGGGTTCTCGATGCCTAGATAATTCGTGCAGTAGGAGATGCACTCTTCGGTTAGAAAGCCCCTGGCTATACTTCCCTCTGGACGTGACATGTTCCGAACGTATCCTTTGATGACACCATTCATCCTTTCGAATGGCATCATGCTGTGCAGGAACGTCGGCTCGAGTTGGATGATATCCCCCACGATATGGACCAGCAGATGCACCATAATGTCGAAGAATGCGGGCGGGAAGTACATCTCAAGCTCTCATAGTATCACCACGATCTCTTCCTGTAGCCTTCTGAGTTGCCTCACGCCAATCGACTTCCGAGAGATGACGTCGAAAAAGTTGCATAGGCCAAATAGCGTTTCACGGACGTGCGCGTCCATGATCCCGCGGATTGCAACTGGAAGTATCTGCGTCATCAGCACGTGACAGTTGTGAGACTTCATCCCGCTGAACTTCTGCTTCGCTGGGTCTAGGTATCTGCTTATCTTCCCCGCGTAACCATAAGGAAGTTTTACTCCTAGGAGGGAGGTGAAAAACTGCTCGATCTCCTCCAGACTTAGAGTGAAGCACGCGGGAGGGTAGTCATTTCCGGTCTTCTTGGCCTTTTTGCCTTTGCGACGACTTTCTGTGTCCTACTTCGCCTCATCATCATCATCATCATCATCATCATCATCATCATCATTAGCGTGAAGCTCCTGCCTGATGCCCATTGATTTCAAGTCTGCCCTTGCTTTTGGCCCATCTTTGGTCCTCTCTGGCATGTTGAGCAGGGTACCAAGCAGACTCTCGCACACGTTCTTCGTGATATGCATGACATCAAGGCTGTGAGGCACACGGTGGATCTTCCAGTACGGCAAGTCCCAGAAAACAGACCTCGTTTTCCATACCTTCAGTAGCGGCTATGGCGCCTTTTGCTTCTTTCCCGGCTCTGGCGCCTTTTGCTTCTTTCCCGGCAGTGGGCAGTCTTTCCAATTTTTCAACAGCTTGTCTATTTCGTCGCCGCTCCTCGTACACGGGCGTTTTCGGGGTTCGGTTTCACCATCGAACAGATCCTTGCGTTTCCTCCACGGGTCATCGTCGCGAAGCCACCTTCGATGCCCCATGAACACGGTTTTCGAAGACCCGGGATCTCTATCTAGCTGGCGATACGTTGTATTATCCATGCACCTTACGCATCCAGAAAATCCGTGGACTACCTGCCCCGCGAGATATCCGTAACCGAGATAGTCGTGCACTGTCGTGAGCAGTGCGGCTCTCATAGGGAAATATTCTTTCTCTGCAGCGTCCCACGTATTGGCTGGCGTTTTCCACAGCGTGTCCAGCTCCTCTTTCAGCAGCCCCAGATACAGATTGATGTCGTTCCCTGGTTGTTTCGGCCCTTCAATTAGCAAACTCATGTGAATGTAATTCCTCTTCATGCACAACCAGGGGGGAAGGTTGTACATCCACACAAACACAAGCCAGGTGCTATGTGTGCTTCTCTGGATGCCAAACGGATTGACTCCATCGGTGCTCGCGCCCAGCACAATGTTCCTTGGATCGTTCCCAAATTCTGGGTATTTGAAGTTCAACGCTTGCCACTGGCTCGCATCCTTAGGGTGACTCAGCATCTTGTCTTTTTTATCTATCTCCGGATCATTTGCGTCATCTTCTCGCTTCTTATCCTCCCTATCCACGTGCCAACGCAGGAGCTTTGCTACCTTAGGGTCCGCGAAATACCGCTGCAGACGAGGAGTGATCGGAAAGTACCACACCACTTTTTGAGGAGCATTCTTCCTCTTCTTGTATCGAGTGACGCCGCACACCGGACATATGGTAGACTCCGCGTGCTCGTCCCGATAAATGATGCAATTGTTCATGCACACATGGTATTTCACGTGCGGTAAATCGAGAGGACACATGAGTTTCTTCACCTCCTCCAAACTGGTCGGGCACTTGTTCCCCTTGGGAAGACGTTCGTGCCAGAATGACATGTTCTCGTCGAAGCATGCGTCGGTCATTTTGTGTTTTACCTTCATCTCCAGAGCCATGAGCGTTACTTTCAGGCGGGTATCCTTGGGCCTGCATCCTTCATACAATGGAGTAACCGCGTCTAACTCAAGTTGATCCATCTTGGCTTTCTCTCGGGCGGCAGCTCTTGCGTTATCTGTCTGCTTGAGAAGCAGCTCTTGAATATGAGGGTCCTGCACCCAGCCCATCGATGGTCCAGCGTCGTCTGCTCCGCCGGCATCATCATCTTCATGATCATGCCCGTCGTCTGCTCCGGCATCTTCCTCATCATCACGTCCTGCATCTTCTACATGATGACTGTGTACAGCATCACCGTCATGATCATCTCCTGGGGATTCTTCATCTTCTCGCCCGCCCGAGCCGCGATGGTTGTCTTGCTGCCCTTCCTCATTTCTTGCCCGGCCCCCATGGACGACTTTGTAGTCATCTTCATCACCTTGCCACCGATAGCCATTCATGAAACCACGCAAGAGCAGGTAGTCCCGCACCTGCCCGGAATCCGGGTCCGCAATAAGGCTCTTCAGCTTGCATCTTCGACACGGACATCTTATCTCCGTCTCGTTCTTTTGAAGCATCTCAGCCTTCGCGGACCTCAAAAACCTATTCACGATGCCTTCGGTCATCGTGCGGACCATGGTCGCCTGCGGGGTAGAGCAAAACGATATTTTAGAACCAAGAAATTTTTTGGCATGACTTTCCCTAAAAATAGGACCAAAAAGAATGCTTAATGCCAAAATTCTCGTCGAAACGGAAATGAATCAACATTCCGGCAAAATATTGGCAACTATCGCATTTCAAATACCGGTACACCTCCAAACACAAACACATATGCAACACCACAAACATATGCAACACCACGAACATACATAGATCTAGCTAGGCCATAAAAAGTGCATGTGCACATTGTTGTAGGGAGAACAACATAAATATAGCTTCCCCCCTTACTTACCTATCAAAACAAGGTAATTTAACCACTTAATTTGAATGAATCTATGGTGGAAATGAGGTGAAAAAGAGGAGGCACCCGAGACAAGGAGGAGGCGGTGGAGAGAATGAAGTGGGGGGAAAGTGAGTGTGGGTAGGAGAGGCTGTCCAAAATATCTTGTTGCTGCCCACTTACTAATGGCGCACCAACCTCAAATGCGCCATTAGTAATCCAGGTTACTAATGGCGCACCTTCTGGTGGTGCGCCATTAGTAGTTTTGCAAAAAAAAACATACTAATGGCGCACTGCTCTAGAGTGCGCCATTACTAGTATAAACTAGTAATGGCGCACGGTGGAGAAGTGCGCCATTAGTAGTTTTGCAAAAAAAGGAATAAAAAATATAATAAAAAAACAACATTAGTGGCGCACTTTCCGACAGGTGCGCCATTACTAGTTACAACTAGTAATGGCGCACTTCGTCTGGATGCGCCATTAGTATGTTTGGACAGGCGCACTAGTTCAAATTTTTTTTGATACTAATGGTGCACCTTGGGCTAGGTGCGCCATTAGTAGTTTCAACACTAATGGCATAGCAGAAGGTGGTGCGCCATTAGTATATACTAATGGCGCACCGCCTGTCCGGTGCGCCATTAGTGTCAATCCCATCTATAGCCCTTTTTGTAGTAGTGACAATGGCGTGGTGGTGGTGCAGGACCGTGGCAATCCTGCAGGGCTTCGCCAAGCACCGCGGGAGAAGAGGAGAACTTGGGAGAGGGCGAGGGCTGCGCCAGAACTTGGGTGCAGCTCCCATGCGCCTCCCCACTATATATAGGGGTGAAGGGGGCTTATTTCTTGCCCTCCAAGTCCATTGGGGCGTTGGCAAAGGTGGGAGGAAAGAAATCCCATCCTTTCCTTTCCCCACCGATTGTTATCCCCCCTTTTTAGGGATCTTGATCTTATCCCTTCGGGATATGATCTTATTCCTTCTAAGGGGGGATCTTGGTGCGCCTTGACCAGGGGTGTGGGGCCTTGCCCCCACTACCCATGTTCATGTTGGTCCCCCATGCAGGTGGGCCCCACTCCGGAACCTTCTAGAACCTTCCCGGTACAATACCGAAAAATCCCGAACATTTTTCGGTGGCCAAAATAGGACTTCCCATATATAAATCTTTACCTCCGGACCATTCCGGAACTCCTCGTGACGTCCGGGATCTCATACGGGACTCCGAACAACATTCGGTAACCACATACAAACTTCCTTTATAACCCTAGCGTCATCGAACCTTAAGTGTGTAGACCCTACGGGTTCGGGAGACACGTAGACATGACCGAGACAACTCTCTGGCCAATAACCAACAGCGGGATCTAGATACCCATGTTGGCTCCCACATGTTCCACGATGATCTCATCGGATGAACCACGATGTCGAGGATTCAATCAATCCCGTATTCAATTCCCTTTGTCTAGTGGTATAATACTTGCCCGAGATTCAACCGTCGGTATCCCGATACCTTGTTCAATCTCGTTACCGGCAAGTCTCTTTACTCGTTCCGTAACACATCATCCCGTGATCAACCCCTTGGTCACATTGTGCACATTATGATGATGTCCTACCGAGTGGGCCCAGAGATACCTCTCCGTCACACGGAGTGACAAATCCCAGTCTTGATTCATGCCAACCCAACAGACACTTTCGGAGATACCCGTAGTGTACCTTTATAGCCACCCGGTTACGTTGTGACGTTTGGTACACCCGAAGCATTCCTACGGTATCCGGGAGTTGCACAATCTCATGGTCTAAGGAAATGATACTTGACATTAGAAAAGCTTTAGCATACGAACTACACTATCTTTGTGCTAGGCTTAGGATTGGGTCTTGTCCATCACATCATTCTCCTAATGATGTGATCCCGTTATCAACGACATCCAATGTCCATGGTCAGGAAACCGTAACCATCTATTGATCAATGAGCTAGTCAACTAGAGGCTTACTAGGGACATGGTGTTGTCTATGTACCCACACATGTATCTGAGTTTCCTATCAATACAATTATAGCATGGATAATAAATGATTATCATGAACAAGGAAATATAATAATAATAACTAATTTATTATTGCCTTTAGGGCATATTTCCAACACTCTAGACACCAGCAGAAGTATGGAGCGCCATCAACGCCATGTTTGCCACCCAGAGCCAAAGTCAGGCCATCAACACCCGCATCGAGCTCACAAATCTAAAGAAAGGTAACATGTCCATGGCAGAATATCTTGGCAAAATCAAAACTCTCATAGATGAAGTCGCATGCTGCACCGGAGTCCCTCTTCCTGACCCCGAGATCATCTCCAAGATCATGGCTGGCCTCGATCTGGATTACAATCCAGTCGTGTTCGCCCTGGCTGCTAGGGTTGAGCCATTCTCGGTTCGGGAGCTGTATAGCCAGCTCTTGAGCTTTGATGCTCGCCTTGCTCTCCCTCACGACACCAACATCAGACAATCCTCCATCAACTCAGCGTCTCGTGGGCGCGGTCGTGGACGCGGTCACCAGGGACAGAGTCGCAACACCAACGGCGGCGGTCGTGTTCGTGGCAACTACCAGGGCTAGGGTGCTCGATCTGGTGGTGGCGGCAACCCAGGACGCGGCGGCTTCACCAACAACATGGGAGGTGGCGGCTTCAACAACAACAACAACAGCCAACGCGTCGTCCTCGCTGCCAGCTGTGCAAGAAGTCAGGCCATGAGGTCATGGATTGTTGGCACAAGTATGATGAAGACTACGTCCCCGATGATCGCCATGTTGCTGCAGCCATCCGTGAAGAAGGAGGAGGAGATGGCGTCTGGTACGTGGACTCGGGTGCAACAGATCATGTCACCAGCGAGCTAGAGCAGCTCGCGCTCCGTGAGAGATACCACGACAACGACCAAATTCACACCGCGACAAGTGGTGGAGGTATGGATATTTGTCACATTGGCCAAGCTTTCATTAATTCCCCTAACCTTAAACGTGATCTAGTTCTTAAAGACGTCCTTCATGTTTCACAAGCTGACAAAAATCTTGCCTCTATGTCTCCCCTAGCCACTGATAATAACTAGAAGATACCCCGCGCGTTGCTGCGGGATGTTATGCATCACGTACGAATGAGATTGTGGCACAATTGAGCAGCTTTCTAGCTTACTTGCGCAATCAGAGGAATACTCATGAACTATTAATAGTTCGGTTGTTTACTGAGCTCAAAATCACAGTTTGCATCTATAATGAACAAATTGAAACAGTTTCTTGTTGTGCAAATCCATACATCAAATCACATGCCCTAAATAATTTCTTGCATATACAGCTGTGGGTCAATAGTACACTGTCCTAATAAAGAATGACATGGGCAGTTAGCTTATTTCTCCTCAAACTCAAATAAGCCAAATATCTTGATAACATGAATACCAGAATAAAAACTCCATCCTATTAGCAGAATTAGCATAAGAAATGACTTTAAAAGAGTACGCATAATCTATGAGCTGCAAAACAAATAGAACATAAAGTGATAAATCATGTGCACTCAACATGAAGTGTCACTGTAGAAGAATGCAGAAGTTATAGTGACACTCTGAACAGACAATTACTGTCTACAAAATATTTGCATGTAGTGACCAAGATATCATCCAGAGCAAAAACAATATCAGTTTAGTTGATAGCCAATGGTGCCAACTTGCAAATCCCACTATCGAATTCGAAATTGCAAATAATCTGCAATCCTCATTATCAAAAGACATTGAATAGAGATAACAATACTATACGATCATGCAAGTGCAGTTAACCTGCTGAACACAGGACATCTAAACCTCTCTCCCTTCCAAGTTTCCTCGGGAGAAGTCAAACTAAGAAGTATTTCATGAAATGCTAGAGAGAATCGGTAACGTGCTTAATAATCTGTATGTAATCCAAATACTCTAATCACAAAAGCTAGTAAGAGTTCAGAAAAGTGTACCCGTCGAAGCTAATAAATCAGGGTTAGCATTGAAAAAATAGCGAGGTACCGAAACTACTTATATAAGTATATATCTCACTATATAAACATCTCAATGTTTAACCATGCACAATGGAAAAATGGAAGGGAAATATAGATGCATGAGGGTATAATTTATTTAGTAAACTGACATCCAGCTATGGCATCAATCGTCCCTGGTGGATCTCTACAAAAAGGTGAAGAAAAGGTCATTAGTGCATATGCTTTGGGAAGAAGGAAACAGAAACATATATATTGTATCAAATGTAGGATGCCAACTGCCATGACACGTTTAATAGAGGAATAAACTTTTTGATACATGAACAGTGCTAGCATTCCATAAAAATTGTAAGGAAAGTTTTAAGGCTACACACAACATGGATCCTTATTGCTCAAACTATCCAGTAAAATCGCTATATGCCTTCATAAAAGTAAATAAGTTTACTGTAGGCTGCATAATCTCCATTTTAACCTCATCATAGTGAATCGTAAAGGTTCCAATCATACTGATTCTAACCATGATGGCCTGATGTGTAGACTAATATTTAATCAATGTTGACATTTTTGCCATATGACAATATGAAGTATAGAACATTACCTTGCTAGATTGTTTGCCCATCATATATTATCCTAAGAATTTTTTAACCATTGCTGTCGTTTACCTGTCAACATCCTATCCATACAACAATGAAGGGATAACACAGTCAAAAGCATGTTGATCCAATTATTTGTTGTGTAGGTCACAATTGTAATGAACCAAAAAAATTAAGAAAGCACAATCACTTTTCTTTCATAATTGTACTACAATCATTTATGCAACGCCCAAAATCTCATGATGATCTTTTTGGGAATACAACCTCTTCGAACAATACCAATTACATGAACTATCATACTAACAAATGTCAAATGCGCACTATTCATTAACACTCGGACAAATTTGGAGTCAAATCAATTATGCAGCAGGAAAACAAAATATCATCTTTTCCCCCACCTTTTCTTTGTGACAAATCTGGCGAGATTTGAAAGATGCGGGAGGGAGCGAGGGTTGTGGATCTCCAATTGCAGAAGGGGCTGGTGCAGATTCTCGCCATCGAACCCAACAGCGGCAAGTCATCGCAGCTCCTCGTCTGTGAATCCTGCGACGGCGGGGGTCGTATAGGTCGGATGTGGGTTCAGTTCCATCGGGCAGCCGAGAGGTGAAGGCGTCATACGCAGATTTGAAGATGGCAAAGAGCATGGGCAGTGTAGCTAGGTTGCAGAATTTATAGGGGCAGCTCCCCACCATTGAAATAGGCGGTGTCATGGTCGTTGCAGCTCCTTGCCATCGAACCCGACGGTGCGCACACAAAGTAATGGGGGCTGCGGCCGTGTTATTCCTCGCTTGCAGCAGTGATGGTGGAGGATTATTATGGCCGCACTCCTCGGGGTTGACTGGGAAGGGAGATGGACTCACGGGAGGTGGGGAGGGATTAAAGGAGAAGCAACTGAAAGGGAGGGCAGGAAAAGATGGGTCGGGATAGGAAAAGTCTAGCGTGACAATTAATGGGCCAGCTTGTTGGCTTCGTATAGGCAAAAGCAGTCAGGAAATGCATCGATATCAGATCGTGCGGCCAGAAGAAATAACGATGACGTGGCTGCACGAGGAGCTAGAGAAATCAAGTAGTGGGGGGCTCCTATTTAGATATAGAAGATGTCTTCTTTGAAACTCACCCTCATTACTTTTTCATAAAGGATCGGGCAACGAGGGAACTTCTTCATCATGGTAGATGCATTGGAGGGCTCTACCCCATCACATCCGGAGCACTTAGTCGCAAACGTCGTCAAGTTTATTCTGTCATCAAACCATCCTTGGAAAGATAGCATCAAAGATTAGGACATGCATCATCGATCATAATTAAGGAAGTAGTCAATAAAGACATACTCTCTTTGTCACATAGTAAAAATAGTGAGTCAGTTTGTGAAGCTTGTCAGTGTGCCAAGAGCCACCAACTTCCTTATCCCAAGTCAAATAGTGTGTCTCATGCTCTTTTAGAGCTTATTTTCAGTGATGTATGTGATCATGCAAGAGATTCTTTTGGAAAAAATAAATACTATGTTAGTTTCATTGACGACTATAGCAAGTTCACTTGGATTTATTTACTCAAATATAAATCTGAGGTTTTCTCTATTTTCCAAGAGATTCAGAAACTTGTTGAAAGATACTTTAACAGAAAGATTCTGACAGTACAAAGTGACTGGGGAGGGGAGTACGAAAAACTCAACTCTTTCTTCCATAGCATAGGCATTCAACATCATGTGTCTTTACCACATGCCCATCAACAGAACGGTTCTGCCGAGCGCAAACACCGTCACATTGTTGAAGTTGGCCTCTCATTACTTGCCCATGCATCTATGCCACTCAAATATTGGGATGAAGCTTTTATTACAGCAACATATCTCATTAATCGACTTCCTAGTAGAGTCATTGGCAACTCTACTCCATTGGAACGTCTCTATCATCAAAAATCCGACTACAACTCTCTCAAAAATTTTGGGTGTGCTTGCTACCCCAATTTGCGTCCATATAATCATAATAAGCTTGTGTTTCATTTAACCCAATGTGTCTTTCTTGGCTATAGTACTCTGCATAAGGGATACAAGTGCCTAGAAATTGCAACTGGACGTATATATATTTCTCGAGATGTAGTTTTTGATGAAACACTTTTTCCGTTTGCCAAACTTCATCCCAATGCAGGCGCACTTCTTCGTGCTGAAATAGAACTTCTTCCGGACCTTGACACAATATCTGATCACGTGGGTGAATTAGATAAAGCTGACCATGTGAACAAATCCATAGAAAATTGCATCTCTAATGATGTATGTGCAGGTGCAGCTCATGATTTTATGTGGACAGAAACAGCCAAAGCAGCAGCCGTCGCGTGCCCCGTGGAGGATCTTGCCAGCAGAAGATCTGGCGCGGGATCCCAGGAAAATCATGGCGCCAGTGCAATCATTGGCGCTCAATCGGAGGAGGATTCCTTGCTGTTGCAGGCGTCAGGCGACCCGGTGGCCGACATAACGGAGCCCACCAGCCCAGGCGGGGGCGGGGACGACTCTCCGCTTGCCACGAGTCCTCGGCCCACGGGATCGGGCGACACGCGGCGCGCTTCGGCTGGTGGACCGATCCCGAGGTGGATTTCGCCACCAGGCGATCTGGCGCAGGATTTCGTGGCCGCTGGATCTTCTGTGGCTGGCTCCTCTGCTGCACCTAGAGTTCTTCGACGTCACACAAGGTCTCAATCAGGTATTATTAAGGAAAAGGAATATAAAGATGGTACCATCAGGTATGATAAAAAACGTGCTTTCCTCACTACTGTTGGTGAACCAGTTAATCTAGTTGATGCCCTTACTCACAAAGATTGGAAGGAGGCCATGGATAGTAGTATGACGCACTTATGAAAAATAAAACGTGGCACCTAGTATCACCACAAAGAGGCATGAATGTCATTGACAAGATAAAAAGAAAAGCTGATGGAAGTATAGACAGAGACAATGCTAGATTAGTTGCTAAAGGATTCAAACAACGGTTTGGCATTGATTATGAGGATACTTTTAGTACAGTTGTTAAATCAGCTACTATTTGACTTGTCTTGTCTATTGCTCTTTCCAGAGGTTGGAGCTTAAGATAGCTAGATGTTCAGAACGCGTTTCTTCTTGGTGTTCTTGAGGAAGAGGTATTCATGCGGCAACCACCAGGTTATGAAAATCGAAGCACACCAAATTATGTTCGTAAATTGGATAAAGCTTTATATGGTTTAAAACAGGCCCCCAGAGCTTGGTATTCGCGATTGAGCATGCAGCTACAACAACTTGGATATGTACCATCCAAGGCGGACACCTCATTGTTCTTTTATAATAAAGGAAATGTCACTATTTTTGTGCTTGTTTATGTTGATGATATTATTGTTGCTAGTTCAAGTTCAAGTGACACTACTTGTCTACTTAAAGATCTTAAGTTGGAATTTTCCCTCAAGGTTTAGGAGATCTTCATTATTTTCTTGGAATAGAGGTCAAAAAGATAAGAGATGGTATACTTCCGACACAGGAAAAATACACAGCTGATATACTCAGGAGAGTAGGTTTGGAAAAATGTAAACATGTGAGTAAACCTATCTCAACTTCAGAAAAACTTTCTGTTGAAAGTGGAGAGGCACTTGGACCAGAGGATGCAACAAACTACAGCAGTGTTGTGGGTGCATTGAAATATTTAACACTCACACGCCCTGGCATTTCTTATGTTGTCAACAAGGTATGTCAGTATCTACATGCTCCCAGCACTACTCATTGGACTGCAGTTAAGAGAATTTTCAGGTATCTTTAGTTTTCAGAGGGACTTGGACTTCATATTACCAAGTCATCTTCTATGCTTGTTACTGCCTACTCTGATGTAGACTGGGTAGGATGTATTGATGATAGAAGGTCTACTAGTGGATTTGCTGTATTTCTGGGATCCAATCTTGTGTCATGGAGTGCAAGAAAACAAACTACAATATCTACATCGAGTACTGAGGCTGAATACAAAGCTTTGGCAAATGCCACATTTGAAGTAATGTGGACACAAACACTACTTTATAAGCTTGGAATCAAGACTCCCAAAGCTGCCATACTATGGAGTGATAATATTGGTGCAACCTATCTGTTAGCTAATCTTGTCTTTCATGCACGCACAAAGCATATTGAAGTTTATTTTCATTTTGTCAGAGAAAGGGTAGCTAGAAAGCTTCTCGAGATTTCATTTATTCCTACAGGAGATCAACTTGTTGATGGGTTCACAAAACCTCTCACTATGAGAAGATTAGATGAGTTCAAGTACAATCTCAACCTTGGCCGAAGTTCATGAGGTTTAGATTGAGGGGGAGTGTTAGAATATGTATAGGATAGAGATATATTTCATTCAAATTGTATTCTATCTCTATCTACTTTTCTCTCTCTCTCTCGTAACCTCCTTGTACCAAACTCTTTGAGATCGATCTTTGATCTCCTCTTGTACTCCAAGGCATTGCCAATATATAAAAATGCGGCCCAAGACAAAGGGTTTAACGCTTCCAACCTAATTTACAGTGTTCTCATGTACTCGAATACTCAAATGCTTGTTGAGATATAATGTACCATCAGTCCTTAATTCGCGGTCTACCTGGGAATGTTCTAAAAAAGATCTACGCGTGCCTTTTGTGTTGTGTTCTCATGTACTCGAGTACTCTACTAAGCGGGCACTTCAGTCCTTTTTTTCGCATGCACTCAGGTTGACATGTACGATTCATGTAGTTCTGCTTGATATGGGATAGTTTAATTTTCTCATCCGCTCAAATCTTTTTTTATATGTTTTTTGTGACCAACATGTTCAACTCTCTTGAAAAATTAGGACTTAAATGTTCATGGATCTCATGCAGAAAATATTTGCAAATATTTTATATCCAACTAAGAAGAGAGGGTAATCACCACTGTGCATATCTGAAAATAAACTAATTTTACAAAGACTTGAGATTGTACTTCAAAAGAGTAGACAACAACGCTGCCAGCTTTGAAGAATAGTCATATTACCAAGGACCAAACGATTGGATATGAGGAAGTCAAGGTAGTTATTGCAAAAGG
>LT934116.1:766736962-766777277 GCA_900231445.1 Triticum turgidum subsp. durum
AGGGAGGAGGGAGGAGGAGGTCGCCGGAGAGGAGGAGGAGGTCACCGAAGAGGAGAAGTATGGTGGAGGAGAGAAGGGAAGATGAAATGAAGAGAGGAGGAGAGGACCAGCCATATATACGGCATACTAATGGCGCACCGCGGGCAGGTGCGCCATTAGTAATTTTTTTTATTTTTTTTATTTATTTTGAATTTTGAAGGCGGGAAGATACTAATGGCGCACCATGGTCAGGTGCGCCATTAGTATTTTTTTTTATTTTTTTGACTTATTTTGAATTTTGAAGGAGGGAAGATACTAATGGCGCACCATGGGCAGGTGCGCCATTAGTAAGTTTGAATTTTTTTGATTTTTTTTGCTTCTCTAGATCTTAAAAGCCCCGTATCTTTTTTTCTGTTAGGTTTTTGAGGATTTTGGAAATGTTTAACGGAGTTCCCTCCATCGAGAGGGCCCGAACCTGGGTAAAAACATCTCGTGGTAGATCAAATTTTGTACTACCCATATCATCAATATTAATCAAGCAGGAGTAGGGTTTTACCTCCATCGAGAGGGCCCGAACCTGGGTAAAAACATCGTGTCCCTTGTCTGTTACCATCCGCCTAGACGTACAGTTTGGGACCCCCTACCCGAGATCTGCCGGTTTTGACACTGACATTGGTGCTTTCATTGAGAGTTCCTCTGTGTCGTCACCTTTAGGCCCGATGGCTTCTTCGATCATCAACCACGACGCGGTCCAAGGTGAGACTTTTCTCCCCAGATAGATCTTCGTATTCGGCGGCTTTGCACTACGGGCCAATTCGCTTGGCCATCTGGAGCAGATCAAAAGCTACGCCCTTGGCCATCAGGTCAGATTTGGAAGTTTAAACTACACGACTGGCATCCGCGGAGACTTGATCTTTGACGGATTCGAGCCGCAGCCAAGCATGCCGCGCTGTCACGATGGGCATGATCTAGCTCTGCCGCCGGACAGTGCCTAGAGCGCCGCTTAGGTATCTGCTCTGACCCTCAGCTCGGATCCGACTGCGCCGGTCGAGGACGGGTGGCTAGACACCGCCTCAGGGGCTGCAATCTCTACGGTGATCGAGCCAAACACCAATCTTGTCCCTCGCGGAGCTCGTGACTCCAAGGTGCCAGACCCCTTTTCGGACTCCGAATCTTCCGCACCCCTTCCAATCGAACCCAATTGGGCTCTGATCATGGAGTTCACCGCCGCAGACATCTTTCAGCACTCGCCCTTTGGCGGCATCCTGAATTCACTAAAGTCTCTCTCTTTATGAGGAGAGCCCTGGGCGGACTATGGTCAGCAAGGTTGGTATGCGAACGACGAAGAAATTCGAAACCCACCCACCACCCACTTCGTAGCCACTGTCGACGATTTAACCGACATGCTCGACTTCGACTCCGAAGACATTGATGGTATGGACGCCGATGAAAAATACGAACAAGAACCAGTGCCTATAGGGCACTGGACAACCACCTCATCTCACGATGTATACATGGTGGACACACCTAAAAGAAACAACGACGAGGATCAAAGGGGTGCAATGAGGGATCATTCCCTCAAAAAGCAACCAAAGCGGCGGCCGAAACGCCGCGCCAAACCCCACCTCGACAGAGATCCAGCCATAGAGCAGGATGAGCCGGCAGACGACGAACATACCATCGAGCAACCGTTCGAACAGGGCAACTTGGAGAAACAAACCAAACATCCCGTCCCCGGCGAAGATAATAGTCCGGACAACCTCACGCCGGACAAGTTGCTGGAGAAGAAGAACCTCCACCAAAGGCTCGTCGCCATTGTGCATAGCCTGAAAAAGCAGAAGCGGAAGCTCAAAACAGCGGAAGATGCACTCAGAATTAGATGGGACAGAGTACTCAACACCACACACAAGTACCGCGACAGTCACCACACAAAGAGCTATCCAACACTAAAATTATTACCGGAATTTGATGAGGAGGCCTTAGAGCCCCCACGGTCAAAAAACAAGGAAGCCACCAGGTAGGATAGACGACCCCATGACCGACATCAAGCGGCAAAGGGTGCCGCACTCAATCCGGCGCGCGATCCGCACAAGGATTCACATCAAAAAGACGGCCCAAATAGATCTATCTACGGGCCAAGAAAGCAAGCTCTAGTGAGCAATGCAACGCAACAAATACCCGAACATCGCGGCACACCCAAATACAGGGGCGCCGCACATCCCCTATGTTTCACCAATGAGGTGCTGGACCATGAATTTCCAGCGGGATTCAAGCCCGTAAGCATAGAGGCATACAACGGAACAACAGACCCTGGAGTCTGGATTGAGGATTATATCCTCCACATACACATGGCTAGAGGAGATGACCTCCACGCCATAAAATACCTACCCCTCAAGCTCAAAGGGCTAGCCCGGCACTAGCTTAAAAGCCTTCCCGAAAACACCATAGGAAGTTGGGAAGAGCTCGAGGACGCTTTTCGGGCAAATTTTCAAGGGACGTATGTCAGACCTCCAGATGCAGACGATCTAAGCCATATAACTCAACAACCCGGAGAGTCAGCCCGGAAACTCTGGAACATATTTCTTACTAAAAAGAATAAGATAGTCGACTGTCCGGACGCCGAAGCCTTAGCAGCTTTCAAACATAGCGTTCGAGACGAATAACTCACCAGACACCTCGGCCAAGAAAAGCCAAGAACAATGGCCGCACTGACAAGC
Source organism: Triticum turgidum subsp. durum (assembly GCA_900231445.1). NCBI lineage: Eukaryota > Viridiplantae > Streptophyta > Magnoliopsida > Poales > Poaceae > Triticum > Triticum turgidum. Next base: position 766,739,659 of record LT934116.1, read on the forward strand.
CTCGTGACCCGCTTTTGTGCAGGAGAGGATAGCTGATTGGCAAGAAGCAGCACCAGCGACCCAAGTACATCCGAAGTCAGAGATGGAAATGGAAAACCGTGCCGTAGCAAGGAACGGCGCCGGTTCAAGGATTACAGCCCGCAGAGCACGGCAGTCAATGCTGGATTCAAGAGCTCTCGGAAAAATTAGAAAAAGCCGCCCCCCAAAGATAATAGGGACGAGCTATCTAACCTCAACAAAATCTTGGACAAAATATGTCAAATCCATAGTACTCCCGGGAGGCCTGCAAACCACACCCACAGAGATTGTTGGGTCTTCAAGCAATCCGGCAAACTCAACGCCGAACACAAGGGGCTCGACATACCAAGCGAGGATGATGACGAACCCCACAAGCAGAACACCGGAGAACAAAAGAAGTTCCCACAAGAAGTCAAAACAGTAAATTCACTTCATGTGACAAAAGGGAAAAACAGAGTGGCACCCATGGAGATACGCGCCATACGGCCTGTCCCAGAGGAGTCCCGCCACTGGTTGTTACAACTAATCACCTTCGATTATCAGGATTACTCTAGAGGTATCCGGAACGCAGGCTGGACTGCCTTGGTCTTAGATCTGATAATTGACGGACTCCACTTCACACAAGTCCTAATGGACGGCGGCAGTGACCTAAACCTGCTATATCAGGACACAATACGCAAAATGTGGTTAAACCAACAAAAAATTCGCCATGGCAACACTCCCCTTCAAGGGGTCACGCCAGGCCCACATACCCATTGTATGGGTTCCCTCTCGTTAGAAGTTATGTTCAGCTCCCCCGACAACTTCCGAAGCGAAAAGCTAACCTTCCATATCGCCCCATTCATAAGTCGCTATCAAGCACTACTGGGACGTGAAGCTTTCGCCCGCTTTAACGCAATACTGCATTATGCATCCCTTACACTCAAAGTGCCCGGTCCACGAGGCATCATCTCATTAAAAGGAAGTATCAAGTGTTCCTCGAGCGCGGACGATGGTGCGGCTGCCTCGACATCCGCACACTAATCCAGCTTTACTAGTTCGAGCACCTAAACAGGTCGTTTAAAACCCCGGACATGGCTCGACAAGTCCGGCGTAAACATACACAGGCTTAACAGCCGCATAACCCTGTACAGGGGGCTCCGTGCGTTTACACCAGGAGACAATAAAGCTCACTTCTAACCATTTTTCTGTATTATACCTTGTTTATTTTAACATATATTGCTCGCACGATTGTCTTCCACTAAGTTCCTCTCTTTTGCAGACGAACACCGTGCTACACCCGTCCAGGATACGACACAACGGAGACACAGGCGCAGACGTGCAGTAGGGACCCGTTTCAAGGATTCTTTTTAGATTAAGACCCTGCGTAAACCTTTCTTACTGTCTCTTGTTGATCACATCCCCCGATTTGTTGCTATAACCGAGGAGGAGGCTGGCATCTTGGCATGTGGCCACACGAGAATTTTGCACGTACCTGGACACCAGGGGCTTCTTACCAAGGGCTTTTGTTTGACCCGCTTTCATAAAGACCGAATACCTTAGGGAGTGTTTGGCATCGCGAGTTTGGCCTTATATGCATCAGCTCCGAATCATGTCTTTGGTCAAATGTTGGGTTTGCCTGGCTCCTGTGTTTTGCTGCCTTACGTTCCACTCTATCGGCTAAGGCGGCACCAGGAGAACTACTGCGATTGTGCCCCGGTTCGGCCAGGCGAGCACCTCAGTAGAGAAAGCCGAAAACTGACTGTCATGATATAGCAAGAGACTGGTCAACCACTCGATGACTTGCCGGAATCTTTAGGATTCCTCCGCATTAACGAAGGGCCATTTCCCGGTCAGGCACACATGCGCCCCGAATTCGGGCGAGCGCGGTGCCCCTAGGGGCTATTCAGTAGCCCCACTGTCAAACTCCTATGGCTAAGTGAAAGTGATAAAGCATTATAGTCCGGTTGCCTAGTTCGCTGCGCTACCACCTCCTTTATAGAACCAAGACGTTGGATCAAGTGTGAAAATGCGCCTTCTGCGAACACCCCCGCATTATATGCGTGGGGGCTGAAGCCAATGACTGGCATCTTTCAGGTTATATACACATATACATTAACGGCCGCACTGGAGGCATTCTAATTCTTGAAAGCACAAGTATAAAAAGCTTTTATATTCCATCAAAACATTATTTTACAATAGCACATGTTATTCGAACACAACATCCTTCAAGCACTGCGTCTCTATTAAATGAGCGCCCTGCAGAACTTCCTCAAAGTAGTGCTTGGCAGGTACTCGGCTTTCGTCTGAATCCTGGGATGCAACAACACTGGCCTTCATATCCGCCTAGTATGTTTTGACATGGGCAAGAGCCATCTGTGCACCCTCTATACACGCTGACCTCTTCGTTGCATCAATATGCGGCACCGTACCAAGGAACTGCTGCACCAAGCTAAAATAACTCTTCGGCTCTGGCCCTTCCGGCCACAGATGACTCGCGACGTACCTCATGGCGAGTCCGGATAACCTGTTCAGTTCCGCCCAAGTGGCCAAACGGTCGGATACCTAAAGTGGGCGCTCTGGATTGTGGAACTGCGACCAAAAAAGTTCTTCCAATCCATGGTCACCTAGACCCCGGAAGTGTTCGGTCGTGTCCGCGGCACTCACCGCCAAATCTAGATAAGTGTTCGCCGCACTCCACTTTTGGTCTAACGGAGCATACTTAGGATCTCTGAACTTCATCCGCAACATATAGGGCTTTCCAGCCGCGATATCTCCGGCCTGACGTAGCTCCTCCTTCATAGCTCTTATTGCAGAGCGAGTGTCCTTGGCCTCGGCAGTGACCTTTTCTAGGTCCTTCTGTGCCACCCTATCTTCTTTTTCAAGAAGCTTACAACGGTCGGCAGCATCCTTCAATTTTACAGCCATCTCGTCCGTTTCTTTCTTGCTCTGGCAGTGAGCAGCCTGTTCGGCTTTTAGCTCTTCAACCACTTTAACGGCAGCCGCATCGCTTTTCCTCGCTTGCTCCTTGGTCAGGCAAGTTCCGCCCAAAGGTTCTCCACGGCAGCGGCACCGTCTGCATTAAGTGTTGGGGAACGTAGCAGAAATTCAAAATTTTCCTACGTGTCACCAAGATCTATCTATGGAGAAACCATCAAAGAGGGGAAGGAGAGTGCATCTACATAACCTTGTAGATCGCTAAGCGGAAGCGTTAAAGAGAACAGGGTTAAAGGAGTCATACTCGTCGTGATTCAAATCACCGGAGATCCTAGTGTCGAACGGACGACACCTCCGCGTTCAACACACGTATAGCCTGGTGACGTCTCCCACACCTTGATCCAGCAGCAGCGTGGTGGTCTTGGAGGAGCGTGGAAATCCTGCAGGGCTTCGCCAAGCACCGCGGGAGAGGAGAAGGGAGAGAGGTAGGGCTGTGCCAGGGAGAGGTGAAAGTCATCTGTTGGCAGCCCCAAAACCCTCAAGTATATATAGGGGGAGAGGGGGGTCTGCGTTCCCACCTAGGGTTCCACCCTAGGGGCGGCGGCCAGCCCAAGATCCCATCTGGGGGGCGGCCAAGGGGTGGAAGGGGAAACTTGCCCCCCAAGTTAGGTGGGTGCGCCCCCTTCCCAAATCCTACGCGCCTTGGGCCCTTGTGGGGCGGCGCACCAGCCCACCTGGGGCTGTCCCCCTCCAACACTTGGCCCATGCTGCCCTCCGGGGATCCTGGCCCCACTTGGTGGACCCCCGGGACCCTCCCGGTGGTCCCGGTACGTTACCGATAAAACCCGAAACTTTTCTGGTGACCAAAATAGGACTTCCCATATATAAATCTTTACCTCCGGACCATTACGGAACTCCTCATGACGTCCGGGATCTCATCTGGGACTCCAAACAACATTCGGTAACCACATACAAACTTCCTTTATAACCCTAGCGTCATCGAACCTTAAGTGTGTAGACACTACGGGTTCGGGAACCATGCAGACATGACCGAGACGTTCTCCGGTCAATAATCAACAGCGGGGTCTGGATACCCATGTTGGCTCCCACATGTTCCACGATGATCTCATTGGATTTACCACGATGTCAAGGACTCAATCAATCCCGTATACAATTCCCTTTGTCTATCGGTATTGTACTTGCCCGAGATTCGATCGTCGGTATGCCGATACCTTGTTCAGTCTCGTTACCGGCAAGTCTCTTTACTCGTTCCGTAACACATCATCCCGTGATCAACCCCTTGGTCACATTGTGCACATTATGATGATGTCCTACCGAGTGGGCCCAGAGATACCTCTCCGTTAACCGGAGTGACAAATCCCAGTCTCGATTCATGCCAACCCAACAGACACTTTCGGAGATACCTGTAGTGCACCTTTATAGCCACCCAGTTACGTTGTGACGTTTGGTGCACCCAAAGCATTCCTACGGTATCCGGGAGTTGCACAATCTCATGGTCTAAGGAAATGATACTTGACATTAGAAAAACTTTAGCATACGAACTACGATCTTTGTGCTAGGCTTAGGATTAGGTCTTGTCCATCACATCATTCTCCTAATGATGTGATCCCATTATCAATGACATTCAATGTCCATGGTCAGGAAACCGTAAGAATCTATTGATCAACGAGCTAGTCAACTAGAGGCTTACTAGGGACATGGTGTTGTCTATGTACCCACACATGTATCTGAGTTTCCTTTCAATACAATTATAGCATGGATAATAAACGATTATCATGAACAAGGAAATATATTAATAACTAATTTATTATTGCCTCTAGGGAATATTTCCAAGAGTCTCCCACTTGCACTAGAGTCAATAATCTAGTTCACATCGCCATGTGATTAACACTCATAGGTCACATCACCATGTGACCAACATCCAAAGAGTTTACTAGTGTCACTAAACTAGTTCACATCACCATGTGATTAAGACTCAATGATTTCTAGGGTTTGATCATGTTTTGCTTGTGAGAGAGGTTTTAGTCAACGGGTCTGCAACATTCAGATCTGTATGTACTTTGCAAATCTCTATGTCATATTGTAAATGCTGCTTCCACGCTCCACTTGGAGCTTATTCCAAATTGTTGCTCCACTATACGTATCGGGTTTGCTACTCAGAGTCATTCGGATAGGTGTTAAAGCTTGCATCGATGTAACCCTTTACGCCAAACTCTTTATTACCTCCATAATCGAGAAACATTTCCTTATTCCTCTAAGGATAATTTTGACCGCTGTCCAATGATCCGTTCCTGGATCATTCTTGTACCCCTTGACTGATTCATGGCAAGGCACACTTCCAGTGCGGTACACAGCATAGCATACTATAGAGCCTATGTCTGAAGCATAGGGGACGACCTTCGTCCTTTCTCTCTCTTCTGCCGTGGTCGAGCTTTAACTCTTAACTTCAGACCTTACAACTCAGGCAAGAACTCCTTCTTTGACTGATCCATCTTGAACACCTTCAAGATCATGTCAAGGTATGTGCTCATTTGAAAGTATTATTAAGCATTTTGATCTATCTTATAGATCTTGATGCTTATTGTTCAAGTAGCCTAATCCAGGTTTTCCATTGAAAAACACTTCTCGAATAAACCTATATGCTTTCTAGAAATTGAACATCATTTCTGATCAACAATATTTCAACAACATATTCTCATCAGAAATTCTATAGTGCTCCCACTCACTTATTTGGAAATACAAGTTTCTCATAAACTTTGTATAAACCCAAAATCTTTGATCATATCATCCAAGCGTACATTCCAACTCCGAGATGCTTACTCCACTCCTTAGAAGGATTGTTGGAGCTTTGCATACTTGTTAGCGTCTTTCAGGATTGTCAAAGACCTTCTGGTTGTATCACATACAACCTTTCCTCAAGAAAACTATCAAGGAAACAATGTTTTGACATCCTATATTCAAGATTTCATAAATAATGCAGTAACTGCTAATCCAATTCCAACAGACTCTTAGCATCGCTACGAGTGAGAAAGCCTCACCGTAGTCAACTCCTTGAACTTGTCGGAAAACATCTTTAACGACAAGTCGAGCTTTCTTACCATCATTGTCTGTCTTCCCTTTTAAAATCCATCTTTACCCAACGGCTTTACGACCATCAAGTATTTGTTCCAAAGTCATGGATCCTCTCTCGGATTTTGTGGCCTCGAGCCATTCGTCGGAATCCGGGCCCACCATCGCTTCTCCATAGCTCGTAGGTTCATTATTATCTAGCAACATGACCTCTAAGACAGGATTGCGTACCACTCTGAAGTAGTACGCATCCTTGTCACCCTACGAGGTACGGTAGTGACTTGATCCGAAACTTCACGATCACTATCATAAGCTTCTACTTCAATTGGTGTAGGCACCACAGGAACAACTTCCTGTGCCCTGCTACAAACTTGTTGAAGTGACGGTTCAATAACCTCATCAAGTCTCCACCATCCTCCCACTCAATTCTTCGAGACAAACTTTTCTCGAGAAAGGACCCGATTCAAGAAACAATCCCTATTGCTTTCGGATCTGAATTAGGAGGTATACCCAACTGTTTTGGGTGTCCTATGAAGATGTATTTATCTGTTTTCGGTTCATTTGACTGATCCATCTTGAACACCTTCAAGATCATGTCAAGGCATGTGCTCATTTGAAAGTACCATTTAGCGTTTTTTGATCTATCCTCATAGATCTTGATGCTCAATGTTCAAGTAGCTTAATCCAGGTTTTCTATTGAAAAACACCTTTCAAATAACCCTATACGCTTTCCAGAAATTCTACATCATTTCTCATCAACAATATGTCAACAACATATACTCATCAGAAATTCTATAGTGCTCCCACTCACTTCTTTGGAAATACAAGTTTCTCATGAACTTTGTATAAACCCAAAATCTTTGATCATCTCATCAAAGCGCATATTCCAACTTCGAGATGCTTACTCTAGTCCTTAGAAGGATCGCTGGAGCTAGCATACCTTTTAGCATCCCTAGGATCGACAAAACTTTTCTGATTGTATCACATACAACCTTTCCTTACGAAGACTAGTAAGGAAACTCGTTTTGACATCCATCTGCCAGATTTCATAAATGCAGCTAATGCTAATACGATTCAGACGGACTTAAGCATCGCTACGGATGAGAAAATCTCATCGTAGTCAACTCCTTGAACTTGTGAAAAACTCTTCGCCACAAGTCGAGCTTCATAGACGGTGACATTACCGTCCACGTCCGTCTTCTTCTTAAAGATCCATTTATCTCAATGTCTTGCCGATCATTGGGCAAGTCCACCAAAGTCCATGCTTTGTTCTGATACATGGATCCTATCTCGGATTTCATGGCTTCTAACCATTTGACGGAATTTGGGCCCACCATCGCTTTTCCATAGCTCGTAGGTTCATTGTTGTCTAGCAACATGACCTTCAAGACAGGATTACCGTACCACTCTGAAGCAGTACGCATCCTTGTCACCCTACGAGGTACGGTAGTGACTTGATCCAAAACTTCATGATCACTATCATAAGCTTCTACTTCAATTGGTGTAGGCGCCACAGGAGAAACTTCCTGTGCCCTGCTACACACTAGTTGAAGTGACGGTTCAATAACCTCATCAAGTCTCCACCATCCTCCCACTCAATTCTTTCGAGAGAAACATTTCCTCGAGAAAGGACCCGTTTCTAGAAACAATTACTTTTGCTTCCGGATCTGAGATAGGAGGTATACCCAACCATTTGGGGTATCTTATGAAGATGTATTTATCCGTTTTGGGTTCGAGCTTATCACTATGAAACTTTTTCACATAAGCGTCGCAGCCCCAAACTTTTAAGAAACGACAACTTAGGTTTCTCCAAACCATAGTTCAAATGGTGTCGTCTCAACGGAATTACCTGGTGCCCTATTAAAGTGAGTGCGGTTGTCTCTAATGCCTAACCCATGAACGATAGTGGTAATTCGATAAGAGACATCATGGTACGCACCATATCCAATAGGGTGCAACTATGATGTTCGGACATACCATCACACTATGGTGTTCCAGGCGGTATTAATTGTGAAACAATTTCCACAATGTCTTAATTGCGTGCCAAAGCTCGTAACTCAGATACTCATCTTTATGATCATATCATAGACATTTTATCCTCTTGTCACGATGATCTCCAACTTCACTCTGAAATTACTTGAACCATTCAATAATTCAGACTTGTGTTTCATCAAGTAAATATACTCAGTATCTACTTAAATCATCCGTGAAGTAAGAACATAATGATATTCACTGCATGCCTCAGCACTCATTGGACTGCACACATCAAAATGTGTTACTTCCAACAAGTTGCTATCTTGTTCCATCTTACTGAAAACGAGGCTTTTCAGTCATCTTGCCCATGTGGTATGATTTGCATATCTCAAGTGATTCAAAATCAAGTGAGTCCAAACGATCCATCTGCATGGAGTTTCTTCATGCGTATACACCAATAGACATGGTTCGCATGTCTCAAACTTTTCAAAACGAGTGAGTCCAAAGATCCATCAACATGGAGCTTCTTCATGCGTTTTACACCAATATGACTTACATGGCAGTGCCACAAGTAAGTGGTACTATCATTACTATCTTATATCTTTTGGCATGAAAATGTGTATCACTACGATCGAGATTCAATAAACCATTCCTTTAGGTGCAAGACCATTGAAGGTATTATTCAAATAAATAGAGTAACCATTATTCTCCTTAAATGAATAACCGTATTGCGATAGACACAATCCAATCATGTCTATGCTCAACGCAAACACCAGATGACAATTATTCAGGTTTAATACTAATCTTGATGGTAGAGGGAGCGTGCGATGTTTGATCACATCAACCTTGGAAACACTTCCAACACATATCGTCAGCTCACCTTTAGCTAGTCTCCGTTTATTCCGTAGCTTTTATTTCGAGTTACTAACACTTAGCAACCGAACCGGTATCCAATACCCTGGTGCTACTAGGAGTACTAGTAAAGTACACATTAACATAATGTATATTCAATATACTTCTATCGACCTTGCTAGCCTTCTTATCTACCAAGTATCTAGGGTAATCCTGCTCCAATGGTTGTTCCCCTTATTACAGAAGTACTTAGTCTCGGGTTTAGGTTCAACCGTGGGTTTCTTCACTGGAGCAGCAACTGATTTGCCGTTTCATGAAGTATCCCTTCTTGCCCTTGCCCTTCTCGAAACTAGTGGTTTCACCAACCATCAACAATTGATGCTCCTTCTTGATTTATACTTTTGCGGTGTCAAACATCGTGAATACCTCAAGGATCATCATATCTATCCCTGGTATGTTATAGTTCATCATGAAGCTCTAGCAGCTTGGTGGCAATGACTTTGGAGAAACATCACTATCTCATCTGGAAGATCAACTCCCACTCGATTCAAGTAATTGTTGCACTCAGACAATCTGAGCACAAGTTCAACGATTGAGCTTTTCTCCCTTAGTTTGCAGGCTAAGAAAATCGTCGGAGGTCTTATACCTCTTGACGTGGGCACGAGCCTGAAATCCCAATTTCATCCCTCGAAACATCTCACATGTTCCGCGACATTTCGAAATCGTCTTTGGTGCCTCATCTCTAAACCGTTTAACTAAACTATCACGTAGTTATCAAAACGTGTATGTCAAATGTTCGCAACATCCACAGACGACGTTCGAGGTTCAGCACACCGAGCGGTGCATTAAAGACATAAGCCTTCTACTGTCCGCATAATTGCTACTGTCAACTTTCAACTATATTTTCTCTAGGAACATATCTAAAACAGTAGAACTAAAGCGCGAGCTATGACATAATTTGCAAAGGGCTTTTGACTATGTTCAGGATAATTAAGTTCATCTAATGAACTCCCACTCATATAGACATCCCTCTAGTCATCTAAGTGATTACATGATCCGAGTCAACTAGGCCGTGTCCGATCATCACGTGAGACAGACTAGTCATCATCGGTGAACATCTTCATGTTGATCGTATCTACTATACGAATCATGCTTGACCTTTCGGTCTCTTGTGTTTCGAGGCCATGTCTGTACATGCTAGGCTCGTCAAGTTAACCTAAGTGTTTCGCTTGTGTAAATCTGGCTTACACCCGTTGTATGTGAATGTAAGAATCTATCACACCCGATCATCACGTGGTGCTTCGAAATGACGAACTTTCGCGACGGTGCACAGTTAGGGGAAACACTTTCTTGAAATTTAATGAGGGATCATCTTATTTACTACCGTCGTTCTAAGCAAATAAGATGCATAAACATGATAAACATCACATGCAATCAAATAGTCACATGATATGGCCAATATCATTTTGCTCCTTTTGATCTCCATCTTCGGGGCTCCATGATCATCATCGTCACCGGCATGACACCATGATCTCCATCATCATGATCTCCATCATTGTGTCTTCATGAAGTTGTCTCGCCAACTATTACTTCTACTACTATGGCTACCGGTTAGCAATAAAGTAAAGTAATTACATGGCGTTGGTTCAATGACATGCAGGTCATACAATAAATTAAGACAACTCCTATGGCTCCTGCCGGTTGTCATACTCATCGACATGCAAGTCGTGATTCCTATTACAAGAACATGATCAATCTCATACATCACATATCATTCATCACATTCTTTTTGGCCATATCGCATCACATAGCATATCCTGCAAAAATAAGTTAGACGTCCTCTAATTGTTGTTTGCATGTTTTACGTGGCTGCTATGGGTTTCTAGCAAGAACGTTTCTTACCTACGCAAAACCACAACGTGATATGCCAATTGCTATTTACCCTTCATAAGGACCCTTTTCATCGAATCCGTTACGACTAAAGTGGGAGAGACTGGCACCCGTTAGCCACCTTATGCACCAAGTGCATGTCCGTCGGTGGAACCTGTCTCATGTAAGTGTACGTGTAAGGTCGCTCCGGGCCGCTTCATCCCACAATACCGTCGAAACAAGATTGGACTAGTAACGGTAAGCATATTGAACAAAATCAACGCCCACAACTACTTTGTGTTCTACTCGTCCAAAGAATCTACGCAATAGACCTAGATCTGATACCACTATTGGGGAACGTAGCAAAAATTCACAATTTTCCTACGTGTCACGAAGATCTATCTATGGAGAAACCAGCAACGAGGGGAAGGAGAGTGCATCTACATACCCTTGTAGATCGCTAAGCGGAAGCGTTCAAGAGAACGGGGTTGAAGGAGTCGTACTCGCCGTGATCCAAATCACTGGAGATCCTAGTGCCGAACGGACGGCACCTCCGCGTTCAACACACGTACAGCCCAGTGACGTCTCCCACGCCTTGATCCAGCAAGGAGAGAGGGAGAGGTTGAGGAAAACTCCATCCAGCAGCAGCACAACGGCGTGGTGGTGGTGGAGGAGCGTGGCAATCCTGCAGGGCTTCGCCAAGCACCGCGGGAGAGGAGAAGGGAGAGAGGTAGGGCTGCACCAGGGAGGGGTGAAACTCATCTTTTGGCAGCCCCAAACCCTCAAGTATATATAGGGGAGAGGGGGGGCTGTGTCCCCACCTAGGGTTCCACCCTAGGGGCGGCAGCCAGCCCAAGATCCCATCTGGGGGGCGGCCAAGGGGGGGGAGGGGACACTTGCCCCCCAGGTTAGGTGGGTGCGCCCCCTTACCAAACCCTAGGCGCCTTAGGCCCTTGTGGGGCGGCGCACCAGCCCACCTGGGGCTGGACCCCTCCCACACTTGGCCCATGCTGCCCTCCGGGGATCCTGGCCCCACTTGGTGGACTTCCGGGACCCTCCCGGTGGTCCCGGTACGTTACCGATAAAACCCGAAACTTTTCCGGTGACCAAAAAAGGACTTCCCATATATAAATCTTTACCTCTGGACCATTCTGGAACTCCTCGTGACGTCCGGGATCTCATCCGGGACTCCGAACAACATTCGGTAACCACATACAAACTTCCTTTATAACCCTAGCGTCATCGAACCTTAAGTGTGTAGACCCTACGGGTTCGGGAACCATGCAGACATGACCGACATGTTCTCCGGTCAATAACCAACAGCGGGATCTGGATACCCTTGTTGGCGCCCACATGTTCCACGATGATCTCATCGGATGAACCACGATGTCAAGGACTCAATCAATCCCGTATACAATTCCCTTTGTCTATCGGTATTGTACTTGCCCGAGATTCGATCGTCGGTATGCCGATACCTTGTTCAATCTCGTTACCGGCAAGTCTCTTTACTCGTTCTGTAACACATCATCCCGTGATCAACCCCTTGGTCACATTGTGCACATTATGATGATGTCCTACCGAGTGGGCCCAGAGATACCTCTCCGTTAACCGGAGTGACAAATCCCAGTCTCGATTCGTGCCAACCCAACAGACACTTTCGGAGATACCTGTAGTGCACCTTTATAGCCACCCAGTTACGTTGTGATGTTTGGTGCACCCAAAGAATTCCTTCGGTATCCGGGAGTTGCACAATCTCATGGTCTAAGAAAATGATAGTTCACATTAGAAAAGCTTTAGCATACGAACTACAGTCTTTGTGCTAGGCTTAGGATTGGGTCTTGTCCATCACATCATTCCCCTAATGATGTGATCCCGTTATCAATGACATTCAATGTCCATGGTCAGGAAACCGTAACCATCTATTGATCAACGAGCTAGTCAACTAGAGGCTTACTAGGGACATGGTGTTGTCTATGTACCCACACATGTATCTGAGTTTCCTTTCAATACAATTATAGCATGGATAATAAATGATTATCATGAACAAGGAAATATAATAATAACTAATTTATTATTGCCTCTAGGGCATATTTCCAACATTAAGCACATATGTTATAAGGTACGAGCATCAAGCTCCTCTTACCAGATGTCTTTGGAGACATTACATACCTGGTGCCTCGTCTAGCCGCTCATTTACAAGCGCGATGTCGGCATCTGCCACATCAAGTTGCCGCTTTAGCTCGGCAAATTTATCAGTCCGGCTAACCACCGAACACCTCGCCACCTACATAGGAAGGGTGACATATTATACCTGAGAATATGACCCTCTGTGCGTCGTCATTTTTGACAACACACAGAGTCTCAGGGGCTACTATCTATACAGGGCGCATTTTATATATGCGGCTCTGTCAAAAGGTACATCTTTTCGCGTACCTCGAAACCTGTTAGTAAAATCCCGGCGGCCTCGTACAATCCGCTTTCCGCGGATGAAATCCCTCTAATCACCGTGTTCATCAACACACGGTGTTCTTCTGAGATAGACGCTCGCCCGAGCAGATCCTTCAACCCCTCCGACCGTGCACCGAAAGGTGCCGGACTAGTCCGACGACCTTTTTCAAAGTCCGGATTTGGAGAAACCCTCCGAGACGACACCTCGGGGTCGCCCTCCTCGCAAAACGGTACAGCTGGGGGAGTAGTTTTGCTCTCCATCATCTCCGGATGGAGATCCCCTGAAGATGAGCTCTGCTGAGAAGGGTTGAGATCTGAACTGCAAGGTAAAATTTTGGTTATCTTCCTTAGAAATAAAATAGGGATATCACTCATTTTTAAACCCCTCTCTTTACTTACAGCTCAGTGAAGAGCTGATCCCCTTGGGGGCGCAATGCGGCCGGGGCACTCTCCGGCGCCGGACCATGTGACAAAGATTTCTTCCCCCGTTTTGAGGCCATTGCCTCCGGGTCTTCAGAGGCTTTCCTCTTCTTTCCCTAGATAGAGGAGTTCTCGATTCATCCCTTCCTGACAGCCTCCTTCACGGAGGCGGTAGCTTCTTTGTTCCCCTCTTCACCTTCTTCAAAAGGCGCAATCTCCCGCATCCTGGTCAACACGGGATCCAGCGTGGTCTTGGGGAGGGGGGACGGACACCTGATAAGCTTTGCTTCCGCTATCCACTCATGTTTAAAGGATAGCTCTTTTAAAGGCAGTTTTATGATAAATGTACAGATGGCGTGTCCGGGTACGGGGCTACTTACTTGAGTATCCGGATGATTGCAGCTCACACCTGCGTCCTCGGACAAGTCCGGACACCTTGCTTGTGATCCGAAGAAAAATTTGTACATCTCCACGGGCATCGTGCCCATAAAGTGTTGGAGAGCTCGTGGCCCCTCCGGATTAAATTCCCACAGGAGGAGGGGGCGATGTTTGTAGGGCAGTATGCGGCGAATCAGCATAACCCTTGCCACTACGGCCAAATTGATATCTCTCTCTAGGAGATCTCGAACACGGCCCTACAGCAAGGGCACATCCTTGGACGGCCTCTAGTTAAGCCCTCTATTGACCCATGACGCTAGCCATGATGGGGGACCCGAGCAAAAAGCAGGTGGCACCACCCACGTGGTGCCCCTGGGAGCTGTGATGTAAAACCACACTCATTGCCATAAGCCGAGCCCTTCTTGAAAAGAGCCCTCGGGCCATGGAGCGTCGGCAATCTTGCTTATAATAGCACCTCTGCACTCAGCGTGTTGCCCCTCGATCATCTTCGGTTCTACCTTGAAGCTTTTAAGCCACAACCCAAAGTGAGGAGTAATATGGAGGAAGGCCTCGCACACGACAATGAACGATGAGATTTGGAGGATGGACTCCGGAGCTAAGTCGTGAAATTCCAGCCCGTAATAAAACATGAGCTCCCTCACAAAGGGATCAATCAGGAAGCCTAGCCCCCAAAGGAAGTGAGATATGAACACCACACTCTCACCGGGCTGGGGAGTGGGAATATCCTGCCCTTGAGCAGGCAGCCTATGCGAGATTTCGCCAGTCAGATACCTGGCATCTCTCAGCTTTCACACGTCTTCTTCCGTAACGGAGGAAGGCATCCAACGGCCTTGGAGGTCGGAGCCGGACATCATCGAAGGTCCGAAGCGCCTGAATCTGGAGCTTTGGGTGTTGGAACTCGAGGCGAGAGGCGGATTTCATTGGATTAAAAGAAAGGAGTCGAGCCTTGGTCTCTTTATAAAGAGGTTGAATACCAAGAGCCCTCCCCATGACGGTTTGGGACTCACTTTCAATTAAGAAGTCATACCAATGGCACTGTTGGGTTACCCACGCCTGTATTGATGAGGATCCCGGAATAAGGGGACACGATCTCTGCTTTGACAAGACATGCCAAGGAAACCGCCTCGCTAAACGCGCTGAGGTGGGACAGTAAAATGAATAAAGGCTTTGCCGTGGCGTGATGTCACACTATGGAATACGTCAGCAGATTAGATTTGTGTAAATATTATTCTCTCTATGGTGGTATGTGGAAATTATTTTGCAGAGCCGGACACTATCCTTGTGTTCAACATCTTCTATGAAGTATTCGGAGGAGGAACCCGCCTTGCAATGCCGAAGACAATTTGCATGCCGGACTCGTCGTCATTGAAGCCTGGTTCAGGGGCTACTAAGGGAGTCCCCGATTAGGGGGTGTTCGGATGGCCGGACTGTGACCTTTGGATGTACTCCCGTTCTATGAAGATACAAGATTGAAGACTTCGTCCCGTGTCCGGATAGGACTTTCCTTGGCGTGGAAGGCAAGCTTGGCGATACGATATGTAGATCTCCTCCCCTTGTAACTGACTCTGTGTAACCCTAGCCCTCTCCGGTGTCTATATAAACCGGAGAGTTTGAGTCCGTAGGACGAACAACAATGAGACCATAGGCTAGCTTCTAGGGTTTAGCCTCTTTGATCTCATGGTAGATCAACTTTTGTAGTACCCATATCATCAATATTAATCAAGCAGGAGTAGGGTTTTAACTCCATCGAGAGGGCCCGAACCTGGGTAAAAACATCACGTCCCTTGTCTCCTATTACCATTCGCCTAGACGCACTGTTCAGGACCCCCTACCCGAGATCTGCCGGTTTTGACACCGACAGTGCTCATCCGGAATAACCAGGGCACAATCATTGTAGTTCTCCTTCAGCCGCCTTAGCCGATAGAACGGGACGTAAGGCAACAAACCCAGGAGCCGGGCAAACACAACATTTGACCAAAGACATGATTCGGAGCTGATGTATATAAGGCCTAACTCGCGATGCCGAAAACTCCCTAAGGTATTCGGACTTTATAACATATACTGGGCTGAGCAACGCCCTTGATTATGAGCCCTATATTTCCAAGTATGTGCATTGATCTGTCGTGGCGAAATGCCTATGGCGCCAGTATCCACTGTGGGTGTATTGAATACCCACGGGATGTCAAGCAACAAAAGACAGGAAAGAAGGTTTACACAGGGGCTTAATCTAAAGAGAAACCTTTGAGCGGGGCCCTACTGCACGTCTGCACCTTTGTATCCATTGTGTCGTATCCTGGAAGGGTGTCGCACGAGTAATATCTGTAAAAACGAAAACTCATGTAAAAGAGTAAGCGTGCGAAAAATTAATTATTCTCGATGGATGTTAGAGATACGAGATATTTGCCTATTAATGAGGCAAGCCAAATTGTGGGCTTTATTACATGTTTGCAGCCCCTGGTATCATTTATGGGGATACATGTACAGCACCTAGCTCAGGTTTATCCGGGCTATTGTGAAAAATGGTGGACTGGACTCGTCTAACCGTGTCTGTGGTCTTGACGACCGATCATACTTCTGATAGGAGAGGCCGCTTAATGTCCGGCTATCAGAGCCGCCGCATACTATTCCGTATTTCCGCCAACGGTTATGATGCCACGTGGACCGAGCATCTTAAGTTTAAGGCAGGCGTAGTTCGGTATTGCGTTAAAGCAAGCGAAGGCCATTCTTCCGAGTAATGCATGATAACCGCTGCTGAAGGGAGCGATGTTGAAGAGTAGTTCCTCGCTTCTGAAGTTGTCGGGAGAACTGAATGTCACTTCTAATACGAGGGAGCCCCAGCAGTGGGCCTCAACCCCTGGTGAGGGAGTCCCGGATTAGGGGGTGTCCGGATAGCCGAACTACCGTCATCGGCCGAACTATCATCGACCGGAATCCAAGACTATGAAGATACAAGATTGAAGACTTCGTCCCGTGTTCGGATGGGACTTTCTTTGGCGTGGAAGGCAAGCTTGGCGATACCGATATGTAGATCTCCTACCCTTGTAACCGACTCTATGTAACCCTAGCCCCTCCGGTGTCTATATAAACCGGATGGCTCTAGTCCGTACAACCACAACAACAACCATGACAATCATACCATAGGCTAGCTTCTAGGGTTTAGCCTCCTTGATCTCGCGGTAGATCCACTCTTGTAAAAATCCACAATATCAATATCAATCAAGCAGGACGTAGGGTTTTACCTCCATCAAGAGGGCCCGAACCTGGGTAAAACATCGTGTCCCCTGTCTCCTATTACCATCCGCCTAGACGCACAGTTCGGGACCCCCTACCCGAGATCCGCCGGTTTTGACACCGACATTGGTGCTTTCATTGAGAGTTCCTTTGTGCTGTCACCGATAGGAAGGATGCCTCCTCCCGTCTTCAAGGATGGTATTTTCGCCAAAGGAGCCTTGGCCGCCGGCCAAACTATCCGGCTAGGTGGTTTTCTTATGACCGCCTGTCCGGCCACCACTTCGACAACGACCTCTCAAGTCGTCAAAAGCAATCTTCACGTCAGGTCGAAATTCACCGAGTGGCTGGATCCAATAGAGATCTCGTCCGTAAACGAGCTCTTGGATCGCATCGCCGCCCTGGGAGTCGCTACAGAATACTATCAGATTGGGCTTAAAACAGATCTGAGAGAGATTAACTCTCCCCAGGTCACCCACCACGTCGCAGTAGTAGAGGAACAATGCGGCGACTCTTCTCCAGGTCACCCACCACGTCATATCCGGGCTCCCGAACCCCCCATGCCGAATTCCCGCGGAGGGACGAACTTCGATCAAGCACTGAACTTAAAGTCAGGCATCGGACCAGACTCGTTGGACAACGTCCAGCAATCCAAGCTTCCAAATTTGGAAACTTCTCGGCCTTCGAGCCTTGAGATGGGTAGGGTTCCGGACTTAATTCCACCCACCCGCCCAGACATATGCGATCTATCTCTAATCCGGCAAGAGCCCGCTGAAACAGTACATCACTACTGGGCCAGATTCCTCCTGGTTATGGACCGGATAAAGGACTGCCGAGAGGAAAACGCAATCTCAATTTTTTGCAATAATTGCACGGATGAGGGAATCTTGAACGCTGTCAGCCGTCGTGAAATTACATGCTTCGCCGACCTGGCGTCCATAGTACGAAAGTACTGTGCGATGGAAAGTTTCCGGACAACCGAAAATAAGTTTTGGGACAATCCGGCCCCGAATACAACCCTAGTCCGCAACAAAAGGGTGCATTACACTCAGGCACCAGATACAAAAACCAAAAAGCAAAAACCCCATAAAGGGCACGGAACCGTACTGGAGGGATGGCTTAGCGGACCCTGTAAAATTCACAGTACAGAAGGCGCCGTCCCGACACATAGCCTTCGAGCATGTTGGATATTACGGCAAGTGGCCAAAAGTGGAGAGGAGCTTCTAGCCCCGAAAAACCACTCCAACAACATCGGTACGATATCAACAGTCTTCGAGACTTTCGCATCAAATAATATGCGGAAACGAACAATCCGCAGCCTCGCCGAAGTCTACCAAGTACCAACAACCAATCCATGGAGCAACACAGCCATCACCTTCAACGCCAGCGACGAACCTAAATTCCGAACAGCCCGAGCTCCAGCCGCACTGGTACTTAGTCCAATAGTGGACGGCTTTCGACTAACAAAAGTCCTCATGGATGGCGGCAGCGGATTAAACCTCATCTACGAGGAAACCCTTCAAAAAATGGAAATAGACTGGAGCCGCATTGAGCGAAGCAGCACAATCTTTAGAGGAATAATCCCTAGCCGGGAGGCGCGCTGCACAGGAAAAATCACACTCGATGTGGTATTCGGCTCGCCGGACAATTACAGATCCGAAGAAGTCACGTTCCAAGTGGCCTCGTTCAACAGCGGATATCACGCTATATTAGGACGAGAGGCATTCACAATTTTTTAAGCCGTACCCCATTACGGGTACATGAAGCTCAAAATGCCTGGGCCCGGCGGAATAATCACTCTCGTTAGTGATCCGGACATAGCACTCCGCGCCGAAAACAAGACAGCCGCATTAGCCTTAGAGGCACTATCCGAAGCCCTAGCGGCAGAGGAACTCACCACGCTGCGCTCTATGGTGAACAGGGATGATGTGATACTCGATAAGAGATCCAAGTCCACCTCCTTTAAACCAGCAGATGAAATAGTAAAATTCTAGGTCCACCCAACGGACCCGACAAAGATGGCCTCCATCGGGGCACAATTGAACCCTGATGTAGACGCCGCACTGCGAGAATTCCTTCGGGAAAATTGGGACATTTTTGCCTGGCACCCCTCGGATATGCCCGGAATCCCACGCAGATTGGCAGAACACAGCCTAAACATCCTAAAAGGATTCAAGCCAGTCAAACAGGCTCTTCGACGATTTTCCGAACCCAAAAGACAGGCAATGGGAGAAGAGCTAGCCAAACTATTGGAAGCCGGATTCATCAGAGACATCAAACATCCGGATTGGCTAGCAAACCTGGTAATGGTACCAAAGAAGGACAAATCCTGGCGCCTATGTGTCGATTTCAAAGACCTAAATAAAGCCTGCCCAAAGGATCCCTTCTCCATCCCCCGCATCGACCAAATCATCGATGCCACTGCAGGGCACGACTCATTGTGCTTCGTGGACGCATACTCCGGGTATCATCAAATCAAGATGGCAGAAGCGGATCAAGCCGCAACGGCATTCATTACTCCATATGGACCATTCTGCTTCAACACGATGCCCTTCGGACTTAAAAACGCCGGCGCAACATATCAGCGCATGATTCAGACATGTCTGGCTACCCAGATCGGCAAAACAGTAGAGGCATACGTAGACGACGTAGTCGTCAAAACTCTAGTAGACGACTTGAGGCTCACATTCGACAACCTCAGAGCATATGACATCAAGCTAAATCCGGAAAAATGCGTTTTCGGCGTACCAGCTGGAAAGCTGCTAGGCTTCATCGTATCCGGTAGAGGAATTGAAGCAAACCCAGCCAAGATTCGAGCTCTGTCACAGCTAGATATCCCAAAAGACCTCAAGCAAATACAAAAATTGACTGGATGCGTGGCGGCTCTAAGCCGCTTTATCTCCCGTTTAGGAGACAAGGCATTGCCCCTCTATCGCCTCCTTCGGCGCACTGAACACTTTGAGTGGACGGATGCTGCCACCGCCGGACTCGAAGAAATAAAGGCCATATTGGCAACAAATCCGGTACTGGCTGCGCCCAACCTGGGCGAACCAATGTTGTTATACATCGCAGCAACACATCAAGTTGTAAGCGCGGTACTCGTCGTCGAACGAGAGACAGAAGGGCATAAATTCCCTCTTCAAAAACCAGTATACTACGTATCCACTGTGTTAACCCCCTACAAGTCCCGTTACCCGCACTATCAGAAGATAGCATACGCGGTGTTCATGGCATCCCGGAAGCTCCGACACTACTTTCAAGAGTGGTCGATAACAGTGGCCTCTGAAGGACCACTTAACGACATTATAAACAACCGCGACGTGACGGGCAGGATTGCAAAATTGGCCATTGAGCTCTTACCATTTGATATAACTTACAAACCTCGACGAGCTATAAAGTCACAAGTTTTGGCTGACTTCGTCGCTGAACGGACCGAAGCCGAACTCCCTAAAGAGTACGGCGCATACTCCAATTGGATTATGCACTTCGACGGCTCTAAAATGTTAGCCGGATTGGGGGCTGGCGTCGTATTGACGTCCCCGACCGGGGACACAGTCCAATATGTACTTTAGATAATGTACACGGACTCCAATAACGCAGCCGAATACGAGGCCCTTTTACATGGTCTCCGGATGGCAATCTCCATGGGCATTCAACGCCTAGAGGTGCGCGGGGATTCAAACCTTGCAATATCCCAAATAAACGGATATTTCGACGCCAAAGATCCGAAAATGGCAGCATATCGCAACGCTGTCCTAAAAATGTCAGCCCGGTTTGAAGGACTTGAATTTCATCACGTAGCCCGGGATAATAACCAAGCAGCCGACGTGCTGGCACGCATCGGTGCAAGACGCGACGCTGTCCCTCCTAACATCTTCCTGGAACGGCTCTTCAAGCCATCCGTACTATGGGAAGAGGAGTCCGGAAATAACAAACCGGAACAAGCCGCACCAACCGGCGATCCAGCCGATGACATAACACCTTCAGCCCACGACATAATGGCAGTAATTGCCTCGTGGACAGAACCATTCCTCGCGTACTTGCTTAGGCAGGAGCTTCCCGAAGACCAAAATGAGGCCCGCTGCATTGCCCGGCGATCTAAAGCCTACAAGGTCTATGAGGGAGAACTTTATAAGAAAAGCACAACGGAGTCCTTCAAAGGTGTATCTCCGAAGAGGAAGGGCGAAACCTCCTGGCTGAAATTCATGCTGGACTAGGCGGACACCACGTCGCAGCTCGGGCCCTTGTAGGAAAGGCATTCCGTACAGGATTTTATTGGCCGACGGCCCGAGCAGATGCTCAGGACTTAGTCCAAAGATGCGTCGGTTGTCAGCTCTTTGCCAATCAGAGCCATATGCCACCCACCGCCCTCAAAACTATACCCATTACCTGGCCGTTCGCGGTCTGGGGGCTTGACATGGTTGGACCACTTAAAGGGGGAACCCACAAGCAAAGGTACCTATTGGTCATGGTGGATAAATTCACCAAATGGATAGAGGCCAAGCCAGTTAAAACGGCAGAGTCCGGACCAGTGATAGACTTTATATCCGGGGTAGTACACCGTTATGGTGTCCCCCATAGCATCATTACCGATAACGGCACAAACTTCACGGCCGATGAGGTTAAATCATGGTCCAAAAATATGGGCATCAAGCTCGATTACGCTTCAGTCTATCATCCTCAAACCAACGGTCAAGTGGAACGAGCAAATGGTCTAATAATGAGCGGCATCAAACCCAGACTAGTGCGGCCCCTTACGAAATCTGACACGCACTGGGTAGAGGAGCTCGACTCCGTACTCTGGGGGCTGCGGACAACGCCTTACCGTACTACCGGATTCACACCATTTTTTATGGTATACGGCGCAGAAGCAGTTTTGCCCTGCGACATAATTCATGACTCACCTCGAGTGCGCATGTACGAAGAAAGAGAAGCCGAGTTGGATCAGCAGGACAGCTTGGACGCATTGGAGGAAGAACGCGACGTCGCCAAGGCTCGTTCCGCATTCTATCAGCAGCAGGCTCGAAGATACCAAAGCAGGGAAGTACGGGCCAAGACTTACAATGTTGGCGAACTGGTTCTACGCCTGTCGGACAAGAAAAAGGACAAGCTCAAGCCCAAATGGGTAGGCCCCTTCATCATCGATCAAGTCCTGACCGGCGGAGCGTACCGTCTACGAAATGCATCGGATAACCGACTCAAGCCGAACCCATGGAACGTAGCCCGCCTCCAAAGATTCTATGCCTAGCGCCGGACTAAGAGTTCGTCCCTTTCCCCACGTCCAAATTTTTTTTACTTCAGTTGCCTTTTGTTTATCTTTTTCTTCTCAACCCTATTCATCCAAGCCTTAAAGGGCCTACTTGTGCAACGTTCGCACGCAATTGATGTGCTATCCGCACTCATTATACCTGGGGGCTTCTTTACCAGAAGCTTAATTATAAGGGCTTCATGCCCAGCACATGTGTCAAGCCTCCACATGTACCTTTTATTCACCATTATATGCATCGATATGACTTAAGTTTTGGCCAAGCTGGGTTGCCTGGCTCCTGTGCTTACCCCTACGTTCCCGATTGTTCGGCTAGGAGGTAAAGGGAGCACCTCTACGATTGTTACTGCCAGGTCAGCCGGATGTGTACCTCAGACTGGGTGAAGCCGAAAGCTAGCGTTCTTAAGGGAATATTCGGTCGGTGTCTTAAAAGATGATTTTTTATCCACTTATTTATCTGCCCCCAGATGTTTTTCTGCTTTTTCGTAGTCCGGACATGCACTTTAGGGCATGCCACCCCCAGAGGAAAGGAACCCTTAACGGAACTATTCTCCCTGGAAGATGTTTCTTACTACCCATGTAATATAACATAACTAGTTGGGCACTTGTCTGATAAAGCACTAATGACCCCTACACCTGGTCTCCATGCATACCCCGGTTGTTTCATAACCGAGAAGGTATTCGGACACACTCCGGACTCTAGGGTCCCGAGGTCGAAGCGAAAAGGTCGGCAAAGACAAACGATCTACAATCCGGCTAGAAGGCATTTTATATGTCATTTTATAATACATTGTCAAATCGAATGATTGTATTCTTCCTCATTCCCGTCTAACAGGTTGTCTAATTTACAGTCCTGTTAGGAAAATTTAGCGGCCAGCTCTACTTGGTCGTATACTAAACTCACAGGGATCTCCTTCCCATCGGGCCCCACAGGTCCGACTTCGGCCATGTGGTTGGGATATGCCTTCTTGTACCGCGTCTTTACCATGGCCCAGGCCTCCCTGGCACCTTGGCGGCAGGCCGAAATCTTCCATAAATGGAAGCACTGCCGCACTCCCTGAAGCTTCTCCGCAAGCTCCCCAAGACCCTCGGGTAAGGAGAAGGCTGGCCATAAAGCCTGGATGACGCCGCCCATTGCCTGCCGAACTCGTTTGATCAGTTGCAACAATTCAGGAAGTTGATCACCCGTTGATACGGGAATCTCCTCCGCAGGGCGACCTATGAGCATACCTGCAGACATATTCTGTCAAATTGCCTTCCTCGCCGAACTCTTCTTTTCAAAGGAGTTCTCTCAAGCACTTACTATAGATGCCACGACGAAGCCGCTGATTCTCCTTAACGGAGCCCGACATCTCGGCCCGAACGCCTTTCAGCTCTTCTCCAAGCTGGGCATGGGCATCCTGGAGCTTGTTCCTTTCATGCTGCACCTTATGCAGCACCCTCTCGCCGGCCTTTAGTTGGCGCAGAAGTTCTTGCCTGTCCGGATCTTGTCCGGCAGCACCTGCAACGTCATTTTTTAGACTTGCGCAAAGGCCAAACGCTACTTATCTTTCTAAAATAATGCGTTACCAGGAGAGGTCCCTGTGTTTCCTCCTGCGCCAGAGAGTGCGGCCTCAAGTTGGGCCTTGCACTCTTGCAGCTCCTGAGACAGTTGGGTATTCTTCTCGGTAAGATCCTACGTTTCATATGACCCTTAACAGTTAATATAACTACTTTAAGTCTCGGGGGCTACTGGCATATACAACTATTAAATTCTCTTACCCGTATGTCTTTTACATACTGCTCTGTGGCTCTGGTAAAACCATCTTGAGCAGCACGAAGGTGCGCGTCCCCCGCGTTAAAGGCATTCAACGCCTCGGGGGTGAAGCACGCGTCACAAAATACTGTCCAACGGCGCCTGTGATTCAGGGCACTCTCCACCTCAGACTTGGTGGCGGACAGTCTGTCGGCATCCTCCGTCGGAGGAACGTCCGGCTCGTGCCTTGCGCTCGCCTCTCCCTCCAGACCAGGTGCTGGAGCCTGGCTGGTAGAGGTTGGATTGGCAACCTCCATGCCCACAGTCCAGCGGACGCTTTTTTCCCTACAAAAGTCATGAGCACTCAAATGCTTCCTAGGAACGTTGGTCTAAATAGTGAATTGTGAGCTACACCTTTGCGGCGACGTTTCAGTCCGCACCGCGCTCCTCTTCCGCCTACTGGTCCGGATTGGCCTTTGTTGGCCAGCCACCGCGTGCTCGGCTTCTTGCCCTAGGGGCGCCTCCTGCACAGCGCCATCATATACGGTGGTCAGAAATAAGCAAGGAAGGAATGACGGTGTCAGGACTTCGGTCGCAATCACCTGGGAAGCCGGATATAGTCCGGGATAGTCGGCCGTGATGGCGACTAAAGCATTGTCCATGCTGAGCTGGTGGAACACCCCGTCGATTAGCTCCACCATTATGTCTGGATCCTCTTCTGAGGCCGGATCCCGGGATCTCTCTGGATCCTCGGGTTGTGGAGCTGGACTTAGCATGTCCTCCACGATCCGGCGCAGCTCCTGCGTCGAAAGAAGAACACAATATAAGAAACTTAAGTTTCAAAAAGCATGGGTCGGGCACGCAGAGTGTTCGCTTACCCAAGGCCGGGGATTATTCATGGAGAACCCATTTAACGGGTTCGTCCGAAGGAAATCCTCCTTCTCCCCCTTATACAGGCTGAACGGGATCGTCACCAGATCTTTGTCCGAATCCGGCCCTTTGCGGCCATGACGGGTGGCATCGTCCTCCCCGTTGAAATCCCACATGGGGTGGCCCCTGTATTGTAGTGGCTGCACCCCCTGCATAATGCATGTTGCCATGACTCCAATCATGATCAACCCGGCATGGGCCAGTAACCTTATTCGGCCCATCAAATAATGGACGCTCTTGTCTTCCTCCAGTTTGGGGCTCTGCGGACACCAACTAAGGCGTTTCTTCAGAGGAACATTGCTGAACTCCGGGAGGCCGATCCGAACAGGGTCCGGCAGCGGAGCGTCTTCTATATAAAACCATTCCGAAGGCCAGTCTTCAGACGCCTTCTTAGGGGTTCCGGATGGATATCCGGTCCCGGCAATGCGCCATATTTCGGCGCCGCCCACTTGTTATATGTACCCCTCGTGAGAGCGGGGTACAAGGCAGAACAACCTCTTCCACAGCATGAAGTGGGGCTCGACGCCCAGGAATAGCTTGCAAAGAGCTACGTAACCCGCAATATGCAGGATTGAGGCGCGCGTGAGGTGATGAAGCTGGAGTTCGTAGAACTCCAGGAGCCCGCGGAGGAATGAATGTACAGGAAATCCGAGCCCCCTTATCAGATAGGGGACGAAGCATACCCGCTCCCCTTTGTTGGGATTTGGGGTAACCTCCGCTTGCTTCCCACCTTTGTAGGTGGCCAGCCCGGCTCGAACCGGAACCATGATGGCCGGAGGGAGATATCCCCCCGCTTGGAGCTTCACCAGCTCGGTGTGCGGAACAGAGCATCTCCTCCAATCTCCTGGCAAAGGGCTAGGAGCGCGAGAAGAGGAGCCACGTTGGCGGTCCATGATGGAATGGATTCTTGGTCGAAAGCGCTCCGATGAGTATTTGCGGGAGGAAGATGGTGATTTGGATCTGGATTCTTGCCTCCCTTATAGGCAGATTATTCGCACAACTAGGGGGTAAAACATAAAAGACACCCTGGCTTTTCACATTTGCGCGACGCGTGGAAGAAGGCCGTTATTGGGCGTGGAAGCCAAGACGTGCAACATTGATGAGGAAGTCGGACACTGTTCGGCAGGTATGTAGAACTTGAAGGAGAACCCGCCTTGCAACGCCGAAGACTACACGCATGCTGGACTTATCGTCATTGAAGCCTGGTTCGGGGGATACTGAGGGAGTCCCGCATTAGGGGTGTCCGGATAGCCGGACTACCGTCATCGGCCGAACTATAATCGGCCGGACTATCATCATCGACCGGACTCCAAGACTATGAAGATACAAGATTGAAGACATCGTCCCGTGTCCGGATGGGACTTTCCTTGGCGTGGAAGGCAAGCTTGGCGATACGGATATGTAGATCTCCTACCCTTGTAACCGACTCTATGTAACCCTAGCCCTCTCCGGTGTCTATATAAACCGGATGGCTCTAGTCCGTACAACCACAACAATAACCATGACAATCATACCATAGGCTAGCTTCTAGGGTTTAGCCTCCTTGATCTCGCGGTAGATCCACTCTTGTAAACATCCACTATATCAATATCAATCAAGCAGGACGTAGGGTTTTACCTCCATCAAGAGGGCCCGAACCTGGGTAAAACATCGTGTCCCTTGTCTCCTGTTACCATCCGCCTAGACACACAGTTCGGGACCCCCTGCCCGAGATCCGCCGGTTTTGACACCGACACCTGGTATCACTCCATTGAAGGTGGCGCTATTTTGGCTTATTCTGGATGGGTCTATCCCCATCTTGCGGATGGTGTCTTGATATATCAGATTAAGACTACTGCCGCTGTCCATTAGGACTCGAGTGAGATGGTATCCATCAATTATTGGGTCGAGCACCAAGGCAGCCGATCCTCAGTGCCAGATACTGGCCGGCTGGTCCCTGTGATCAAAAGTGATCGGGCAGACCGCCCAGGGGTTAAATTTGGGGGCGACGAACTCTTCGTGAGTTGCGTGTACCATGTTTATCGTTTTGACTTCTGGTGGGAATTTTTCCTGGCCCCCCGTGTTCGGCTGGCGAGGCTCATCCTCGTCTTCGCTTGGTGTGTCCCTTCCCTTGTGTTCGGCGTTTAATTTGCCAGCCTGCTTGAAGACCCAACATTCTATGTGGGTATGATTTGCAGGTTTTTCCGAAGTGCCATGGATTTGGCACAATCTGTCCAGGACTTTATTCAGGCCGGACGGTCCATCTTTACTGCCCTTAAATGGCTTCTTTCCTTGACCGGGTCGAGGGCTCCTGAATCCGGCGTTGACTGCCGTGTTGTCCGGACTATCGTCATTCCGACACTTGTGCCTAGTGCGCCATGGCTTCCCGTTGCCATCTCGAATTTCGGATGTACCTGGGTCACTGGTGCCTCTACGGTCCAACCAGCTGTCTTCGCTCATACAAAAGCGGGTCATAAGGCTTGTTAAGGCTGCCATTGTCCTTGGCTTTCTTGGCCGAGGTGTCTGGCGAGTCACTCGTCTCGGATACTATGTTTGAAGGCCGCTAAGGCTTCAGCATCTGGACAATCTACAATTTGATTCTTCTTAGTGAGGAATCTGTTCCAAAGCTTATGGGCTGACTCTCCGGGCTGCTGTATTATGTGACTTAAATCGTCTGCATCCGGAGGTCGGACATAGGTCCCTTGAAAGTTGGCCCTGAAAGCATCCTCAAGTTCCTCCCAACTTCCAATTGAGTTTTTGGGGAGGCTCTTCAGCCTGCCGAGCTGGTCCTTTCAACTTGAGGGGAAGGTATTTGATGGCATAGAGGTTAACCCCGCGAGCCATATGTATGTGAAGGATAAAATCTTCAATCCAGACGCCAGGGTCTGTCGTTCCGTCGTATGCCTCTATATTCACGGGTTTGAATCCTTGTGGAAATTCATGATCCAGCACCTCATCGGTGAAGCACATAGGGTGCACAGCCCCTCTGTATCTGGCCGTGTCGCGGCATGCTGTCGGCTGTTGTTGCGCCCGGTGTTGATTCCGATTGGTATTCCACTACTAGGAAAATGCTTATAGATAGAAGTTTACCAGTAGCGAGTTTTTGTGAACCCACACTACTAGTAATTACCAGTAGCGCTGTGTAGAAAACATGCTACTACTAACATATAGTAGCAGCGTTTGTTTGTTTGGGCCGCGCTACTATTACATGGGTCGCGGGGCAGCACCTATAGCCCACTTAGTTGTAGTGTTTGTTCTGAAAAGGCACTACAGCTGGTGGACTTAGTAGTAGCGTGGTGCTGCAACCAGCGCTACTACTATAGCTAAAGAAAACCGGCCCGCGAGCGCCCCCGGCCGCACCCCCCCTCGTCTCACACAGTCGATCCCCTCCGCCCGACGACAACGCCGCCGCGGTTAGGGTTCGTCCCCGGCCGCCTCACCCCCGTTGACGGTGCCGTGCGCCGCCACCACGCGCGGTCGCCTCTCGCCTCCTCCGACGCTCCAGCCCCGTAAGTCCCCCTCTCGTTCTCCTCCTCCCTGCGCGCACCACAGTAGCTCCTCTCGATCTCTCGGTTAGGGTTCACCGTAGGGGCTCCAATCGATTTGCCGCGGCGGCTCGCCATGTTTTGGGATTTAGGGATTGCACGGTGGCTCCGCGCTTCGATGCATGGCTCCAATCGATCCTACTGTTAATTAGTATCACATATGCATCTCTAGATCCTACTGTTAATTAGTATCACATAGGGGAGAGAGTAGAGGATTTGGGTTGGTTCTTGCTGACATGATTTGGCATTGGATTGGGCTGGCTCATGTTTGATTTTTTTTGCTTTGTGGTTGGGCGGTTTCGAGTTTTTTGATGTGATGTTATGGATATTGCTTCTATAGGAGTGTAAGTGCTCAGTTTGGGTTGTATCAAGTGCCCTTCTATAGGATGTTGTATAGGTGTTGTTCATGTGAGAGACAAAGCTACAAGCTCATGTTTATTTAGTGTGCCTTGTTGTGAGAAATCATCAAGATTTAGGATTACTGATATGAGAAGGGGGTAGTTTATTTAGTGTGCTTTGTTGTGATTAACGAAGATGAGATGAGATCAAAGTATTGTTATGTTTTACCATATATTTTTTTGTTACATCTCTAGATTATTGAGCTACTAGTATTGTTTAACCTTGTGTTTAGTGCAAATTTCATGCTGATAGCGACACTTCATCTGAAGAGTTGGGGACATTAGTTTACTAGATTGCTAGCTTTCTTGTGTTTTATCATACAATCACTCTACTTTTGCAATTTGTGATTGTTGGACTGAACTTTTTGGATCGTTAATCCTTTAATCATATTGCTTTAGGTAAATGGAGCCACCACCACCACCACCATGTCGACGGTGCAAGTCAAGGTGCGCCAGCAGCCTTGCAACTGGCACGCTGTTTGGCATCTACTTCGAGTTATTGGCATTAATGCATCATGTATATATCATTTTCCTTTTTGTACACAGATCGTCCCATGCAATGTGAGGTCAGAATTGAACAATCTGACTAGAGACTCTATGACATTTGAGGCTCCTGGGGGCCCCTACACTATGGAGATCGAGAAAGGACAAAAGATGACGCGGGTGGGAGGAGATGGATGGGTCCATTTCATCGACAACATGCGTATCACCGGTGGTGAGTTGATCAGCTTCTCCTTCAGAGCTGAAAGACCCAAGCTGGCCGTGATTTATATCAACAAAGCAGAAGATTATGAGGATGATGAGGATGATGATGACCCACTCGGTGATGCCATCGTAGCTCAAAGAATGAAGTTGAGTGAGGAGGAGGTGTGCAACCTATGGGACATCATTCCGCCACGTGCTGACTTCGTCGGGGTGCCATTCGTGACCCGCCTGACAAGTACCATGGTTGATCGGCATATGATGGTATGTTGCATTTACTGTAGTTGTTAGAGTAATTTGATGATATGCATTATTGTTATACTTAGTGTAGAGTCTGATGATAAATATGCTTACTGAATCTTATATGCTTACTAAATCTTATATGCTTAGTGAATCTATGCTTAGTGAATCTTATATGCTTTATTGTTATACTTAGTGTAGAGTCCGATGATATATATGCTTAGTGAATCTTATATGCTTAGTGAATCTTATATGCTTTATTGTTATACTTAGTGTAGAGTCCGATGATATATATACTTAGTATAGAGTCCGATGATATATATGCTTAGTGTAGAGTCCGATGATATATATGCTTCATGTAGAATGTGTGAGGCTACTTATTAATTGATATGTTTTTCTTATTTAGAAATTGCCAAAGAGCCTATCTGAGAGTTGTGGTATCAAGCCTGATGAAGAAGGCTCTGCTGGAATACGCCTTATCGCAAGGGGCTCCGTCACCACTTGTGCGTACGGCATGGACATGGATGGTCGCACACACTTCAACTCGGTTGGGTGGAAGAGATTCCTCATCGGCAAGAATCTTCATGTTCGACAGGCAATCTTAATTACTATCAGGAACACCCACCGCCCAGGCTTGAGGATGATGGTCGTCATCAACATCATCTAGAACTTCATATGCATGTGTGTGGCTGTTGAACCATATATATGCTAGTATGACTACCTAGTAGACTTATCAACTATGATCTATCCATGCATTGTTGACTACTATATGAGTTTGTGAGATTGTGTGGTTATATTAAATGTGGTACTGTCGTTAATGTTTGTGAGATGGTTCTGTGAACTTAGTTTATTTGCACTGGACTTGTCTTGATTTCCATGAATATTGCACCTGACTGCTTTTTTTTATTTTTTATTTCTATTTGCCTAGTTGTAGCGTGGGGAGAAAATAGGCGCTACTACTACGTGATGATAGTAGTAGCGCTGGTGGAGGAAGCAGCGCTACTAATAAGTATTTTAGCTGCAGCGCTTGTTCAGAAACGTGCTACTAGTAAATAATAGCTGTAGCGCCCTAGCAGTAGCGCTGGTGCCCATGCTACTGGTATGTAAAAAACCAGCGCCACTACTAAGCTTTTCTCTAGTAGTGTTCGATCAATGTGATCGTTGTGGTGACCATAATCCCGCGTTGGAGCATGTCCTCTGGACTCGTAGATGGACCTGGCCACACCGCCCTTTTTGTCCAGGAGCTTACGTAAATCGTGTGCGGTATCAGTGGCTGCTCTATCACGGCCATGAGCCGGTCGAGTGGCCGTATTGTTCTTTGGCGGAATGGGCGCTGCGGCTTCATCATCAAATTCGGGCAGTAGCTTGCGCTTTGGGTAGCTCTTTGTGTGGCGATCGTCGCCACATTTTCCTTCGGTGTCTAGCACCTTGTTCCATCTTCGGTTGAGCGTATCCTGCGCACCTTTAAGCCTTTGCTTCTACTTCTTTAGGCTCCTTGCCGTGGCCAGAAGCTTTCTGCGGAGGTTATCTTGCTTCAGACGTTTTTCCGGGATGATGATCTTTCATGCCACGGTTTTTAAGTATTTTCCTTGCGTATGCCTCCTGGCATAGTGTGATCCCCTCCAGCTTTTGATATACCTCTGTCCCGAGGTTGCAACTCAAAAGGCCTAGATCATCCATCTTGAAAAGCTCCTTCATCTGTAGTTTGAACTTTGCAATCACCTCGTCATCTGCTCCAGTAATCAATAGGTCGTCGACGTAGATGCCAACTAGTAGACGATCCCTTCCTTCACCTCTCTTGTACATCGCATGCTCCAGTGGGGCTTTCTCAAATCCAAGAGAAATCAATGTATGATCAAGTTTGATGTTCCACGCCCAAGAGCCTAGCCGTAGCCCATACAAGACTTTGTGTAGCTTCAGTACCTTGTGTTCCTCTCCCTCTTTGATGAATCTCGGTGGCTGATTCACATACACTTCTCCTTCTAACTCGCCATTCAAAAACGCGGATTTTACATCCATGTGATGTATCTTCCATGATTCCTGAACCGCGAGAGCGATGAGTAATTCCACCGATTCCATCTTTGCAACAGGAACGAACACTTCTTCGATGTCCACACTTTCCTCTTGCACGTACTCTTTGGCCACTAGCCTCTCTTTGTGCTTCACGGGCCCTTCGGCACATTTCTTGATCATATATTCCCACTTGAGATCCATGACTTTTTCATTGTTGGGAAGATCCACAAGCTCCCATGCATTGTTATCGTGGATCGACCTCAACTCATCTTCCAAAGCCTGACGCCAACACTCCATCGTATTTGCGTCATTAAAATCTGCCGGTTCCTCGGCACTTAGACACCGCCATCCACTCCTTCTCATCTATGCCGGGTCAATCGTTCGAAGAGCTTGCTTAGAATATTGTTGTAACATGGGTTGTGGATGTACAGACGTGGGTGGTTGTGTCCTTTCCTCCATTACTGTCGGAGACGACGTGCTATTTTCTGCTACGCACTTTACTTTTGGCGAAGCAAAAATTCCAACATGAGCTCCCAAAGCTAGGCTTCTTTTTCCTGGCACAGTGTATGGACTGCTTCCCGATGGCAATACTGAGCTGCACCCTCCAGCCGTATGGGCTACTTGTGGAGTTTCACCATGGGATGTGACAAGCCCATCTTGTCCTGCTCCTTGCCCTCCTGCTGGGGACGTACTACTACCCATACGTGGGCTGTAGCAGCCTTCGTATCCATCGCTTGGTCCCTTGCTGCTACCTTCTAGCCTTGTGGATTGTCCGTTTTTTGGGACTTGGAGTGCCGCGTCGTAGCCACCAACTCCATGTATCTGCACCGTCGAGCTAGCTGCGCTTGCACTCGATACGCCAGCGACTTCCAGTTCGTCCGTAGCCGCTGCACTCGTCTTCACTTTCGCGCTAACATCAACAACAATTTTTGTTCTTCGTGGAGACGTCTTTGTTTTCAATGGACGAATCGCACAAAAACTACTCCTTCATGGCCGAGCACACGCGGAAATTGCTGCATTCGCTCCAGCGAAATTAGCACTTATACCCGGAACATCGATGTAGGTTTCGGAATCACCCCTCATGCCCGTAGCGTCGACATGATTTTCCGAACCATGATCTTGACAGTGAACTTTTTCTTCACGGAGCACGACAATTTTTTAGCCGACGCTTGAAGAACTGGATCCACCTTGTCCACGAGTTCGCACATCAACATCATGTCATTTTCATCTCCTTGCTGGGCTATGAGCGCCTTCTCCTTCGGGGGATTCTTACACTCCGACTTGAAGTGTCCGAGCAGATTACAGTTGTGGCAGCGGATCTTCCTCTTGTCGAACTTTTTCTTCCTTGGCTTCTCTGACTCTTTGTCAGTGTCCTTTGCGGAACGGTACTTTCCGCCACTATCGGACGCCTTGTTGAAATTGTTCTCTTTAGAAACCATTGCCTTCCACTGAGCATGCGTTAGCATCAGGTACTCATCCTGTTTTGCATCACCGTAACTCAGCTTCATCCGCTCGTCATGGGCCTTGAAACGACCAACCAGATCATCCAAAGTGAGAGTCTTGAGATCAACACACTACTCGATCGCTGACACAATCAGCATGTAGCGTGGTGGAGCGGCACGTAGGAAACGCCGAACCACGAAGATGTCCTCTAACTTCTCTCCGAGACTGCGAATCCCATTCACCATCGAGGCCACCCTTGCTGCGAAGGCGTCCACCGTCTCATCTTCTCCCATCCTCAGATTCTCGTAAC
Organism: Triticum turgidum subsp. durum; assembly: GCA_900231445.1. NCBI lineage: Eukaryota > Viridiplantae > Streptophyta > Magnoliopsida > Poales > Poaceae > Triticum > Triticum turgidum. The sequence goes on from LT934116.1 coordinate 766,773,434, forward strand.
TCTTCAGCAAAGTTTGCAAGTTCGGCTCGCGCACACGCGAGTGCCCTAGATGCAACGTCATGAGCGTGTCCCATGCCTCCTTCACTGATGTCTTCGAGATAAGATGCTGCTGCACGTCCACCGGCATCACCGAGCAGATGCTCGTGATAGCCTGGTGATCCTTCGGATACAAGGCACCACCCTTCAGGTACTCATCACCGCCGGGGTCGATGGCTTCTCAGAGTTCATTGGCCTCGAGCGCCCACTCCATCATGGTCGCCCACACCACGAAGTTCCCACAGTCGAATCGTGGATACTCCGATCTCACCGAAGTAGCAATTACTTTAGCCACACCGGAGTACTCCGCCAGCTGCTTGGTCTTCTCGTCGTCCAACATGACTTCCTGTTACTTGGAGATCAACCTTGCTCTGATACCAATTATTGGTCCAGTCCCGACGCCGAGTACTTCCGGCGACGGCGATACGAACAACGACGAACGACGATGATGACCAATACTGGCCACTGAACCGTCCCGATCAATCCTGCCACTGGCCGGTGAACGTACACGGCAAAAGCAGCACACCCGATTGATTATTCCGCGGAACACCTACATACGTAGCTAACCAAGCTAGCTACCAATCGAGTTGATCGATTCTAATAATAGCTAGTCACGCACGCATGCAATACTGTGGATTGATAGCCACGGGCACGTCTCATGCCCGGTGATACTTTATTGCTTCTCAACTCACGGTGGTGTGTTTAAAAGTAGGGTACACGCATATATATATATATAGCGGACCTAGCTACCAGCAATTCTACTCGGTTTGCTAATACTAGTCCTACTAGGATACATGCACGTACATGAACCGGACACACCGGCCGATGGGGTTTAGTCGTGTTTAATTCCAACATCCGGCCCGAATGCTTTGCCTACGGCCCAGGGCTCGCTGGCTATGCCTATGGCCCAGGGCCGTCGGCATAGGTCATATGCCGTCGGCATAGATCTATGCCTACGGCTGCTGTCGGCATAGCCCCGTCGGTGTAGATCATGTCAGTGTAGTTGTGTCAGACCATCGGCGTAGTATAGCCATCGGCATAGGAGCGTATGCCGACGGCCAGTGGGGCAGCCGTCAGCATAGTTTAGCTGTCGGTGTTGTTTTCCGTCTGACGGCAACGGACGGCGTCGTCAAAACCGCTGGCGACTCAGGAGACGACACGTGGCAAAGGTATGCCGACGGCTTGGCCGTCGGCATAGATTTAAAACTATGCCGATGGCCAAGCCGTCGGCATACCTTTGCCACGTGTCGTCCCCTGACTTGGCCTGGCGGCAGGGCTATGCCTATGGCAAAGCCATCGGCATAGATGTAAATCTATGCCGACGGCTTTGCCGTAGGCATAGCTCTGCCACGTGGCGCCTCCTGATGGCTCGTGAGCATATATATGCCGACGGCTTTGCCGTAGGCATAGTTTTTTTTTCTTTTTTTTCCCTGTTTCTCTTTTTCAATTCATTTGACAGCATTTCAAAGCAGAATAATATGAAATATGACAGTTCATCATCATCATTTAAACATAGTCAAGTTCATCATCTAAAGATCATCACCGGCGAAAGTTTATGAACATAAAAATAGTGCAAGACATGAAATATCATAAAAGTTGAAACATGAAAGGCATGGCACAACGGCCGCATACACGGAATCATCATCGACATCAAGCACCACCGAGTCCACCTCCGTCAAAACTACCACCACCACCGAGTCCACCTCCACCAAGTCCACCTCCGCCAAAACCACCACCACCACCGAGTCCACCTCCGCCAAAACCACCACCACCAAGTCCACCTCCGCCAAAATCGCCACCGCGACCACCATCACTCTGCTAGATCGGAGTGACTGGGGTTGATGGAGCAGGAGTCGAGCCACCGGTCCCCTACATGTTTGAGAGAAGATTCTAACGGTAAATATGACATGATAGTGTTGAATGAATGAGAACTAGTTTGTCAGTAGTTAGGAAAATGTACTAACTGGACTATCACCGCCTAGTGCCAGCCATTCCTCGAACGTGGGAATGTGTGGGGCGTCTCCCGCAGGTGGTGGTGGGGTCCAACTTGTGGTGGCTCCATGCGGTTAGTCCAAGATGCCAACATAGCCTGGATGTTAGTTAAACAAGCAAACTAGAAAGTCAGAAGGAATGAAAGTGCAAATTTGAGCTTGGTTTTAAGAGGGCAAAACTAACCGCCATCACTTGACGGCTGTAATCATCTATTGCCTTCACTCGTTGCAAGTACTCCCTCACCTCAATATGCCTATGCTCGAGAAAGGCCTGATATGCCTACAAAATTGAGGTTGTTTCTAAGTGGGCAGGGCTGAAAATAAACTAAGAAAGATAGAGACAAAGAAGATAAGGTGAAGTACTTACAGCACGCTGTCGTACTAAGGGAGGCTGCGAACGCCCCGTACTCTCTAACGGACTCGGGTTGGTAGCTCGAAGGCGTGTGTACGAGATTGACGGAGTGATCAAGCCATCAAAACACGGATACCGGCCATGCGACTTACCCTGGATGGCCACCATCGCCGTGTCGTCGATCTGAGATTGGGCGACCTCAGGAACGGGAACATCCGGATGCGACTTCTGATAGTTCTGAGTGTAAGACTCCATGTGCTGCTCGGTGTTGCCGTAGTACTGGCTCTCGCCCTCCTTGTGATCACTCCGCTCACGGGCCAGCTTCCACGACTCCATGTCTGAGAGCGGCCTCTGCAACTTGTCCTCCTGCAACGTCAAACAGAAGTTAGCCATACATAAGAACATGACGGTAAAGAAGAACAAAAATGCATCATGCATATAGATATACCTTCATGGCCTTGAAGCCCCAGTGGTTCATGTTTCCTTGGTCGTGTGTCCCGTCTTTTCCACGGTTAGCCCGGGCCTTGATGCTCTTGGCAGCAAACTCTACATTGTCACCGACCCACCTATCCACCAAACTCGCCCATCCGTCATGCCTTCCATAGCACCAACGAGGAACAACCTATGCAAATTTTGGAAGCATGACATGTGAGCACGAAACATATAGTTAACTGCTTGAAACAATGAAAGGTCAGTAATAGTTACCATCATGAACTGCTCCCTGGTCATGGTAAGTTTTTGCTTATGTGCTTGAGTTTTGGTCATCGTTTGGTGCAGGTAGTAGTGGTAGTACTGCGAGATGGTAACCCAACGCACCTCGTACTGCAACTGACGAGCTTTCTGCTTTGCAGCCGCAAGTAAGACCACGTCGGCTCTGGACTTGTGCTCGTCAAGAACTCTATAGAGTTGCAGCAATCATGCATAAACCAGAAGCAAGCAAGGCAAGAGTTGAGTGACTCAATGATAAACTATGAATGAAACTAAAGACAAGTGATTCAGAAGAGAACTTACACAAAATTTGGTGATCACGGCCTTAGCGGCCGTCCCGTACTCCGCGTTGCTGCAAGCCTCGTAGTGGGCCCAGCTTGTGGCCAAAACACGCAGCTGTGGGTCCCTGTCTGGCCGCGGGCAGAATAGGCCAGGCCAAAACTCCTTCAATAGGACAGTGATAAGGCCGTTCGGTTTACGGCCCTTTCCGCGAAGGATCCAGTTACTGCAAAAGAATCAAAGGATTGCCATGTGTACAATAAGAAAATGTTGTCATGTGTTGAAAATATGATTGAGATGCACTTACTCTGTCCCCGCACGTTCAATGAGCCACTTGTGCGCCTCGATAGAAGGTGGTGTAGGTACTTCGGCATTACCACGCAGCCACCCCTGCGGAGCACCCGGTGGCAAGTCACCCCACAACTCAGGGTCAACCTCCCCTCCACCCTCGTCGCCCTCCTCGTCCTCCTCCTCGCCC